>JBAMHV010000005.1:17187239-17197507 GCA_037177535.1 Pseudomugil gertrudae | reverse complement strand
CCCCACACGCTAAATTCTAGGCTCCACGCGCAAATTAGTACGCGCAAATTGAGATCTTAGTAAATCTGGCCCTATGTGTACGTGTTGTTTAATTTCATCTCTACCGGTTGCTTTGGTTACAAATATCAGGACAAGTGTAACCATGTTAAATATGTACATATAGGACTGGTCTCTGATTATTAAACCACTTACTGAAACATGCTTTACTTTTCATTCTACTGTATGAGCATGTGCACGTGGTATCAACTCAAACATCTCTTAATACTACGGTAACCCCAAGGGGTTAAAGTGGGTTGGAGTTCTCTTTAAATGATTTCTGCCACCTTGAGGCTTGAATGACAGTTGGTGTGTTGAATCACAAGATAATTTCTTTGATCAAAATAATTGCATTAAGTCAAATTTCCATTAATGGTGAAGTTTTGTAATATTCTACCATTTAAACAGGCCAATGAAAATAATTTAGATTTAAAAATGGTTAGATGCTTTAGATTAAAGGCTTTCTGTGATGGTAAAATGTTAAAGATTGAAACTATGTCTGTTGTGGCTTATACTGGCGAGACTCATGAATATTTATTGAAGTGTAGGAAAACCTATTGTAATAGCTGATACTTATGTTGTTAAAGATCGGGGAGGAAAAAAAAGGGCACAAACAAAACATCCCTGATTACTTTCAAGGGTAAGGGTTAGTTTGGGAAAGATAGATCAGCGAGTGAAAAGTCCCTGTGTCAAAATGTTAAGTGGAATAATAGTGCCATTTGATTAAAAAATGTTTGCAGTTATTTTAGCTGAATAATTTAATGTTTTAATTATTCATTGGCTCCTGTGAATCAACATGTCAAGCCAAGCCCAGCATTAGCCCAGCCCGATGCTATGTGTGTGCTTTGCTTGTTAATCCATCCTGTGGTTTTTTTTTTGTTGAGAATAAAACCAACACAGTTTTCTGCAATCATCAATGTCATTTTCATAAAACAGTTCATAAAACAGACTGTTTTATCCACTGTAATATCTGCTTCACTTCTGAGAACTGAATAGAACATGTTAAAAAATTTCACAGTTTAATCAAAATCAAATACATTCTCCAATATTTATGTTTTGTATTATAAAAAACTCAATTTGCCAAGCTGGTGACCTGTCGTGAGTTTACACCACCTCTCACCTGAATGATTGCTGGGATAGGCTCCATCTTTCATGACAACCCTATCTGTGGTAACCATCAACCTAGAAGTGACAAGTCATGTATGAGAGGGCTTTAATTTCTACAAGTGAAGTAAGATACATTTTTAATTACTCATGTGGTACAAGGATACCATTTACATCATGCATAACTTTGTTTAATCTATTGTATATTGGCAGAATGATCAACACACACAGTAAGAAACTACTATTGCTTTTTTTTTATCATAAACTTAATATAAGAAGCAGCGTTTCACACATTATGTTGGGTGTTTTCATGTGACAAAACAATGTCTCTTCGTGTGAAGCTAAATTAGTGTTCCTGCGTAAAGAAAAAAATTGCAAAACCTTTGGAAATGAGGTCAGACAGGTTGGTTTGAAACTGAATATACCCCTACAACAGTTTGTACTGCCAGTGAGAATTTAAGTTATCTTCTTTTTTTTGTTCCCCTTTAGGATCTTTTGGTATACACCTTTGACTGCATAATAAAGAAAATGTTGAAATTTGGGATTGACATTTATAAATGTCTTGTGTTATTTTTTTTGTCTGTGTTATTTTAATCTTCCTGTAACTCAGTAGCTCATTTTTCCCTATGAATTTGTGAGCATTGTGTAACATCTGACTCAAATGGCCTATCAGGCTGGAAACACGACTGGTATCTACAGTATGTTTAATTCCTCTTGTTCATCCTCCCATAACAGGGCTGTCTTCAGTGGATGACTAATTGTTTGTTAGTCTTTTGTTTGCCTTTGTCCAGATTCATTCTATTACAGGACTGGATTTTCACATATACACAAACGCACTATAAAAACAATAAGGGTAAAAATATATTTTACTTTATTCCAATAACTTCTACAGCAGTGATGCTCATTTACTTGAAACTCTGGACGTAGATTGGCCGAAATATCAAATTGTCATATTAGCCATTGTAAAATTAGTTTTAACTAAACGCAGGCAAAATAGAATACACACCATCAAGCTGTTGGTGTATTTCTGTTTTGATTATGGTGATAAATCAACAGAACATCTCACATGTTTTTTTTGTATTAATCTTCTTAGTATCTACAACATTGTTGGGATGGGAAGGGTGAATGTTTGTAGAAGCCACTGTCCTTAAATGCCTTTTGTTTGCCACTCCTTTTGTTAATACATGCTGCTTAATGCACCAGCCCATCCAGTTTGGCAAGATCGAACTACTCGTGAGTTGTTTTCTTTGGAAAGTTGATCTCATCACATCCAATCTGACGTGATTTCTTTCTGTTCTTGTCAGCAGCGCACTCCTTTTGACTTTTAGACATATCTGAAGTTATGTCAGCCAAACAGAGGCTGTACCTTTGAGAAACTAGCTGCAAGTTCGGTTTGTGACGCTCTCATTCTCAATAATTTCATCATAGACACAGAGGACAGAGGTATATGCAGGTTTGTTATTGTGGATACAGTTCTGTGTCTGACTAGTTACACAATATAGTCCTCAAAGATTCAGCCCATTTTACTATTTTGCCAGCTGAAGCCTCCAAAAATCCTTTTTAGGATCTAGTAGTGTTATTTGTGGAAAGGCTCTTTGCACTCTTTACTCTAAATCATTAACTTGTTTCCCTCTTGCTTCCCCAGCAGGTATCTATAGCATATAGTAGTTCTCCTTTTTTAGTCCTCTTAGCTCCAACTGGTTGAGGCAGATGGCTTCCTAACTCTGGTTCTGGTGTGTGTGTGTGTATATATATATATATATATATATATATATATATATATATATGATTGGATAATAATCACATCATAGGGAACTAAATTCTAAATTGAATGTTCTCCTATCTGTTACTGATTCTCTGCAGCTTGCTAGATCCACTGGTCAATCCTCAATCCTTATCCTACTGGACCTGTCTGCTGCTTATGACACAGTCAACCACCAGATTCTCCTCTCCACACTCTCTGGTCTTGGCATCTCAGGATCTGCTCTCTCATGGTTCATGTCCTACTTCTCCAGCAGATCCTTTAGAGCAGGGCTGTCCAAGTTGCAGCATTCGGGCCAAATTGTCCTTTTATTAGTTTTTTTTTTCTTTTCCCAAAAAGTTCTTAATATATTTTTATATTGTTGCACAAATAATAAACACATGAAACAAGGTATTACACTGTGGGCAGGGTGGCGCTGTTGTTCTATCAGCTCAGATCTGGAAACCAATGCTCAAAGAATAAGTGAGAAAATGCTGGAGTCTGATGTCAAAGATGGATCGTAAAAGGCAGTGGCACACTAACAAGAGAAAGTTTAAAAGTAGTTGGTAACATGAGTATTTTTTTACAGAAATAGACTTTAAAGCAGTATGCCTAATATGTAAGCAGAAAGTTGCTGTTTTGAAAGTGTATAATCTTCATCGACACTAGGAAACGAGGCATTCTCATAATTTATCAAAGTACACAGGAGAGGAGTGAAAGGTGAAGGCTCGAGCCTTGTTATCAAAGCTAACCTCACAACAATATAGTCTACTCAAGTCGTCAACTGTACAAAAAAGTGCCACATTGGCAAGTTATCAGATTAGCTCCATCATCGTCAGAAGTAGACGACCTTTTTGCAGCGGGCGATTTTTTGTGAAACAATGTTTGACAGTTGCGAGTGAGACTGTGTGCCCAAATCAAATGTGGGCTTTTTCTCAAATTAGCTTGTCTCAAAACACCATTGTTCAATGTGTTGAGAACATGGCTGAAGACGTTAAGAGCCAAACTGTCCAGAAGGCTAGCCGCTTCTCTGCTTTCTCCATTACTTGTGATGAAAGCAAGGACACAACCGACTCAGCCCAACACACCGACTCTGAAAGGGACCACTGAAGGTGTGGATGTTAATATGACAGTACAGTAAGTTATATATAAAAATAGCTTAAAATGGGAAAACCTATGTGGCATCACTACGGACAGAGCACCGGCCAAACATGCTAAGGAGCTTTTCATTTAAGCCAGGTTTGTAAAAGTACGGATACCTCATAGACGTGCAGGGCAGTAGTCCCCATGGGCCAGGACTGAGAAACACTTCTTTAAAACATGTGCCTCGAGAAGACTGTGTTGTCTTTAAATCATCCATATAAAGTTAGATTGAAGACGAAAGTAAACATTTTGGACACAAAACATTTCCACCAAAATCTTTGCTTTTCTACTTTAAAGAAATTGCGCCCATTTCACAAGCAATCCCTCTTTGTTATTGTCGCAGAATTCTAGCTGAGGTTATCACCCACAGAGGCAGATATATGAATGAAAACAAAGGCCTGGAGAAATATCAGCATGCACACAGACGCAGAGCCAGTGCCACTCACTTTTGCCATCTGGTATTGGAGTGTAACAGATTGGTGACATCATCTAGTGCCAGAAAAAATGATAACAGCCAATATCTCCTTGTGTTGAAGCATTTCACACATCAGCTAAAGAAGATCAAACACCGTCCCATGCACAGAGTCTACTTGACAAATTCCATCTCTGATTAGCTCAGTTGTTCAGTAGCTGTCCCAGCCTGAAATTATTTTAGCATATATTAACAAGATTATACTGGTTTAGTTTTTTTTTCAACTTTTAAATTTTTTTGTGTGTGTCCCTCTTCCAACACACCTGACTTACAAACTGAAAAGTAGATTTTCATTTGTCTTATTCAATTCTGGTGAGAGAACGTGGAAACAGCTGATCACTGTGGAGGGTGGCATTTCTAAAGTGAGGTTAGACTCTGTACCATTCAAGTATTTACCTCTAGTACTATTATACTTAAACGGTGAGACTTTATAATTAAATTACATATTTTCTTTTTACCTTGTTATTATTTAACCATTACCTCATTTCATCATCAGTCTACTAGCCTACTACTCAATTAAAGCTAGTCAATAAATGAATGCAGAATATTATAAATTACTGAACATAATGTGTCATTTAGTTATTATTTTGTTCATTCTTACTGTTGTGCTTAGGCCTGTGTACAGTACCTTGGTCAACCCATATTTATAAATAAATATGGGTTGGATTTAGTCATGGTTATTACAAAACATTATTATTATGTATGCACATAGATCTAAAATACAGATGTTCTCATAAATGGTAAAGTAGCTGAAACATGTGTCTCATTCAGTCCCTGCAACAGGACACAGTAGCATCTGAGCAGCAAAAGAGCACAAACAGAAGCAGATTGTAATTTTGATTCTTTAGTACCAGATTAAAACAGATGTAAATAAAAATGATATTCTGAAAGCTACTTCCTGGATTGGAGGGCCTGATTTGTGAATGAGTTTTTGGTTTTGTTGTGCTACTTTACTATGTTTTTACTATTTTAGTCTTGTCTGTTTTTTTTTTTACATTTTACTAGTGTTTCCCATAGTGTCTGTTTTGCTTTATGCTTCTGATCATTAGCACAACTGATTTGTTCATTTGCTTAATCTGTTTCTTATTAAAACATGTGCATACACCTTTTGGTTTCCTTTTCAACTTGCTAGTTCATTGCCATTTTGCCATCGTGTTTCTTATTTAATTTGTCCTTATGGGTACATTGGATGTCTCGTTGATTAAAGCTGCCTTATTGCATTGGTCTGACTTCTTCTTCATCAGCCTGTGTTAGGATCCACAAAGGCACAAAATGTGAAAGAATGATCAGACCTAACATAAACCCAGCAGGCTCTCCAAGCTTCATTTCCAGGAAGCAGGTGAGCATGCTGCTGGGGCTTGATCTAGGGCCTGGCCACACTCCTGTGAGGTCACTGTACTAGGGTCCAGACTGCCAGTCTGATGCTACCAGAGAGGTCCAGCTCTCCTTCCACTGCATGGACGGCGTTGGTATCCATTCAGAGACATAAGTGCAGAAAACCTTATCTCGCATCACCACTGTCTTCATCACTGTCTTCATTTTCATTACCAAAGCCCATCTCAGAGGAGATCGTTCCTCCTCTGCCCCTGGTTCCTGCATCCTGGGAGGTCGCTCCTGTACCTTTGGTTCATGCATCTTATAAGGTCAAACCTCTTCAGCATCTGGTTTCTGTTCCTGAGGGGTCCCAGAGTGGGTTTCTAAATTTTCACCTATAGCTGTATTACTTGTCTCTGAGTGGATCCAGCTGGGTTCAGACCTCTAGGTGTCACATTGTGTGCCTGAGAAGTTTACAACCTTCAGGTCATCCTGTGATGATGGTCCTGTGTAGAGGCGTCCTTTCTTCTTGGATGTTGTTCTTCGTTTGCTCATACTAGGCTGGAACTTGGGCCACCATCCAGAAAATGATCCCCTGTTAACACACCATCTAAGCCTGAACCCAGTCTCCTGTGGTTTTTGCATTCTAGCTGCACACACAGCCCTTGCACCTAAATTGTGAGCTGGTCCTTCCTCTGGACCTCCTCCGCTCACCCGGCTTTTGTTGGTCTTTATTTTTTCTTCTTCAAATCAAATGTTTAGTTTTTCTCGTGTTGTTTTGGTTTCCTTTTTTGGAGTAAAAACTAATAATTAGTAGTTTTTTACTGAATTAGGCTAAATGTGTTCTTGTAACAGCCTGATTATGTTCCATAAACTGTAAAACTAGTAGTATAATAATACAACGCTAGGCAGTGCATCTCTGCCAGAAGAAGGTAGTATGTGAATGTGAGTCCTAAAAAAAAAAAGCTGGAATTTGCAAGAATTAACTCAGCAAACTTAAGAGTTTAAATGGGCAACAATAAACTGGCAGAAACTTCCTGTAGGAAAGTCTAAGAGGCTTCAAGGCCGATATAGAAAAATCCGTGGTGTTGATGCATGTGACTACTTCAGTATGAACCAATTTTTCAAGTAACTACCATGTATAGGCCAGAAAAACAATCTCCACCTCTCATCCATATACTCAAAGAAATTCAGCCCTCTGAACACAAGCACAAACCTGAGAATTATTGTTGCTGCTGCTGTTTGCATGTGTAAAGGGGTTGTCAATATATCGATTGACTAAAAGTACAAGCTGAGATAAATGATGTACCTGCTGCAGGAGGGCATTCTCCATTTTAATGACTTCCACAACACTGAAAATGGAAACAGAACTCTACTGTGATGTCTCATGGGAACCATTGTGGTCAATTAAAGTAAAATTTGGGAAAAATATGTAGCTTTAGCTGTATTAGCAGTGTGTTTGTGTGTGTGTGTATACATACAGTATATGCAGTGATCTTGTCATGTAATAAATTTCCCCCTTAGTTTCTGTTTGTGACAGCAAACTCATCTGAACTTACCCTATATCTTATTACATTTTACATTCTGTGCTCATAAAAAAGAGAATTTCTAATGATAACAAAGGTCTCTGTAATCACTGAAACATGATAGTAATATTTTGTCATCTGTATGCATATTTTTGGCTCATTTGGAGTGCGCTGTTCTGACCTGCTGACAGAGGTGTGGATCAAAGTTTGACCTGATGTAAAACACGTGTTAGTTACATGAGGATTTTTCCACAACGAAAATAAATAAAAAGTGAAAGCGTTTTCTTTAAATTGTTCCTTTAGTGTGTGCAGAAAGCTGATAAACCTGAAAGTTTTTAATTAGAGGTTTCTCTCTGCACCTTCCTGGAACATTTAGCTGAACCAGTTGGCTTCCAGACATACCTGATCATATCTCCTCTGTGTATTTCCTGGTGAGATCAATAACTCGGTTTTTTACTGTATGATTGTCATTTTTGGTGATCCCATCAAACGCACCGCGTCATTTTTCATGACTGAAGATTAAATTTGAATTGAGTTGTGGTGCTAAAATGTTATGACTTTACAACCCTTTTCCCCTTGCTGGGACACAGAATCATATTTCACTGGGCTCTTAGACACTACGCGGTTAGTATTTATATTGGTATTCATTATGACTTGTAGGCTTTAAAAACAAAGGAACCCTCTTTTGACTAGAGCTTCAGAAATAATTTTTAATATCTCCTGTCATCAATTTGCATCAGAATAAACAAGAGTTAGAATATAGCTGCTGTTAGGAAAAATGGACGAAATAAAACATGGACAATGACACTGGATATGATGTATCAGCTCTGGAGCCTGGTGTGGCCAGAAATAGTGTCAGATAGATACTGTGATTACAACTGTTCATGTAAACTTTGCTGTATAAAATCAGTGTTGTTAACAAGCACTTATGATTAACGACAGATGTACAATTTTAAAGAACAAACGTATGAGCTTACGTAACACTGCATAATGAATTATGAGGCCCATAATTGTTTTTGTGCCATAATAAAGCCACCAATTTGATAGAAAATATCTTTTAAAATAATACTTCTCTGTGCAGCTGAAGTTGTGCTAAAATAGCTTTAAACTTAAAAAAGTATGAATTCTTATTTGAGATTGAACATAGGGCTATATGGTTCTGATTGTATTCTCACATAGGCTTAGTAATAAAGCTGGTTAAATTACATGAAAATAAAAATGTATTATTTGTTCCAGAGGATAATTTAAATATTGAAATGACTTTCTGCTTTGTAGGAATGTTTTGTACTTGTCTAGTTCAAGTTTACTTGTCAGTGGAAACAATCTTTAGTCTATTAGTTCACATACTGTAAATGTTTGTAGGTTTTTTTCCTGGTTTCAGTAGCTGCAGAATATTATAACACTATCAGACAAGTTTAAACATGAGTTAAATTTGTGTTATACTTTGAATTGTATGCTGATTTATCTTTCCTCCAACACAGATACACATTAGTCCTTTTTATTCTGTCCTCACTTTCAGTCAGTTATCCTGCTCTGTTCCTTCTGATTTGACTAAGACGACTATAATATTTGGTATTTCATCATTCCAGACTGCTTCAGAGCTCTGCCGTAAAGCTACAGAGGCTGTAAAACCTGACGTGGGAGTCGGAACTGAGCATAACACCTGACACTTCCCGGCTGAGGAAAGGGTAAAGAGGATGACTAAGATGGCTCTCCAACATGTTGTCTTTGCTGTGATTATCATTTTTCTATGCAAAGGTAAGAGATTTTTTAAAAGTATTAAAACTTTCAATACCATTCATGTTATATCACAATTAGGATGGCAGAATACAAACTGAAGAACCAATTTAACTCTAAAGGCTCCAGCTGACTTTAATTAAACTATTTTGGGAACAAACCCAATATTTACTTTGTGAAGCTTTTACATCTTTGTACAGGTTATAACAGTTTGAATATTTATTTGCTTTGCATGACCTGATATGACGAATGGAAATGATTGTGTTAATCAGTATGTGATAAACTAATCTTTCCTCTCTGCTTAAACTGAATCATTTTCCACTGTATGGTTTTAATACCATTTCACATTAAAATGGTTGTCTATGATCCTGCCAACTTCCTTAAATATGATTAAAGCTAATGAAACTGTCACAGGAGAGGCGTGTTGCTTTCCATGTCTCTTCTTTTATATTTATTTATTTTCAAAGAAAATATAATTATTTTGGTAATATGGGTTATTACATTTGCACAATCATGGATTGCTAGTAATTAGTATTAAAACTGACTCATTGTTACTGTGATTGTCCTGTATTGTTGCTGAACTGACATGGCTAGTTTAACATGTGTGTCTTCACATTTACAGGTTGTCATTCACAGCAGCTCGGTAAGCATCCATGAGACATTTTTCATATTTCTACCTTGTGATGATGGATAGAGATCACTTTTCATTGTCATTAAATCTGGTACTACAGAGTTTTCCATTGCAATGCCTGACTGCACTGGAACTAAAACAGCAGTGAGGCCTCGTTCATCAGCAGCTATTCAGAACAAGTTTGTTCTTAAAGGAGCTATACCTGATTGTACTGAGTTTTAAGCATGAACCAAGAGACCAGTTTAGTTTGAGTTGTAAGCATCTAACTGCTTTTTCCCCACGAGAAACACTCCCCCTTCCACTTAACGTGTGTGTCATAAAGTGGACAATCATACTTCTGCACAATTCTACAGAGGAAACTTGCATCTTCCAGTGAATGTATTGTTTTAGTTAAAGAAATTGAAAATATACCTGTCTAGAAAGACTTAAGACACAATTTGAGCTTCATCTGAGTTAAAGAATGACATGGCTCAACAGCACTGTGACTCTTAAGGCCTCTTTCGACAGAGCTCTACTCTCTACAACTCTACTGGATCGGGAGTACTCTACTTTGTCTGATTGCTT
>JBAMHV010000005.1:17133353-17143836 GCA_037177535.1 Pseudomugil gertrudae | reverse complement strand
TTTCAATGTATTCCTGTTTCAACACACCAACAGCCAATGAAGTTCTGCTCAACGACTCATTAATGTGAGTCAGGTGTTTTGAAACAGGGATACATTGAAAACCTGCAGGGCTGCGGCCCTCGTAGGACCTAATTGAATAGCCCTGATGTACACTAATGACACTTCAGGCAAAGCAAAACTAAATATGGAAGGCAGCCAAGCCAAAAATGTTTTATGGACACATCTTTATTATTAGACCTTGAATATAAAAATGTTACTTTGTAGGAGGATAAGGCTGGAGTCTCATGCTTTACATGATGAGACTGAAGTTCCATTGCTGTACTTTCACTTTTAAACTAGTATTTTCACTGCCAACAACGAGTCCATAAAGTTGAGGATGCTGTCTAGCTTAACTAGTTGAGCAGCCTTCTCACTAGTGTGCAACCAGGCTGCACACCCGGGTCTGAAACCCAGCCACTAGGCTCATACTCTTCCTTCACACTTGTTTAATGAACATTTCCTTCAACCAGAAATGTTTTTTTTTGTTTGAATAAATTAAAACTTCACAGAATTATGTGCAGATCGATGTCGGTTACATTGTATTTCCTCTCGATTTATGGAAGGAAAGTAGCTTTTAGCATCAATTCAAGCCTGAACCACTTCCTCTTTTGTTCAGTGACGTAGATTACTACATTCCCACACACACACTTATACACACCCATACACAAATGCACACACTCGATGCAGGAAGTGAGTAATACTCATGAACTTGTGTCAAGTCTTTTCCATACTGCTGGTTTGCACTGGGGACGTATAGCTGTCGCTTTGGTGAGTTAGTCTACATGTTGGCTGTTTAGGACAAATTGTGCTTCCTGTAGCTTACTTTCATATTTTGTGGTGTATTTATATAACTGTTAGTTTTAATCTCTTCCAGTTGGAGCTAAAATTACATCTGTGTCTCGCCAGCTATGGTTATAAATCAGGAGTTGGCCTTTTGATCTGTCATACTGCATAAATCATGCACCACAAGTTTAGTTGCCTCCTTGGCTGGAAGAGCTTTATATATTTCTCATCTTCAGTGTTTTTTGTGAAGCTATTATGTCTCTTTTTTGAGAAAATATAGGTTTGTTGGTTTTTATCTTTCATAATCCTTAGCAGAGCAGAAGTCGGTATGTTTTGATCATCATCACATAGAGCGCTGGATACGAGTGAAATCAGGTGCCCATAAAAGGTCAAATGAGATGTCTGTATTAGATTAGACTGCTTTTGTACACACAACAGATGCAGAATGTTTGTGGAAGCTGTGGGTCAGCTGTGTCAGTGTGATTAAATTGGGAACTACATTCAGAATTGGCACATTTTGTTTGGGGTTGTGTAAAGTAGCAGGGGGCATCCACGCCTCTCACAACACCCCTCGGCCTCTCGGGCTGTCCAAGTCGTATCGCCGAGAGAAAAGATTCTTCGTTCGAGCTGTAATTTGTTCCACATCTGTGCTTCATTTTTTATCTTGTCTTCTCTGGGCTCTGGCCATTTTCAGGGCAGGGATTGGATGTGTAAGTTGGTCTGTTCATCCACAAATGACTTTATAAACAGATTAAATTCAGAAACTACAGCTGGAGGGTAGTGGCAGGAAACAAAGATGAGGAAGCTGTTATCTGTTTTCTTTAGTTCTAATTATTTTTTTTTAGTTTCCTCTTACTTTGTCAAAGTTTGTCTAGAGTAGAGAGACATCAGACTACAGGACAGTTTTCCACTTCATCCATGTAAAATGACAACAGAAAAGAAATGAGATGAAGTTGAAGTAAAACTACAATGAGATAGTATACGTTAACAATAAAAGAAAAGAGAACAAACAGCGGTAAAGTTTACCACACGTACACGTTATCTCTTCATTTAACTGCACTCTACACATGCAGGCGCTGAAACCGGTTTAACAGTTCAGGGCTTCCACTGTTGTCTCACCATTCTTCACACAGTTGCATTCAAACACAGTTATGGTCTGCTGCCATGATACAGTCATGCTGCTGTCATACATAAAATAATATGTTTGGCATCATCTTGCTGAATTAAGCAACACCTTCCCTAAAAAGATGTCATCTAGATGGTAACCGGTCTCAGGATTGTGGATAATCCTCTAAATATATTTAAGTTATCCATGCAGTGAGCACCACTACAATACCGTCATGAATGATTTGAAAATGTGCCCTTAATTAAGATGAATAATTCCTTAAACTTTTATCCTGAAGGGACTGTTATTTATTATCATTAAAACTAATTTGCAGTTCATACAACAGACTACAGGAGTTTTCTATTTCCACTTTGTCCGTTTAAAATTACCTCAAGTTCAAACAAATAAACAACAAAAAGATAAGAAAATATCTTTGCTCACACTGCTTTGCACAGAATGAGCTCTATTTTTAATAGAAGCTCATTTTTGGAGCACCCTAAGTGTCTGAGCATATTCTGTTCTTATTTAAAAAAGAGAAAACAACAATAATAATAATAATAGGAGTTTATATGAGTGACAGATATATTTAAATTTATATATCACGCTCATACATATGTGTTACATGTAGGCTATGTGGGTATAAAAAACATACACTCCAACATTATTTATTAATATATTTTATAAAATATGCTTATATTCACAATATATCACAATAAGTATTCATTAAATTCTGATACTTAAGACATTTAAATCCAAATAAATAAACTATTTCTGTGATATCAGCAGCAGTATGGATTATATACCATCTTCGTCTTAACCCTTTAACTTTCACATTAAGAAAAAGGTCAGAAAAAATAGTGAACAGGTGGAAATGTGAAACAGCGGTGATGGTTTGGGTTTTACATACCAAAACAGAGCGGTAGAGATGGGTTAGGCAGGTTTATTTACATAATTTGTTAAAGAAAATCATCCCAGTCACTCCAAATTTGCCTCTACCATTAGGTAGAGCAGGAAGTAAAGGACTAAACACTAAACGTCTCTTAAATCCATCATTTGTACTGATAAAACCATCATTATCTGACACGTTACTGCATCCATCACACAAAGACAATAAGCTACCATAAACGAAGTTTTACATGAGATGTGCATCACTGCACGCGGTACAGAAAATAAAAACAAGCTAGCATTAGCAAACAAAATGGTGGAACTCGTGTGTCAGACTTATTTTTACAAATGAAATAATCAACAAAAATGTTTTACTTTTGTCTTGTATAATTAGAATTTTCTATCATCCTACTACTGAGTAAAAGCTCATAATTTAACTTTAAAATGTTTATCTATCCCACAGTTATGCTAGCAAGTAAAACTTTACAATCCTTTTTTTCAGTCAACTGCACTTTGTGAAATTCACAAACTGCTGTGTGTTGATTTGCATGCTTGAATGCAGCCTAAACAACACAGTTAGGTTTAGGAAAACCTAAGGTTATTGGAATATCCTAGTTTTCCTTTTCGCGTGCTATCATGAGCTGTTAAACATATTATAATAATTTTTTTGCCTTACTGGGTGAAATAACCCCCAAAAACAAAAACTATTTTGTCACCACTAACATAAAAATGAATAAGGTAGCACAAGTCAAAAGCCTAAACTACGAGCTTCAACATGCCAGCTGACAAACCACCGGTAGAGGTCATGTTTGCTCTGTCCAACTTTCCCCGTTTTAATTGATCGACAATGATATTTTCCCAGCATATAGCAATTTATTTCATGTTAGCCAATTTTTGTCATGTCATTCATATATTATGTTTATATACAGATTTGGGGCCTTCTTACGGATATCCCTATTTTATCTATGCACAAGGTCATCTAAACATTTAGGAGGATTGCTATATCTAACTTGGGAAATGTGCTTAAAAAGGTTGGATGTAAAAGTCAATACCTCATGTTTTTACAGCCAAGATATAAACTTTAAAGTGATCTGTCAGACAGCTTGGCCTGCACTTATAAGAGTAAAGGACCTCAGAAGAGCCATGATACCTGATTGAGTTTCTCTGTTGTGATGTAAATGATAAATGTTCAGTGTTTCATTAAATGTAAAACCCTAAAGTCTTGTTTGGATTTAGATACCTCGTGTAAGTAAAGTGCTGATAAAACTCTAGTGCTACCCAAGCATCACACATAATTAAGTCAAACTGGAGTCTTCAGTGGAGGAAAATGGCTCTTTATCATTGACCAGTTCATACTTCTATGTACTGGTTTTCACTTTCAAACACCCCAGCCGTCCAGCATTTTTGCTTTTGTACCAAAATAGATTTGGATTTCTCTGCGGTGAACATTTCATGTAGAATTATCTTTAATCCATTTCTGTTTTGCCAACTTAACATTAAAATGTTCAAAGTTTGACGAGCATGCTGGGAGCTCAGCATGCTAAGACACATGCTGGGACTTAGAAAGGCGTAAGGTTGCTGAAGGCAACATAGCTGTTTGAGCTGAGCTAATACTGAGCTGAACTTCCTGCTAATCACATTCTGACTGCCTGACAGCTCATTTGGTGACAGGCTGTGGTTAAGGCCTCCATCTTAACGTTCCATCTCAGGCTACAGAGGGGGAAGTTTCTGCTCTGTTTTCTGTCTTTACCATTGTTCTATGTCTGTTCTCGCAGGAACCCCGATTACACTCCTGTTGTGAGGCTTTCTTAGAATATTCTTTATATTTGTAGCTTATCAGCCTCTGTTCTAATCTGAAACAGACCAGGAATGTAGAAGTATTTATAGAGCAGATACTCAAGGGGAATGCTGGGCCGTTAAGTGTTTATATCCTGTCTGGTTTGAACTGAACTGTTGGGAAACAATATTCTAATAAAAACAAAAAAGCAAACTAATTATCTGAGTAAAGCATAACCTCGCTGCAAAAAGGGAAAAGGCAGCAGAAAGGACGATAATATCTCACCTAAACCTTGCTTATTGCTTTTATCCTCACAGGATTCAACACAGACTACAAGTGCAAGGATGCCAAAGCCTGTCCTGCACAACCCTGCAAAGAGAAGCCCCCTAAACACAAAGGTTGTGGAGGAATTTGCCCAAAATATGGGAGAGAGCATAATCCAGTCATTTCTAAACCAAACAGAGGAAGGCGAATCTGAGATGCCTGTTTCTGATAAACAGCAGGAAATGCTAGCTGATGAGTTAGCATCAGAGGTGATTAAAATTGCGATGAGAGAAGCATGTATGGCTCAAAGCATCAAAGATCGCCTACAGACTGATCCAGAATATGCTGAAATGGCATGTTTTGTGGATAAATCGAGAGAGGAAAAGTTGTTGGACAAAGACACGGATGATATTAAGGACATTCAGACTTCCTATCATCCACCTCTGTGTCAGTCAGGGTTCCCTGTTGTGGGATCTCTCGACTATCCCGACGCCCCTCCGACCACCCCTCTCATCCCTGAGCTTGAGAGGAGCAGACACAGCTTTGCCCGAAAGCTAAAGGGAGGCCTGGCAAAGGTTTTCCTGCCCTCTCCTCCTCCACCAACTCCAAAAGACAAAGACAACGACTCAGACTGCGCCATTGCTGATCCTCAGGTGGAACTGATGGAGCACCTGATGCAGTCACTGTCCACAAATGATTTGAGAGACTGTTTAGATGTAGATTCTCAGCAGGAGGCCAGCATGGAGGCGTTTGCAGACGCTCTGTCGTGTGATATCATGGAGTGGGTGTTGGATGTTAAAAACAGAGAGCTGATACCAGATGAAACGGATGTTCACCAGCTCGCCCACCAACTGGCTGAAACCATCATCCGCTCCTCCCTGAATAAAGCTAAAATGCTGCTCTGACATATGGACTCATGTGTGATTCCAAACTTTTTATTGAATTAGGACAATGCATATTAATCAACATGTCAGCATGTAAGCATCAATGTAAATACGCCAGAATTAGCACAATAGCTAAATTTACATAAAGCTAAAGCTCCATAAAATAATCCACATACAGATACAAACATACTATCAGGTGTAGACATACAATGAACCACAAAGACAAGTTACAATAAACACATTAAAAAACATCAGAAAACAGTGTGGATTGAGTGCATGACTGGCTTGTTTTTAAACAATGTTTTAGGGTTTTCTTGAATGTTATTACAGTCTCTAACATGAGCTGGTAGTGTATTCCATGACTTTGTGCCTCTGATTGACTCCACCATTTGGCTGAATTTAATTTTATGGCAATCACACCGGGTTAATGCTCTGGTATTGACTCTGTTGTTAGTTTTCTTGTGTATAAAACCCTGCAATTGTTGAGGTGATGATTAACATGTTTTTTTTTTCCAAATTAAAGCTCAACAAGATGGAGGGAAATGAGGACATGTCATTTGTTTGTTTTTGGTTTAATTGATGTTATACGGAACTGTTTTGGTCTTGGAAGCAGATAGATGCTGAATGATAAGATATCAGGTACATTTCAGTCCAACATGGATGTTCCTCTACTGCTGAATCCAGCGTCAGTAAAGGCAAATATCCTACAGATGGCACCACAGGAGAAATGTTGTATGTTTTTAGCACGGTGCCATGAAGGTTACCATCCATACATCAATCCATTTTCTACCACTTGATCCTTTATTTGATATTTACATATATGAATTATAAGAAATAATTTTTTGGGCTAATTGTTGATCTAAAACCCCCATTTCATATTAATCACACTTAACTGCTTTGGTGAGTCATTTGTTATGCTATAAATCTGAATGATGCTGTGGTATGTTCCCATTTATGTTGGGATGTTTGTTTCTGTCTGAGTGGAAGACAGCACAGGAAGGCATGAAGCAACATGTCAACGTGGTGTTTGTGTTATTTCACCAGCTGAATTAAAACAGTTGACAGACATCTGTTATTAATCTCAAAATAATTCATGCAAGTCAAGTTTGTTGTGATTTTTACATAAATCAACTGTTTCATTTACAACTTAAATAATTTTATTTGACTTCTGACTAAATTTGGCCAAAGTGATTCAGAATTGTTCTTTCAAAGAAACAAAATAATTTGAGAAATTTTGACCCAAAACTTGAATTAAAAAAAAAACTTAATAACTGAACTTGTTTCAACTTGCAACAATAGATGAAAGTGTTCTTAGCTGATGGTGCATCAAACCACCCGGGTTACCTTTTGGGAACGCTGGTTGCTTCGCTGATCGGCTTCATATTGTATGATTCATTCATCTCTTTGACCTTTGACCATGCACATTGGATGAACTTGTGTTCTGTCTGAAAGACAACTTATTTAAACATCAGAGTGGAAAAAGGAGAAATAAATCTCCACCAAACCATGATCCTGATCCTGTGATGCTGAAAATAAGACAAACTATCCATACATCCATTTTCTACTGCTTTTCCCTGAACGGGGTTGCGGGGGGGCTGGAGCCAATCCCAGCTTACAATGGGCGAGAGGCGGGGTACAGCATGGACAGGTCACCAGCCCATCACAGGGATAAGACAAACTACTAAATGCATAAAGAAGACCAAAATGATTGAAAGGAAATCATTGCTGAGCCCACAGAGTGCTTTTCAATCAACTTATTCTTGTTCTTATTAGTCATGTTTTGGTTTATTTATTTAAGCATCTTGGGAAATTATGCATTCTGTGCATTGACCTTTCGTCACTCTCTTCTGTTTGCATTTGTTCTTCAGTGCACATAAACAAATGTGCAAATAATACGCAGCACTTATTCCTCCCTGATGCAGATGGACTGAGAGGGTGAAAAAACAAAGTGTGTGCATACACATAGGAGTGTGTCTTACACGGACAGCTTAACAGAATCAGAAGCAAATTGAGCGACATAAACTAATAACACACACTGTGAAATGACTAAATTACATTTAGAAAGAGGTTTAACTTGAAGTCTTAGCCCCACCAGAGACCCAAAATGTTAAATGTCAGCGCCCGTTTTTTCTGCTCAGATAATCTCTGAAGGCCCGAGCTTAGCAGGTTACAGCTAAACTGAATAAGCACAACATCGTGTTTTTTAACTGGCATGGTCCTTGAGGTGCTGTTATGTTGTTTTTAATACTGAAACGTTTGGGGCGTAACTGTTAAAGTGTTAAAAATAGGAAATAAATGGTAGTTCCTGCAGGCCTGGGTGATCATTTAAAACAGTATCTGGTTTCTCTGTGTCAGAATAATTAACTTAATTAAATTCAACTTTATAGTCGACTTGTGGTTCTTTGACTATCTCTGAATAGAGATCAGTGTCATATCTACTGTACTACATCGGATTAATAACACGTTACTGTGTTTACATACTCGCTCGTCCACACACACATTTTTTGTGCACACACACATGCATGTTCACTTAATTAGCGATTTCATTTTGATGATCCATCCTATGTTTTGATTTAGTTTTACCTGATTTGTCTATATTATACTGTGTTCTCAGCTAAATGTTTTTTTTAAATGTTAAGGTGAGATATCTTATAACTCTTTATCTCACCTGTACAATCTCTTCTCACCAATTTCTTTATACTGTGCAAATAAATAAATAAATAATAGACTGTAACTATCACATTGTTCTGTAAGTACAAATTATGTTTGTGGAGCAAACGCTTTAGTTAACATGTTTGTTCAACCTGAAATTAAAAATAAAAATCTATCTTCTCATTGGTTAATCAGGCATGCCTATCTGATTTTAGGCTCCAGCTTTCCTGCCAACCCTGAGTCGTACTGAGCAGTATAAAAAATATATGGACGGGTAGATCTGTTAGATTTTAACACTGGAAAAAAACAACAATAAAAACTGTAGAATGAAAACACAAACAGTAAGCCCAGACAACTGCATCACATACAATTCTAAGCGTCATTTGGAGCCTCTATACAAAAACAAACATAGAAAAATATAAATAATAACAATAATTGCAACAATAGAATAGAATAGAATAGAATAGAAGTACTTTATTCATCCCAAGTTGGGAAATTTAGGTGTTGCAGCAGTACAGTGGTGCTTCTAACAGTAGCAAATTAAAAACAAAAACAAAATAAAATATAAACAGTATAAAAAAATTTCAATATCTACAAACCTTTATACAAGAAGATATTTAGCTATAAATACTAAGAGGTGAGGATAGCCAGCAATAATATAGTCCAGTGCAATGATTATTAGTGACAGTTGTTTTCAGTGACACAACTTTTTTTTTTTAGGCCTAGTCTTGATCCTGATGGTACACTTTATATATTTTATTCACAACATCTTGCTTCACCTCATTACCTAAGCTGCCTAAATAAGCAAAGTCTGCTTCTGTCCCTTTATGTGGACCGGCTCAGTCCAGTATGTTGCTAAATATGACCATAAAACTTTACAACCACATTTATGGTCCAAAGAGGTTAAAAAGAGTTAATGCTGGGGATTCCTGTCTTATTCCCTGGCACAAGAGATTTGTATCAACAAATGTTGGGAGGTCTGTTCTAAAACATGGGAATGACCCTGAAGGTGGCATTTTACTTCAGGAAACCAAGAAACAAAAATTTATGGACAAAATCCCAAAATGCCAGACCTGTTGAAGGTCTCAGCACTGCAAAATGCTGCCTTATTAGCATCTTATTAGCATCTGCAAGCACAGTAATCTGTTGTTAAGTCATTGTTTGTGCAGTAATGACAGCTATAATAACAGCTAATTGGTAAACATAATCACATGTGTGTTACAGAAGAAGTTACATAATCACACCAACGTTTTTCTGGTTTATATGTTTTGCAGATATTATTGCAAGTTATGGTGGAATTTTGTAGTAGAAGTCAGTAGATTTGCTGTCATGTTTACTTGTAAACATGACAGCAAAAAGGACATAAATTAGTATTAATCTATCTGTACATTGGCTAGGATTGATTTTCTTAAACATAATCAAATCACATGAAATGTTTTTTTAATTAAATGGAAGCCAAAACCTGATGTCATTGTATGTTTTGATGAAAGCCTTTCTGTAGGAGCATCACCTTTTAATCATGATTGATGAGGTTGCGTTGGGTTGGGTTGAGTTGGCGCATTGAAATAAAACTAGCCATTCTGTCCGCCCATTTTCCATATAGCTTCATCCACTTCAGAGTTGCAGGTAGCTGGAGTCTATCCCAGCAATCACTGGGCGAGAGGGTAAACCCTGGACAGCTCACCTGTCCATCACAGGGCCAACACAGCGAGACGAACAACCAGTCACACACATTTACTGCTATAGACAATTCCATCAACCTAACACCCATGTCTTTTGGATGGTGGGAGGTAGCCAGATTACCTGGAGAGAACCTGCGTTAACACGGGGAAAGCATGTTCACTCTGCACAGAAAGGCCACTGCCCGAGTCGAGGCTGGAGCCAACAAACCTCTCACCGTGAGGCTACGCCCTTCATGCTGCTTGACAAAGAGAACACGCGGGCTGTGTCTCAATGAGCGCACTAACACTACTTCACGCACTATGTAGTGCATAAATGTCAACGTAAATGCACTTAAACATAGGGCCAGATTTACTAAGATCTCAATTTGCGCGTACTAATTTGCGCGTGGAGCCTAGAATTTAGCGTGTGGGG
>JBAMHV010000005.1:17094130-17104258 GCA_037177535.1 Pseudomugil gertrudae | reverse complement strand
GCGGATGAGGGCTGAACTGCAACTTTTTTCACTTCCGCATCGGCTTCACTTTTTCCAGCGGGTCGTTGCCGCTTGGTATCAAGATAAAACAACTGATATTTCTCTTACAAGTTTAATAAACCAAAGTACTGGATGAAAGTTTTTTGGCTATGGTACTGAACTACTTTCATTGGTGTTGAAGTAAAGGGATGTTCAGTGTGTAGGCTGCAAAGAACTGGTAAAGAGTTGGATGGGAATGAAATCTTCCCCTAAGAGGATAACTTGAAATATGCTTCTTATTCATGAGTGCTGAAGGTTTACCTCCTTCTTTCATGGTAATGAAAGTAAAGCTCTCAAGTTATTTGTTGTATGTTCCTACCCTCACCTATGGCCTTCAGCTCTAGGTAGTGACTGAGAGTACGAGGTCACTCGTACAGTCGATATGGCCTTCCTCCATACAGCAGCAGGTAAGGTGTGAAGCCCAGGCGGTAGGGTTGACAACCATCCCTTGAAAAACAGAATGTCCCATATTTAGAAACAAAAGTATGCATCCCGTATTACCAGGAGAATCAATAATAGTCTATAAGATGTCAACAGAATTAACACTTTGTATGGAAAACTTATTCCCAGGCCTTGCCAGCGAGGTGTCCCTTATTTATTTTTTAGGGAGTTGGCAACCCTACCAGTCAGAGTAGAACCGCTCTGTACCCAGAGTAGCCAAACATGTTGCTTTCAGCATCTGATGGGCATGCCTCCAGGGCATGTCTCACTAGTTGCATTTCCATTAAAGTTTTTCACAAAATAAATTTCTTAAATTTTGATGTGTTTCCATTGATACTGAATATCTTCAAAATCTCTTACCGCAAACCAGATTTGACAACAACAGCAGCTAATGGCATGTAGCCAGGTAGCATTGTATCAGGGTTTTGCACATGTACAGTACAGAGGAGTTGCCGTGGCATTGTGAAGTCCTTCTCACTTCTTTCTGAATCATTGTAAAACTCTGTTTTGTGCAACAGAGCCCCAAAGGTTGTAAAGAATTACAGATCAAAACCACCCAGACATCTGTGGTGGTAGATGAACTGCAGAAGAGTCTAAAAGAAGGAACATTGACAAGTACAAAAATGTTTAAGGCCCCAGAAAAGAATTATTAAAAGTATTGCATGTTGCATAACAGAAGTTTAAACTTCTGTAGAGATCATCTTGATCTTCAGGGTAGATTATCTTACTTAACAGAATATTTTTAAGGGTCTCAAGCAGGATCTCAAGCAGATCCTGTTGTCGAAATCAAATGTGGCATGCTGGCAGCTTCAGCGCCATTCAACACCTTCCATGAAATGGTAAAGATGTTACATAATACACTGCACAGAGCACCATTTTAGCTTTAGTTGCAGGGTGAAGTTATGTCAGACCAAAAAATAACAACAGCAGAAGATGCTGGTTTTGGCCTTGAATTGTACTTCATGCAAAACATCTGGTTCTGCCGAAATAATCTGGAACGATCAAATTAAGTAGTGAAGCACTTTAGGTAGAGGTTTCAGGCCTCTGGAGAGTGTGTGGACGTCATAGCCTGTCATCTGGAACTGTTGCACCCTCTGCATTCTGCTTTTAGTCATTCATTTACTGGCTTTAGTTCTACACTACCCGAGGAAAAACAAATCTGTTTACATTTATTAACAGTTATGAAGTTTGTTTCTTTTTAAGTAATCTCAGGCTTTAATCTGCTTTCATTTCAGGGATTTGCAGCCTAAAAATCTGTCATAGTGGTAATGACATTTTAGAATAACCTTGGACCTTCAATGTAAACAAATAGAGCAGAAAAGTTCTCGTGAGCAGTCGTATGTGTGACTTGTTGTTTGTCTCTAACCCTCTTCTCACCCAATGATTGCTGGGGTAGGCTCTAGTACAGATAATGGATGGATGGATATATATATTATGTGCATTGGTTGCTCTGGTGCACCTAACTTTTTAGTTTGGGTGCACCAACAACAGGTTTTTTTACAGTGTCGTGTGAAGACATCTGACGATTCATAGCTGTTCTCTGTGAATTCTACCCTGATGCCACATGTAGCACACACACAGGTGTGTCAGTGGATGGGTGCGTGTGTTGGAAAACACGTCTGACAGCTGAAAATTACTCTTGACTTCCTGGGATTTTTGAAGGTTTTCTACTTGCATTTGCCCTGAGGTGCGAAGCAAAACAAGAGAAGATAAAACGCAATAGCAAAACTAAAATCTACTTACAAACCTCTGAAAAAGATTTACACAATAAGTCAAAAATGCATTTAAAATTACAAAAAAGTACACTTGGATACACATTTTATTTCTCCTTATTTGGTTTTCACTGGATTTTTGCTTTGTTTTTACCAAACTAAAAAAGAAAAAGACACACTTTACTCTGTGTTGGGTTTTTTCTTCTGGACATCTGCAGTCATGTTGTTTTGTTGCATTTTTCCTTCACTTTGCTAAAAACTGGCTTTATCTTTGCATTTTTTTTACTGACATGTCTCATAAAACAGTACAGACTCTAAGTTATTTTTCTTCAGTTTTTTGCATCTCTGGACCACACATCAGCATCACGATGAATTTAACTCAACGTACCCCTAAGTTTAAAGTGTAAACTTTGTCCGCTGTTCATCACAGCACTATGAGAAGCATTATGTTAGCATTATGAGAACAGAATGGAATAAAAGAATGACATGTAAAAACATATTAAATAAAACTAAACCTAAAGTAGCATACTGTATGATGCAATATCAATGTAAAAATAGCATTACTGGCACAGCACTAACACCACACCCACCTCTTCATAACCTGGAACTAAAAGCAGTTCCTTGTTGCTAAATGTTCACATCAGATTCATTTCCCTGCTATGTGGCAGAATTCAAGGTTGTTAAAACACTAACAGGATTGAATTTGTGCGGTGCGAAGACTTGTGTGTTTAATGTGAGAGTGTAGATGGTAAGTCATCGGTGTATTTATTGTGGTCGACACTGACATTTCCTCTTGCGAGGAAATCAGCTTGTACTCAGACCCGGTGATGTCACTGTTCTTTGACCTCCGTGATGCCATTTCAGCAGTATTGCTAAAATGGTTTTCAAACTGAATTGAAATAAAAATCTTTTATATCTATTTACATAAAAAAAACTGTAGAGGTTTATTCTCTTAACCTTTATTTTGAAAAAATAAACATTTCAGCCATTCGCGTTTCCTTTTCCCTCGTGTTTTCATTCTTGTGGGACCGTCTGGACCCAGTAGAGAAAACAGATCAGGTACAAATATAAAAACATGTCCACTGGCTTTTCTTGACTCATCACGCTCGCCATGTCCACACAAAAGTACATTTACATAACACTTTTGCCCACCCATGCTGGACTGCCCACCCACAGACATCTGACGGACCCCACGGTGCACATTCACGCTCCCTGGGTGTCATTTTACCATGCTCACAGTTTACCCCTTTTGGTCAGCATCTGCTTTTAACTGACCTAAATGTTTTTATCATCTACTCGTGAAATGGACAGTTGTGTGTTTGCAGCTAAGGGCCGACATGTAATGAGGTTCTTAGGATGAGGCTTAAATCACTTTTGTCATTTGGAGCTACAGCTAAATAATCAAATGTTCCTGAAGTATACATCTGGAATACAAATGTTCTCCAGCTGCCTGCTTGATTGAGATTAAACGTAACTTCAGAACCATTGTGCTTATTTTCAGTTTGTGGTTTCTCCTCATTTAAGGCTGATGTAGAGGTTTGATTAACTTTGCCTATTTAGTCAATGAGAAAGTGCCAAATTGACTGAAATATGTCATTTTATATGTATGTAAAATACTGTCATTACCCCTCTATGCCCCTTGAGTAAAATTACTATCTGCTTCACCTTATTAATGAAGACGTCTTGCTACTATGGGTGTGCAAGATTATTTTAATGGATAAAATGGCACACAATGACTTTTTTTTTTCAAGTGGCCTTTTTGTTTAGCGACTTGTGTATCGGTGCACAGACACATGGAGGTGTTTGCAGCATTTTGTTGGAAGAACAGCGTGGTCCCTTTAAGGCCAAACCTGAGAGAGGAGAGACGTACAACTCGCCAATTGCTCTGACACCGCACAGACCTTAATCAGAGGGGTCAGACAAAGTTAGCTGTTTGAACATCCTGTTCTGAGGTGAGTGCTTATGAGTGAATGAACACCACACAGCACTTTCAGTCACAGTGAGGTTCAGTGTCTGCTCTACCACCAGAGCAAACCCCAAAGCTAGCTGCTGCTTCAACCAGGATAAATCCGCTTTTCTCCATCTCCAGACCTGTTTGGAGGGAGAAGCAGGATCCTTTAACAGCTGTTTCTGTTGGTGTTTTAACCAATAGAGGAAGAAACAGACCAAAGCAGTATGGTTACTAAACCTTTAGAAATGTTGAGCTTCGGGGGTACCCTCATATTGTAGCCAGTCCAGGTTCAGTCCCAACGTCTCCTTGACCCAAATTCTTGCCAAACAAGGCAAAACCAAAGGAATCGCAATACTAAAACATCATATCACACATTTTAAAATCTCTTTTTGGATAGAAAGTACTTTTTAATTTTATTTTAATGACATCTTGACTAATTGATTTTAGGTGTCCCGACTGGTCATCTTCCAAATAGACCTAAAACACTCCTACATGCTAGCCCTTACATAACATCAGATGTTTGTTTCGTGTTGGTTCTGGTAAATAAACTGAATCATTAAAAGTTTTTATTAGGGTGTGAAGTAAAACCAGACGGACGAGCTGTCTTTTGATCTTTTTGAAGCCTGGGTTTAAAACATAGAAATGTAGTGTAACGATTTCAACTTGGTGGTGGAAAAACAGGAGAGTGGATGTTAAAACCACAAGCCAAGGTATTTTTATTATCTTAACATGTAAAACGATCCCTGTGAGAAACCACAAAATGTCTCAAATTTGCCCTCCTTCTAATTGTCAGGTGCTGTGCTCTATGCTGTTTATTGGTTACGAACAACAGCCCAGATTGTGGTCAAATGAGCCATCATTGAATTTGTTTTTGACTAACACTCTGACCTCAGGACAAGGTTTTGCTTTTCATTCAGTGAAGAAGCAAGACCTGGTTTTTATGGAGTGGAAGCATCAGACTGTCCTAGAGAAAGCAGCCAAAGCATTGCCATACAAGCATTTGATATTCTCTCAACTACCTTTTAATTAGGTGCATCATTTTTCACCAACCAGTGTTTGACATGGGCTCCTGAACATTTCAAGTACTAATATTTTTAGTGTAACCGGATCCATAAAAGGTGGCCGAAATAAGTTTCCTCTGCAGGGTGGCTGGCATTGCCCTTAGAGATAGGGTGAGAAGTTCAGCTCAGAGTAGAGCCCCTGCTCCTCCACATGAGAGGAGCAACATGAAGTGGATCGGTCATCTGGTTAAGATGCCTCCTGGATGCCTCCCTGGTGAAGTGTTTTGGCCATGTTTCTGCGAGGGGGACCCAGGAAACGCTGGAGAGATTGTCGCTGGCCTTGGAACGCTTTGGGATTCTACCCGATGAGCTGGCAAATGTGTCTAGGAAGAGGGAAGTCTGAGTTTCCCTCCTTAGGCTGCTGCCCCCGCGAACCAACTCCAGATAAGCGGGAGAAAACGGATGGATGGCAGGATCTATAAAAGTGCTATCCCATCAATATCTTCCAATATAGCATATCTAAAAGTCAAACAGTAGCACACACAAAACTTCAGGACAGTGTAGTCTAAGATTTACTGGATCATTTTGGCCATCCTAATAAAACATGGCAACTTTTTGGGCCTGGTAGCTTTCATCAGAGGGAGTGTTACTGTCACTTTGTGCTTTCTCTTTAATCTGGAATTTTGTCAACTTCCTACTAATTTTATGTGCAATTGATGAGCAGAGCATTGGTGAATTACTATAATTCATTAGAATAGAACCGCCATTGGGTGTCCAATTATGCCTGGCTAAGTTAAATGGGTTTTAATGAGTCTCTGGGTCCCAGTATAAGTTTAAATGATCTATTTTAATTGTCATTGCAAACGTCCCATTGTTTCCAGATTCCTTTGACAGTTTTGGAACCATTAATATTAAACTTGTTTAACCTGTGAAGTCAATGCGCTCAGATTTGTTCTCTTGTAGACTTTGCTCTTCTATTTTTGCACCTCTGTGTAGTTTGGTTTAAATAAATTCAGCCCTGAACACAGCTTTTATCTCACTTTCTTTATGTCTTAATCACATAAACTACAGTCGCCTCAAGCATTTCCATCATCACGTGTGCACAGGAGATAGAGACAAACTGGAACGTCCTGACCTCCTCTCACTCATTTCTTTTCATCCTTTTTTTTTCTTTCTCTTCTCTTATTCTCGGAACGACGTCAGTAACCAGAAACCTATCCCTACCTTATGGCCAACTTAGATAAAGCAGCTTGCAGACTCGTAAACTTGCCGTTACCATAAAACTCCAATGCACCCAAACAATCAGTATCTTTATCGTGACAAGTCTTAACAGCTCTTTTTAAACTAAACATTAACGTGCCCAATTGTTCTAAGGAAGAAGGAAGTTAAAAAAGAAAGAAACAGCAAGCAGGTCCGCCCAGCTTTTGTATGTCTTTAAACTTTATTTAAACTGGAAGGAATC
Source organism: Pseudomugil gertrudae (assembly GCA_037177535.1). Taxonomy (NCBI): domain Eukaryota; kingdom Metazoa; phylum Chordata; class Actinopteri; order Atheriniformes; family Pseudomugilidae; genus Pseudomugil; species Pseudomugil gertrudae. The sequence goes on along the minus strand of JBAMHV010000005.1, from coordinate 17,097,652 downwards.
CAAAGCAGCAAACTCACAAAGAAAGGTCAAAGTTCTGCACGCACAAGCTGGGAGGGGTGTTCTGCTGTCTCTCTGTGGGGTTGTGTACACTATGATGAATATTGTCTCATGCAATGCTGCATGCATAAACAACAGAAAACTGCATGCATACATGTGCTCCATGGCTGACAGGTAAAACACATATCTTCATGCATGCCAAAGGGTTCAAAAGCACATACCTAAGAGGTTACATACTCCATTATATGTGACTCATGAAAGCTAAGTACTTGCACAGAATTAACACACACTAGACATATGAATGCAAAGGAAGTAACTTTCTCAGGTAATGTAATAATGCCTCTTAACAGCAGAGGGCTGTCGTCTATGGATGGACTTTGAAAGAACAAAGCATGTGCAGACCATATGAAAAGTCTTAATGTCTATTAGGTTGAATAAATCATTACCTGAAGCTATACAGTCAAATCTCTACAGGACTTTGATTGTTCGGTATGATTTAATACTTCAAGAGGGAGCCTTGAGATAATAGTGGAAGTGGTAATTCATCACTGTGACTGTATGTGAATGTAAACACATGCTTAAGCTGCAACATCTGCTTAAATGTGCAATGAAGTAGGAAGGAGGGAGGAAAGGGATCTTTCATTTGGATCTATCTGCTCTATATGAGGCTGTATAATTAATAATGAGCATCCATGTGCACATTAAGTTTGTTTTTTGATCATTGTGTTTTATTACAGTTGCTGCTCAGGGATTGGGCATGGTAATTAACCAAGACATTTCTAAATAAAATAACCTCCTTCATCATTTACCCTTAATGAAATTAAGCTGCAATCAGAGCAGTTTTTTTTATGTAGAAGCAATTAGCTTAGTTATGCACAATCATTTAAATGAAAAAAAAGACACAAAAGCAAAGTTTTAAATAGACTTCAATGACATCATAGTAAAAGCAGAGCTGATTTGAATCTACTGTCCCAATTTAAATGCAGTAACAATAGTCCCACATTGGATTTTTATTCAGAGCTGTCCTGAAACACAGATAAATGTCTACAGAAAGGGGGACGTCTATAAAATGAAGACATTTTAGTCATTGTAAAATTAGGACAACACTTTAGAAGTTTGTGGACACTACTGAGGATCTAAAACTAAATCAGGCAAGAAACTGAGCTTCAAATGCTTTAATTTTTAATAATTCTTACGAAGAGCACTGCGTTTTGAGCTAATGCCATCTAAACTGCTATAAATTTCCATCTTAACACCAGTTCATCTGTTTGGTATAGTGAGTTTCTGACCTATAATCATGAGCTGTGGGTGGTGATAGAAAGAATGAGATCACAAATGCAAGCGGCTATAATAGGTTTTCTTCACAGGACTTGCCCTAAGAGATAGGCTGAGAGCTCAGTCATCCAGGAAGGGCTCAGAGTAGACCTGCTGCTCCACTGTATTAAGAGGAGCTAGATAAGGTGGCTCGGGCATCTGGTTAGGATGCTTCCTGGACGTCTCCCTGGTCAGGTGTTTCGGGAAAATCTTGGGATTTCCTCCGATGAGCTGGCAAATGTGGCTTGGAAGAGGTAAATCTGGCCGTCCCTCCTTAGGCGGCTGCCCCCGCGACCCGACTCCAGATAAGCAGAAGAAAATGGATGGCGGGATGTTTTCAAGTTTGAGTTGTTTTAGATTAAAACGTTATCTTCCTATTGACCTTCCTAATAAGTGGTTGTTTGCCTAATTCCCCCCATCTGAATACCAGCTTGATTCCCCAAACTGAGAGCGTTCTGCTATTTACTGAAGCTAAGATACTCAATGTTCTTCTTTATCTGAATGAGGTATTTATACCAAGTGTTTTGGAAATGAGGAAGTGACACATTTTATGCTCATGGTAAAATCTCTTTCAGAGATTCACTGAAGACAACAATGTTTTGTAAACTTAAAATACTTGCCTGTGTCGTCGCAGGAGTCGGGATGTTGTTATCTGAACTGTTTCTCTTTCTCTTCATGTAATCAGAAAAACAGTGAAGTCTTTCCCTTGACACAGCCCTCTCATTGCAGCATTTGAAGTCATGCGCTGCTGCTATCGTGGGAAATTCACAAAGCTCAAACACAGATAGGTGACTTGCATCTCTGGGGGAACAAGCCAGCCATTGAGAGTGGGCATTTGGAAGTTGAGGATCGGTTTTGGATCATTTTAATCACCTTTAGGTTGGGATTGAGGCTTCCTCATGTTTCCTGATGAACACTGATTTGAGTGTAACTTTCCAAATCCTTTTTGCTCAGTCTAATTTTGTACATAGATACTGAAACTGCTGTAAGTCGTGAGTCACCACTGATCAGGACTACAAAACAGGTTCGGGCATTTTTTCATTTGATATCCTCATTTTGAAATGCCTGTCTTAGTCCCTGACTCTTCAGGTTTTTGCTTCTCAGGCAAACTGGTGTTGGCATGTGAGGCCCAGCCAGAACCCATGTGGTTGCATGAACCCATGTTAAAAAGTGTGGTTTTTTTGTTCCACAATTGTCTAATGATTGTGTTTTTGGCTAAGATTTTCAAAACACTCCCCTGGAAGCTGTTATGTATGTGTGCAGGGTTTTGGCAGGCCTCCCATTGGAGTTTCTGTCTTTTTTACTGCAGACAAGAACTTGGCTCGCATTGTGGAGTGAGGTAGAATCTCACAATTTATCCAGTGCTCATAATCAAAATGAAAACGACCCATTTTGTGAGGGGTGTATGTTTGGAAACCATGTTCTCCTTAGCAGAAAATGCCTGCACTGATTGCTCTTTAGCATGATGCATTACTCAAAACGCTGTTGGCCATTAAACACATAACGGGGATGAATCAGACCGCTTTGACAAATAAATCAGTGTCTGTAACAAGTTGGATGTCTGCCATATACACCCGGAGCCCTGAAGGGATGATAAAGGAGGAAAATCCAACAGAAAGATAGCCTGCACACCATGCTGCCCACACATATTGGTGCATTTACTGTACGTGACTGTAAAACTTGGATATAAACCCAGAAGACAAAGTAAATTCCAGGTGTCTGCAGTTAAAAACGAAAAATGACTCATGACTTCAAAATGACACTGATCCACTCAGGTGCACATGATTATTAGAGACTTGCATGTGCATGCAGTGAAATATTACTTCTATGATTGACGTAAAAAAGAAATAACTGTGAGGTGCAGGTTTGTACAATTGCTTAGAGCAGATGAAGAGCAACACTCATTCATCAAAGTTTAGTCCTAGCAGCTAGCAGTTACCTATAGCGGTTCATATAATACTTATACTGATATAAATCCCAACGAAGTTGAAAAGAAAGAGATGAAGATGCAGAGCAGGAGTGAATCAGAAAAACTATGGAGATTTAAACCGTTTCTTCCAACTGTTGTGATGCTAACATGCATTGCTAGCTAACATAACTGATGAGCTCCAGGTGCTAACCGGGTCTCAGAAATAATACAGAGTGCAGTTTTATGTGCTTCACCGAGACATGGCTGCATGAACACATCCCAGACTGTAATGCGTCTGTACA
>JBAMHV010000005.1:17071945-17088543 GCA_037177535.1 Pseudomugil gertrudae | reverse complement strand
CTGTGATGGACTGGTGACCTGTCCAGGGTGTACCCCGCCTCTCGCCCATTGTGAGCTGGGATTGGCTTCAGCCCCCCTGCGACCCCGTTCAGGGAACAGCGGTAGAAAATGGAGGGATGGATAAAGAGACCTCCCCTTATTTAGTGTGTGAGTGTCAGACCGAGTGGAAGCTCTGAGTTGTACATTAAAGACAGGAGTTATTAACCCTGCCATCATTTCATGAAAAATAATATCTGCAAACTAAAGCCGACTTTTCACCCGTCCTGTTTGATCTTGTTAAACAGCAAAGCAGAGGGTTGCATCATATCTTGTGTGTAGCAAGTGGGTTGTTTTGCATTCATTAGCATCTCTTTGACTAAACCTTATAGACCTATGCCTGCAAACTAAAAGCAATTGATCAAATCTCTGTCAGAAGTAATCACCTGTTAAATGCTAATGATGGACTTTTGTCATCATATTGATTTGTTGATTTTGATTCACTGGGGTGTAACCTCTTCAAAAAGTGATACCTAAAGGAACCAGTTTTGCAATTTCAAGGTTTGGCATAGAGGAGTTGGGAGTGGCGGATGGACTGTAGTCAACGGAGCACTTAGAAGAGGGGGAGGTAGTAACTAAACCCGCAGAGCACTTTCACATGCATGCTTCCAGGGCATGGCGATAATGTAGGGGTTCAGTTCCTCATCTCTGGAGGGCTACATACTTATAACCTTTACTCATGCAAATACACAGTAAATACCAAACATTAGTAACAGTCACCACGATGAAGGACAGTCGTTATCCTGGTTTCCATTAAGGTTGTTAATTTGCAAGTGGATTATCTTACTGCTGTTAAAAGCCACAGTTTCTCTTTTAAGTATATTTAATGCCCATGTAGGTGAATGAAAGCACATTTAACACAAATTTAAGCAGGTTTTTTAAATTTTGGGTTGAATATTAGAATTTAGATTGCTTTTATTTAAGATGACCTCTGAATGCTGCACACATTGTGAGATAAACTTAATAAGAACTCTAAGCTTTACCTCTATTTTTTTTGTGACTTTGTTTCTGGTTAGTAGCCTCCTCTTCTCTTATGTTGTTAATCATCACCATGTGCAACCAAGTTCCTTTTGTCCGCATACATCCTATAGCGTGCATTCACTAAAAAGTTTTTATTTCCAGCCAAATTAGAATCATACTGACAAGACTGAATGAAAACTCTATCGGAACATGTGAAATCCCCAAATTATGACCAAAAATAAACAACATTCTAGATTTCAGCTATCTGGGTAAGAGGATTTCACCCAGAACAAGATCATCAATATGGATGAGAAACTGAGGAAACGATCTGGCTGTGAAAATAAGCAAGCTTTGACCGTAATGTGCTCTATTCCAGTTTGAAGCATAATTATGGACTGAGTGAGAAGAGAGGTCGCTGCATTTAAATAAAATACAGACATAACCACAACAGGAGCAAACTTGGTGGGTTATGAATCAGTTCTGACATTAAATGAGTGTCTGTCACTTCCTTTCGCATGACCCTGAAAGTTGCGTTACATTATGTAGACTTGGCCGGCTCTCCCTAGTAAGAAATGCTGCACAGCAGAAGATTTTAGATTTGAGTAAAGCATAAAATATCAACAGCTTCATCCAAAGAAAACTGAACTATTGACAGCTGAATTGAGTAGTGGGAATTTTCCTGACTGACATTATTTTACATGATTACTGACATTGAGGGCCCGTAGTTTCAGCATCACCTCTCTGACTGTTCTTGAGACTCCTCGTGATGATTAAATCCTGAGAACAGTAAGATGATGTTTCTCCGCATAGCTGGATTTAGCCTCTGGCCACACACTAATGGAACAGACAGTTTACTCTTAATCTTGTTTTAAGCTGTGGGCAGTGATGTGTAGGGGCCTTATCGCCTCAATAAAATGGGCAACAGTGTTTCCCATAATAGATCAAACACTCCCTACCACCAGTGTCAAAACTTAATGGACACCCAGACTGGCATGTACACACATAAATGCATAGTCTGCAAAAAGAAAAAACCTCTTTCATCCTCATATACAAAGACACTCCTCATTAACAATAATACTTCAACCACATCCACTAAAACAGGGAGTGTGTTTTGGCAGATGCACCAGAAAGAAATCTGATCCACTCATGCATGTGTGAACCTCCCCATCACTTCTGTCATCACACTCCTCCCCACAATGAACAAACTGTCTCTGTTCAGACTCCACTGTCAGCAGGTTTTTGTTGGAAATCTGTCCCGAATGTTTGCTAATGGTCGAGGATGACCTATTGTACTTTCTTTTATTTGTATTTATGATGAAAGACAATGGAGAGTTTATGGATTAGAAAAATAGTGTCAAACAGTGATCGAGGTTTGGTTTAACTTATGTTAGTGACCTATACCTTTATTAGATCCATCACACATAAAGGGTTGGGTGACTTTTACCTCAGGATGGTCTTTGTGACATACAGTACAAGGTTTTGGAAACATTTAGAGATTTAATCCATATTAACATGATAGCATCACACAGTTGCTGCAGATTTGTAAATTGCACATCTATGATGAGAATCTGCTGTTTCCCCACATCCCTTCCACTAAGTTTGGACTGGAGTAGACTGCATTGCCAGATTCTGGCCCAAATATCTAAATGTTGCAGCAACAATACTCAGGTAGTGATCAAAGTTTTGCCTCCTAAGATGAGGTTCCTCTGTCTTCCTCATGCTGATGCTCAGTTTAATCTTTAGCATATCGCTTTGATTATGTCTCATGCCTTAAAGCATCAAGTTGCTGCTAAGTAATTGGCTGATTAGATATTTGTTATAACAAGCAATAGAACAAGGATACTTAGTGAAGAATGTGTTCACCAAAGACATTAATCAGTTCTGCAAGGGTTGGATTGCACTTTTTTCCACTTTAAAATATCCTCAAGGCATCCCCAAAGATTCAAACAAAGCAATGGGATAGGGTTAGGGGTTAGTGATGGCAGGACACAGGTTTCTCTTTAGGCTTCTTCGGAAAAGTTTGGGTCACTTTTTTGCTTTGTAATATTGTTGTGGGAAAGGATCTTGCAGACTCGATCACAGTGACATGGCAGCATAAGGTTTAATGGTACAATACTTAGACAGAGATATGGAGGGAAGGCCTCGTGTAACGGGAGCCTTCTACTTTTATAGTGTCCTTTATCCAATGAGGATCGTTCTATTCCGGACACCCCCCAGCATCCTCGCATTTACCTTACATGGTACATATTGCTTACTCAATGATTACAAAAGTGTCACGAGGCCACTATTCTTAGATTCACCTGGTGCAGAGAAAAACCCAGCACAGAGACAACACAGAAGCATAACTTGTATTTATGTATATGCCATAAATCCACCACAATATCATGCTGTAATAGTCCTCCTCGTCAACCATCTTCAAACTGAGACCAGACTGTCAGCTGACATAAGTCACATGCATTAATGAAACATCTATACATACTTTTCCCCCCTAACATCTGTCCTTGTCCTTATAGATGTCCGAGCTGTACCCAATGCGAGCCAAACTAATTTATCTTGGTCATCATATGACCAAAGAATGTGCTCAAAAACATTAGGGTGTCTTGGATGATTGTTCCGGAAATTGTGTAGGTTTTTTTTGTTTTTGCTCTGGTTACTGCCACTGTTGTTCACGGTGTTTTCCCATCATTTTTACTTCACCTGTATTGTTTTCCATTGAGGTGTTACTACCAGATTATTTGACATATAAGATAATACCCCTGAGATACTGTAAATAAAGATTAAACTACAAAAACATTCTATCTCTTAAAGTCTGCAGCCTTTCAAAAGCACATATAGCTGGAGGTATACCATTAGCAATAGCATGCTATGCTTAGCATGGATTTCAGAGTGGCTATTCTTAAAATGTCACTTCAAGTTGCAGTTTTCACATACAATAATTACTTCACACAGTTTATAAACCTTTTTCAATCAGTTTACAGGGCAGTTTGCAGTCTTGTAAACATGCATGTAGTTAATGATATAACACTAGTGTTAGCATGCATAACAGCATGTATTTAAAGATGGCTACCTTTCATATGTCGCTTCAAATGAGTTGTTTTCACCTATAATTGTTGCTACACACAGTTTACGAAGCTTGTTTTGCTTTTTAATTACATATTTTAGCTCTTCTTTATTTTCTAAGGTGTTGATGTTTTGTCATAGTTTAATGAGAGTATTTTGATGTGCGCATAGTAGGCCTATATGTTTGTGCCTTCCTGCAAATACATTTTATCACATCTCTTCTTAACTTATCACAGCTTAGTTAGGTCTAACTGGATTTCATATCTCCAGAATATATCTTCATTTGTTGATGAAAGCATTTTTATCATAGTTCTTTTCTATGTATTCCCCCAACTAGTGATGCCAAAGCAAAAAGCCAATGCTGTGCTTAATGAGGCTGTGCTGCACTAAATTAATCGTTAAATACACACCTACACAAGATGTTATAAAAGAAAAGTTTGCTCTAATCTTATTTCCATTGTTTGACTGTTAAATTATTTCCACAATGGTAGACTTTTTGCTATGTACAGGAAAAGAAAATACACAAAGCCAAAATTGTCCTTCAGAAGAGTTTAACCTCAGCACCAGATCTTTTTGTTTTTCTTGTATTTCATGATCATCTAACCGATACATGAATTTGACCAGTGTTTTGATATACTGAGACTCAATCCAAACTTGTTACAGAAAAATGCAGCAACAAAAAAAGTGGCATGTGGCTGTAATTAAACTCATTGTGGTCATCCATGAATTGAATTGTGAAGCCAATAAAGACACGCGGCATCTTTTCAGGAGTGGGCAACAAGCTAAAAACAAGCTGTGTTCTTTCCAAAAGAGCCCCCTTTTCCAGTCAACTCTGTTGTCCCTCAACAAGAAAAACAAGGAGATCAACTCAGTTAGTTCATATGCGTGAACAGTGTGCAGGAAAAACCAAGAACAATGTCAAAGAAAGTCTGTAAAGAGAAAAAAAAGCAAGCTCATGCAAGATGGAAACAAGCATGAAAAGAAAACAAGAAGAAATTCATCATATTTCATAGCAGAGTCAAATGGAAAGAAAGTAATATAATGGGAAGGGTTGAAGGACTGCACAACTGTAATCTCCTTCCTCTCATCAGTGCTTGTTGCAGAGTCATCAGGCTGGCTTTTAGACCGTGAAAAACCTCCCTGAAGGATAAACACTCCTTCTTTCTCTCACGCACAGACATATATATATAAATGTAAGCCCAAAGCCGAGAGCAGAGGGCATATTTCTGCTCTTAAATATGCCTTGATGCCAATAATTACATAAACATATTTTTTTATTTTACAAAAAAATGTGCTTCTTTTCAGGCAGTAATGCATCAGAGAAAAAAAGCTTCCTGTTTGCTAAGAGAGGGATAGTTATACACCTCGATTTGGCTGCACTTTGTTTGCATTGTTCTGGGTTTAATGTAGTAGAAGTTTTCACTGAGATCTTTTCAGCGCTCTTACCTGAAGAGTTGGGTTTCAGGCATCTGGTTGAGCGAACAGCATGTGCCAAAACATTTTGGTTACATTTGTATTCAGGTTGTTTCAGCACCCGTGTTTCACCTAAAGTGTTCACATCACTATAAAAAAGATTATTTTCTGGATGTACTTTGAGTGATGATACAGCCAAGAATGAGCGTCCCAAATAGCAGCAAAATACAGCCATTAAATGATGAAAGAGAAAGTTTTATGTTAAATTATTGGACAGAAATTGTTTTCTATAGTGTATTCTGACACTGTGGAGTGAGTCTTGTCTGCCTGCTTTGCAGATTTTATAGTATCTGAGTAATTATGTCTTTTATTATTTTGCTTATTTATATTTTTCTAACTTTTACCCCACAGGTGCGGAGTCAAGGAGTGACAGAAGAGTTAAAGTGTCTGAGTTTACTGAATTATGTAGATAAGGACCAGGACATCCCCGACCAGCTGGCTCAGCTCTTTGGAGAGCCCTGCATCAAACTGGCCGAAGGCATCAAGGCCTACATCTCAAAGGTAAGAGGCGAGAAGAAAAAACAAGGGAAAAATCATATTATTACCACTGTTACATATATACTGCCAACATATTGCCACAAAGCCTTTATTTTGCCTGAACCTTGTGGTCAGGTAGATAAAAATGAGAGACTGTATTTTTAATTCTTGATCAGAGATGCCTCGGTGGATATGAACCACCGGTTTTCCGAACAGAGCTCAAAAACCAGAACCAGTAATATAACTGTCACGGTCAGGGACCGAGGTGGCAAGATGGACCCAAAAGCAGACTAAAAAGTGGAAACTGAAGTCAATGTTTATTTCTAACTAAACAAAATTAATAACAGGGCTTGGTTGTAGGCCGGGGATGAACATCTTGGAGTGCTGGTGTAGGTTGACAGGAGGAGGTGGTGAAGTATTGGTGGTGATGGTTAAACAGCAGGGTGAGCAAGTAGCAGGTGTTTGCAGGCTGAAGGGAGAGAAAGTTCCAGGTCCAGATCCAGAGTCACTTAAGGTTTCCAAAACTGGCAGCAGTCACACATACAAGAATGAGAGACAATCTGGCGAAGACTGGAGCTTCCACTTGTCCTTAAATGTGCTGGTGTGATGAGCATGACAATGAGCTGCAGGTGGTGGCAATGAAGCTCCAGACTCCACCCCGGGTTCTCATGGCAACCTGCTCCGCCCTGCCTGTGGGATCTCACAGACACACACACACACACACTAAAACCATGACAATAGGATACAGCATGATGAGGCTTTATGTGCTTTTAGAGACTTCAATAGGTGATTTTAGGCATTTATATTAAACTGAGAATTTAAATGTGAAAAATCATTGCATTCTGCTTTTATCCATTTATTGACAGTTTCCTCAAAAAGCAAACACTTTTGTTAATAGATTTTGAATTATAACCCTAAGGCCAGATTTTGTTATTATTCAGGCTTGTTGCTATGTATTAGCAGCGCCTGTATTTAGGACGACATTGAGGCTGGTTTGGTGAACCCAGAAACATCTGCAGCCACTAATGCAGAGCTGGATCTCTGGTTGGAAGCTATTGCGTGTATTCGTTGCTGTAAGGAAGAGGCCAGAAGCTATGAGGGAGTAGCCCTCATAAAATAAATATCTATATTGGCTGTGTGTGTTGAATTAAAAACATAAAGTCAGACTGGTAGTTTGAGAAGATGTGGTCCAAACTTTTAGTCATCAAGTGGCACCAGGTTTTAGAAAAAATGTTTGATGGTATAATCCAAATCCAGGCTTGCAGTAAGTGGATAAAATAACCAAATCACAAGTTTCAATCATCTGATAGTCGTTTCTAAAAGAGATTATTTAGATTGACCCAATATGACAAATAAAATACTTTGAATTGAATTGATGGAAATTTTTGGCAATGGTTTAATGGGAGCTTACTGGCATCTTTAAATGCTCTATTTGAAACAGCAAATGCACTGTTCCTAATCATGGAAGGACAGTTCTGTCTTGAAGTCTTACTTCATGGCCATGTTTTGACTCTGCAGTGCATCCTAAAAGTAATGAAATTTAGATATCAGGATGGTGATAATAAATCATATAAATTATTCCTGGTCTTCGAAACATTTAGAGAAAGCTTATGCATCAGAAGTAAATTATTTTAGTGTGTGGTAGTTGCTTTCTGCACGTGAATGTCTAAAAATCGTCCCTGCTGTCATTTTTAATTGAGTTAGATTACAAGACACAATTAGCATAATGACTGAATGAGCTTCTTTCGTAAAGTCCTGAGCTTGAGGTGTCAGCTGTTAACGATGAAACTTGGTGATTCTTAGAGGTTTTCTAGATTTGTCCCACTAGGATGAGACCTCAGGGTGCACTTTTAGAACACAGAGTTGTTCCTGGGCAGAACCTGTTGGTTCCTAAGCAGTTGGTACTTATATTTATACCCTTGCAGATTGTAGCTTATAAAGATGAATATTGTTATATTAGGGCATAAAATTGACCTTCTAAGTACAATACTGGTCCTAATAAAGTCCATACAGCTTCATACTCATCAATTCAGTGTCGCGGGTAGTTGGAGCCTATTCCATCAATCATTTGGGCGAAAGGTGGGGTGCCCTGGACAGGTCCATCACATGGCAGAGTAAGCAACACTGGTCCACAAAATAATTCCCTGCTCTATTAAACCACATTTATATTAAATGGATTCAACAACTTAGCAGGTTCTGCTGAGTGACTTATTCATTTGAATCATGTGTATAAAAACAGGGAAAGAACCAACATTGCCTGCCCCTGCCCTGGGGTAAGGGAAGTGAGGGTGTCAGTCATCAATCTTTTGGATGGATGGATGGATGGATGGATGGATGGATGGATGGATGGATGGATGGATGGATGGATGGATGGGTGGATGGGTGGATGGATGAATTGATGAATGAAGGGATGGATGGATGGATGGATGGATTGATGGGTGGGTGGATGAATGGATGGATTTGTGAATGGATGAATGGATGGAGGGATGGATGGTAAAAGCAGCTCGTCGGTCGATTTGTCAACACATGACCTGTGACCCTAACCCATAAAACCCATCAATCATTATAGAACAGTTTGCATTTGGAGCTGTTTTTCTTGTTATGAAACACTGCTAAAACTTCTTTTTGCTACAGTTTATATAAACGTTCCAACGTGTTTTTAATGTGGGTGCTTCATAGCGTTTTGTATCTCTGGGTGCTTTAGGCACATGTCACAACACAGGCAGATATGTACACAAACACACACGCCTCAAACTGCAAGTGTGTGCATGTGTTTGGATTAAACCTGCTTCCAAAACCTGTAAAGCATTTCTTCCACTGTAAACGGTCCAGAACATAATCCCCTCTTACAGGAAACACTAAATCATACAATACTGGTCTCAAACTCCTGTCACTTCTGCACAAGTCTTTATCAAACATCTTCACCTTGGTTCACTGACTTTCTAGGTCAATAAGCTCGATGCCACCATTCAATGCATGTTATGTTTATCGGAGTAATCAAAATGATTGAAAGACTAGATAACGTTACTGTTGTTTAGCTGTGCTTCCCCATTTCAACCCTTATGTACCAGCATATTTGTTTACCAGCTGTAATTAATGTTTTTTAATATTTTATTAATAAAAAAACTAAAATGCTTGAGTCAAAAGTGTCCTCTGGAACCCTCCCCATCTGTTGCAGCTGAGTTTGGCTTTATAAAAACCTGGTGTAACTTGGCAACAACTGGTGAGATGTGTTCAGACAGGTGGTGATTTTACAACCTGTTTTTTATCAGGAAGAATTCATATCTTCTTTTTTTCTCTTGAATAAAGTGGGATTTTTTTTGCACTCAAAAGCCTCACTGTTATCAGCTGCTCGTGCATACATGATATGGGGTTTAAAAGTCTAAAGTTGGCAGTCACATGACCTGCAAATGGCTCATACATCGATACAGACATGCACAGATACAAACAAAGAGGTCACAGTAAACAGACTGCAGTTGATAAGGCTACGGTCAGACTGGCCTTGGTCTAGCATTAAAATACCAGTGACTATAGGAAGCTGGTTCAAGCATCCCTTAGCTGCTTTCTCAGACACACACCCACTCAAACACACACAGTCATTCATAAGCCCACAGACTTGATCCAGTGGTATAAGTCATCCACTTGCAGACATAGCCATAAGGACTTTTTCCACTCAGGCTTAGTGTCTGGACACCTCCAGCTATATATCTTCAGCCCACTCATTTCCTTCTTCCTTCCATACACGTGCATGTGTGCACATGCAGGACAGCTACTCTCACTACAATTTGTCCAAAACCTTTTAGAACCTGAGTGATGTTGGCCAAACAATTTCAATATAATCACTTTGGAACCGCCTCACTTCATCAGAGCTGGTCTTTGCAGAGATAATGGGCACATATTTTACTAAGGTACAAAGCAGCCTTTTTTAAAGGATAGCAGTAAAACCCCAAATTATGTTTCTTCCTCTGCCTTATAGACATCCGTTATTTGTATAATAACGTGCCTCACACCTATTTTTGATGACTGGAAACAAGATATAGTTGTTATTAAATCTCAGATGTCAAGAGATGCTTAGGGTTCCCAGACTTTTGCATGCTGCCTCCTTTCCAGTTTTCACTCACAAAGACAAAAACAGCTACAGATAGACATAGTTTAAAACAATTTTTTACTCTTTATCTTTTGTGGATTATTGCTGCTTACGTCATGGTAATAAAAATCCAAACCCACAAATGTTACTTCTTCCATCTTTTCCTTTATTCTGTTTCTTTACCTCTCCCTCCTTCTTCCCCTCTTCAACCCCTTGCCTCTGTGCTCTACTGGTATGATACGATCGGAGTGCGCTGCTCCATGCCCCTGTGGTCCTCAGTGGACGGTAACAGGAATGTTTAGTTTTCTTCCAGTACAAATGGAGAACACAGGGAATGTTGAGAAACATCCAAACACATTTACATCCACTTACTATCTTGTAAACGTTCACATATTCCGATGCAGACACATGAATTAGCTAATCCAAATCCCCAAAGCTTTCCTTTCAGCATTGTGTACTTCACTTTCTGTCATGTGAAAAATAAAGCAGAATACGGTTTTACTGTTTATACATTGCGTTTGGGTTAAGAGAAACGTCCGCCGTTCGCCACATTTACAAGTTAATTTTTAAAAACAACAAACAATCTTCTCTTAGTCGTCAGATTACACACAAGAAATGTTGAGTGAAAAAGCCAGGATGGTGGTTAGGTCAACTTGGCAGGCCAAATAGGCGCCGACTTCTGATCCAGTTGTTCAATTGTGGTGAAAATCTCCGCTTAACTGATGCTGGATAGCAAATACACTGTTTTACAATGATGAATATATTATGTAGCAGTCAGAGCTCTATCAAATGACCCTTTTTGGAAGCAGAGTCCATACCCAGAGTGCATCAGGCATCTTTACAGGAAGTGTTGTACACAGCCATTAGTGTAGCTGAATTAATACAGAACACAGTAGATCAGCAGTATGATTTGCATGGTGCAGGCGAATATGGCTAAAGTACTTAAAAAGTACACAGAGTCTGGTGGGAACTACAGTCCTGTCTGTCTTTATTTTACCCTGGAACTGATTTAACCATGGGCAAGCTTGCTGAGATGCACATAAGAGCTGGTGGAAGTTCAGTATATTTCTCAAAGGCATGTTTTCATCAATTGGAAAAGTCTTGCCATCCACATAATCGGGTTTACTGGATAGCTTAACGATTGGAAAACATCCCCAAGATAGAATAAAGTTTAGTTTACGGTTCTTTGTTAGACTCACAGGGGGTACCTGAGTGGCCGCAACGCTTCCAGAAAACTACATGTTTCTGCATTAATCCTGAGTAAAAGTATTCAAATAAAATTTGCATTAGTTCATCATTAAAACATTATTTTTGACAGCTCTAATATGCAGCAGTGACACACAGAAACCAAGTAAGCAAGCTTTTAAATGATGTGTCTGTTTTTGGAGATGTCTGTGGCGATAGTTACCCGCCAAAGTTGAACTGTAAAATCTGTGAAAACAGTGTTGAATGGAAGCGATCTTCAGGCCCTCGGGCACGCGCTGCATTAAATCCAGACATGCTTCTGTTGTGGGAATCACTGCATGAGTCAAGGCGAACATTGTCTGTGAGCATTAAAACATCCAGCGCTTTAAATTAAAACTTTACCACACAAAGACAGAAACACAGAGAAAAGATCCAGAATGATCTATCTGTAATGGCTTGTTTAGCGTGGACTGAGGCTAAATGGAAAAGTGTGCTATGGCCTCATTATTCAAAGTTAGAATATATTTCTTTCTGGAAATTATGGACCGAGAGGGACAGTAAATCTCGTTATCAGTGCAGGTAACATAAACGAGGCGTTAGAATTTCTCCCTTTCACCATTTTAAATGCTCTGCTTTGTTCTGTTATGAAGTAAATATAACGTAACAATGATCTGGAAAGCATTAAATTCTGATCTCATTACCATTTTTTTTACCGTGTTGCAACATTTTTTGGAAACCGGTTTGTCTCCTGGGTGCTATTGTAATAAAGCTAAAGGTCACTGCTAAACAACAAGCACTGAACCAGATTACTGATTTAGATCCACCCACAGTCCTTCTGGTATAAACAAGTCATCTGTCAGCAGCTTACAGGTGCCAAGAGAGACGAACCAGAGATTTTGGACCTAAATTAAATATGTTCAGTATTTAGTGTAAGCAACCAAAAAAAATAACACTTAAAAAAAAGCTCTTTGCACACATGTGAACACTGGTCAAGTTATAAAAACTTAACTTATTTTAGATGAAGCTGTGATATCTGGTTAATCTAAATTAAGAAAAAAAATCTAGCTATCCACATAAATGCTATTAAACTATCCATGCATACATTGCATGTTTGAGAATTCACTTACTCAAGCTTGCAGACATTTTTTGCCTCTTTGTCTCCGAGTTCAGACACAAAACTGAGTCTCAAATAAAACAGATGCACAGATTGGATTCCCTTTAGACACAGCTTTCGCTGCTTATAACGATTATGACACGACTTCGAAGCAAGGAGTTGTAGAATGAGGTGCAGAAAAGAGACAGGAAGACTAAACAAACACTAAAACACATTTTAACTGTAAAATGTACTTTTGCCTGAGGATCCATCATGTAAAGTCCATACACACCAAAAACCTGAAGCTAAATTCACAAGCTGAATTTCATGAGTGAGCAGTGATGATATTGATTTAACAATAGTGTTTTTGTGCAAACAACAGCTAAGAGGAGGTGACAGGATGTTGGCAAGGAGTATTTTAATACTTTCTCTCGGCAGAGGAGCAAACCCAGAGAACAATACAGGGAGAGGCTGTCAGCATTTCTGGATCTTGTTTGGTGACACATGAAATATGGCAGAACCTCTCCAGTCTTTTGGAAATGAGGCTGATTCTTTCTCACTCTCTTCTCTGCAAGAGACTATAAAGTGAGAAAGAATGAACAAATTTGCACAAGAAAGCCTTCGTGGCTTCATATATGTGTCTCAGCTATAGTAAAAAGGTAAAAAGAAGAGGTGCAGAGATGTTGTACTCATAAAACAATAACATGTCTTTAAATTTGACCTCATTAAAAGATGTTTTCCTGGCAGCAGCTAGGACGAGTTCAAATTAAATGAGTTAAATATTAAACTATAGCGGAAGCTGTGTAAAGGAGTTGCCTATGTGTGAGTTATATGAATATAAATTAGGCTGAAATATGACTTGTATGAATTTAAATTCATGAGTTCCTTGAAAATTAGTTAGAAGCTAAATATATAATTTGTAAGGAATAATATTCCAGACTTAAAGTTCTTTATGGTACTTTAAACAACAAATATTGGGCCCTTTTTCACTCGCTGACACAATATAGAAGTTTAAATTAAATATTTGTGATGCGTTTTGATCAAATCAGCAGAGATACAGAACAACACTTTTACTCCATGAGTTTACAGCTCTTTTCATAGAGCAGATTTTAGGAGGTGAGCAACACTACCCATCTCTTTTTTACCTTTGCTTTATCTAGCCATTTTCAGCTCCTTCAGATATGGGTAGCTTACTTGGCAGTGCTTTCTTTGGATCTCACAACATTTTAATTACTGGGTGTGTTCAGGTTTGCAGTTTCTGTTATTTAGAAACCATTAGCTGCTAAACACCAACACTTTGGTTCATCAGGTGTGTTGTGGTGAAAGAATAATACTGGTATAATATCCAACTGATGGCATGATCATTACTTATTTATAACTTAGAGAGAAAACACCAAACTGATAATCTTTTCTAAATTTTGACTGTAGACTGGTAGACTGGTATAAACTGGTACCAGTTTGTACCAACTGTCCAAGGTTCATGAAACCCAGCACCTCACCTCCATAGAGATGGAGACTGTCCTTGGAAGATTAATACTCCAGTCAAAAGTCATTAACCCTGGGCTTCACCATTGGACAGTTTAACTGTGTTATCATATTAGGTAAAGCGATTAAAGAGCTTTATTATAAAAATCGCTAACCGTGCACTAATACTAAGTGGTATCTGTGTGTATTTTACTTTTTTTCTGTACTAAAAGACAAAATATTGTGAAACAGTAAAATGTTATGTGTGAAACTGATATCTTAATTGTTCTTCACTGTAGTTGTAGATTTTTTTTTAAATTATTCAGCTGTCTTATCGGTTATTGGAATTTTTTCTGCTAAATATTGTAATCTGCATTAGCCTAAAAAAATCCATGTCATGTTCTGGTTCTCATTAAGTTATAAAAGTTGGATACTTGGATGCTTTTGGCATTAGAAGTCAAAGTTTCACATTTAAAGTGAAAAAGTAGTAAATAAAATTAATACAAAATGCCAGTTTTCTTTTGTCATGTCTTATGTTTTTACTATTTTACTTTACACCTCTCTAAAAATACACTTTTATACTATCCTGTTTTTACTTTGTGGTACTGCAGTGAAACATCTGTATTGTGGACCAGTCAGAAATAATGTGAGTTATAAGTATTTTAATGAGTTTAGAAAGATGATCCAGCTGCGCTAGCTAAGAGGTTCCTTTTGTTTCAGCCTGAACATCTGGAGAACACAGCTCTTATCTACACTTTATCTTCCCCTGCTGTGTTTGTGACATGCTTTATCTGAACATGGAGCACCGCTACCATCTTGCACATCCACGGCTTGTTCTATAATACATGTGTGAAAGATTTAGAGTATAATAAGCTCAACAACAAGATGGTTTGCATGACACATGCACAAAATCAGCATCTGTGAGTACATCAGCTCTCAGATTCCCACTGCAGTGATGTATAGCACTCAGGAAGGAAGCTGATGTAAACTCAAATGGTCTCTAACTCATACCTGTATATGTCGTTTTTCTTTTTATTTGCAGAGTGAGCGGTCACACATTTGGCTTCCTACTAGATTTCCTTTCCACATATTAACAGCTGATTAGATGCCAGCCTGCTATGGTGGCTGAACTGCAGTTATTTCATTAGAGGAAGAATGCTACCCCCCTTTCTTTCTGTCAGAAGGGTCACGACCTCCTCTCTGGCACTCATTCACCTTCAACAGAGTAAAAGAAAGGAATTTACCTTTCACATGAGGGAGGACCAGGTTGGATCAGGGTTGGAACTCTGAAAGTAAACCCAAGCATGCTTTAAGGTCTCAGATGTGTACACTGTGTCAGCTACATCTGTGTATATTTGCTGCAAACAACGAAGTCTTATGGTGGCAGTACGTAGCACTGGGACTCTAAACTAGTGAAAAGGTCAGGAACTCTGTACTTCTGTGCCATTTCGGTAAACAACGTGCTAAATAGGCACGAGTGTTTGTCACTGTGCAACACAAGATGGTACCTTGTGTCAACATGTGCAACCTTCGTGCCAAAGATACGCTGAGAATGGTTGGGTGCCGTTATACATACACAGCCTTGTCACTAACAGCAAGTTTTTCCCAGCCCTTAGCTGTGTGGACTTATTTAGCTTTAAAACTATATAATAATCTCCCATTTAGCACCAATCAAAACACAAGTCATCTCACATTATTACATTAATATTTACCTGCAGGGTAATGGGATTTTTGCCTATATTTGGTAATGATAGATGTATAAAAAAAATCCATTTAAAGCCACCTAAACACAGAAAAAGCTGCTGGGCATCTTAGACAAGAGTTCCTGTTTTTTCTAACTTTCATTGCTTTACCAAGGATACGTTTAAAAAAAGAAATAAATATTTAAAAATCCAACTGTAGTACGCAAACATCTAGAACAACCGTTGTTTAGTTACATTTTCCCTTCAAGACAGCAGACTTTAATATAAATTGTAAAAGTGGTTTTAAGAAAAGGCTTGTGAGTCATTCAGATTAAGCAATTCAGCGACTCAGTTTTCATTTTTTATAGATGCACCTCGAGTTACACACTTCACTTTAGTAAATGAATCATTACCAGACTAGTATGATGTCAAGCTCAGTACCAGTCCAATTAAGATTGATTTGTGTCAGGTGTGTTGCAGCAGGGAATCTCCTATTATTTGAAAGATGATACTTGCAGTGATTTACCAAAAAGATGTTTCTCAGAGAGTTTAGTTATAAACTTTACAAGCCTTAACATGGTGTGCTGTGCATTGTTAAAGATTTATAGGAGACACAGCAAGTGGAGGTAAGAAGACGTGGAAGTCCCAAAATGAAATAAACTCCATCAATCTACAGCAGCTATAGAGTTTACAGCATCTTTGATAGTAGTTACTTTATCCAATTGGTACCATATGATTTGTGAATGATGTAAAATAAGTCATATGGTATTTATCTAGTAAAATAGTTGTTTTACAATATGTTTTTATCCATAAAAACGGTTTTAGGTGCAATGTGAATTATTTTAAGGTTTTTAAACATGTTTGAAGCGGAGAACTGTGTCTAATGTGTTGTTGGACAGTTAAAGTATTTATTAATTTTCCCATTTAGGATTGTTTAGGTCGGTTTAAATTGACAGACTGAATACAGAAGTCACACAAAAGTGACCCCGGATATTTGGACAAAAAACAGTCTCTCCAATGACAGGCTGTCTCTGAACGATGGGCCCTCTCTGGTGGAGCAGCTGATAAAAGCTAGCAGTTC
>JBAMHV010000005.1:16994982-17008995 GCA_037177535.1 Pseudomugil gertrudae | reverse complement strand
CGGAAAATGTAACCGCACGGCACGACACATCCTGATGGAAACGCTCTGTTTCTGGGTATAATCATGTGAGGCCGGGTGGAGTAGGTACTAGTGGAAAAGCACCATTTGAAGGCCAATATGCCCAGTAGAGGCGTTTCTGGTTGAAGCAGAGAGCAACAGAAGCTCTAAACTGAGCTAAACTTTATCTCTATGCTACATGATTGTAAAAGTCTACTAACACAAGATTATTTACAAGAATTTCTATCGCAGAGCATGAAGAAATATCAGCTAATATGTTAACACAAACCGAACTCTCTTACGGGGTTTTAAATAATACAGAAAAGTTACAGAATCAGAAATAGTAAACACGGAGCAGGTGTCCTTTCTATACAGACACATTAAATTAACTCACACATGAGCTGAATGACCACAGCAGAGACATTTTCATTACATAAACTTATTCTGTGCAAAAATGCCTTTTAGTCTGAAACAGAAAAAAGTGTCTTTTTGTCGACAATATACTTTAAAAAGTAAACCAAAAAGATTTTCCTGTAACTTCAAACCTCTGTCATTGCTTTGTGATTCATTCATCATCGATCAGATTACTTATGCCCTGCTGTGCACTGACCTGGGTGAAATAATGAAAACCTAACATCCCTAACACCCTATGAGTTTTTTCCATTCGCTTAATAGATCTGCTGCAACGTTTCACAGGTCATTTACTCAGCAGAGAAAAAGTCAGAGCCTACCTCTCGCCTTTTGGCCTCGTTCTTTCGGTACTTGGTGAACAGGTGACAGAGGATGTTGGCGCAGCAGCAAGCCACATGGACTAGAGGCCCCTCCTTCCCTAAACTGAGCCCGGAGGAAACGGCCAAAACCAGGGTGATGGTCTTGATGATCAGGGTCCACTTCCCGAGGTAGCCTCGGATGATGAAGCCGCTGAGGATGGTTTTAATCTAAAACAGACGCAGAAAAAAAAGCGGTACATGTGGAGGCTGCTGCGTGTGCTCGGATCAGTCTGGAAGAGGCTTTGTTTGTTTGACTAGGAGAAACAGATCACTTGAGATGTGCGAGTCTGAGCACACAACCAGGAGACAGCACGTAAAAAAAACATTGATGTGAGAGGAAGGATGTTTGTGTTTACAGGCCGCAGAATCAGGTTTGTAAAACACAAGAGGAAAAACTGAGTGTAAACAGATCTTCCTCACAAACGCTAAGCAAAACAAATTAGATCAAACCAGGAAGTAAACACTGAAAGAGGGACAACAGTAGAATCTAAATCATTGAATAAGTAAAAAACTGACTACATGAACAGGAAGTGTTGACAGAACAATGAAATCTGTGATAAATACAGCCTCCAACATCAGGGAAAGAAGATGCATCAACCAACATGTCATCATCGCAAGTGCATCCTCACCTCTGGTATTCCTGAGCCACATGCGTACGGAGCGAAGGCCCTGACCAGCATGACCGCCAAGAACGCGAAGAGCAAAGCCCAGAGTATATACATCAGGTAGTTGACTATGTAGGCGAACGGACCCTGCAGGGGAAACACACACACACACACACACACACGTGCACAAGAATCACAATATGACTTCTCCCCGATTCCTCCTGAATATGTCTGGATGTTCTTCTTTTAACGGCCAGTAGGGGGAACCCAAGCATCATTTACACTACTGCAGAGCATGAGTGTAGAAGAATGAAAACACAAATGACACACACACGTAACACACTTCAATACTTTACAGTAAATTTACACACCTACAACCAGGAAGGTTTTATTTTGTAACAAGCAACTTGTAAAGACTACACAACCCTGTCTGGTTGTCTAAGACAGCCAATCTGACATGAAAAAGCAGTGAAGAAGCAGAAGTTATATGCAGACACATTTCCCAGCTGTTTGTGGGATGGAAAAAGGACAGGGACACATCGTTAGGGACATCTTCCTGACTTCCCTGACCAACCCTACTCGTGCTTTCTGGCACGGTGAGAACCGGTAAGACCCTTCCTACCTTTGAAGTTCCTGTTATGAGTTCAGCCCAGCTCTGCCACTGTGGACACTGGTCCCTCTCCTGGAACGTCGTCTCATTGGACGTCCAGCAGCAGTGTTCATGGTTGAACCAGAAGCCGATTAGACACACCCCGCCTTTCAGGTCCGTCAGCCAATGAGCTGCGATGTCGATGCCGCCGGCTAGCGCGCCTGGAGGAGAGAAGGATGAGCTCTGGATCCGATGCAGTGTTTTAAAAAGTTTCACATTTTATCCTAGCTTTTCCCCAACATAATAAATATTCTCCCTTTTCCTAAAATGTGTCACGATATACATCTTCCGTGTTACTTCAGTGCTATTTTGTGACTCCACACCTGCCGTTTATCCCCACATGGGAATAAACCTTCAGCTGCTGCAGGCAGCAGCGAAGAAGGCACTGAGCAAACAGTGTGTTCAGGAGGCCTTGACAGGCCATTAATCTCACATCATTAACAGAAATCTTGTCATCCATGAACTGAGTTACAACTTGAAGCACAAGCTGTGTTTAGTTTGGGATGTTTTCTGCTAGTTTATAAAAACCTGAGAAGTCCAGGCTTTAACCATTCACTCATAGGCCAGTCTGCAGGAGGAGTGTGTGCTTTACCTGACATGAGTCCCACCAGCAGCATGAGCAGCCATCCAGAGAAAGCGTCGCTCACGCTGTGCAGCAGGGCCATGGTGGACTGTCGGCTCTTTTTGGTGATCTAGACACAGAAATTAAAGGTGTTACGGTGTTTGATAAACGCACACTGACATGCATGATTAACGGCTTCAGACATGTCTCCCAGTCCTCTGTACCTCTCTGTGTCTGTCCCGGTCCTTGCTTTTCTCCCTGACCCAGTCGATGGTGTTGAAGTCCTCATAGGTGCCCACCCCAGGTAGTGGGTCCTCCAGCGGGTCCACCATCTTGCTGGGACCGCTGCCGTTCACACCGGCTGCTCTGTTGCTGTACTCCTCGTAGCTTCCTGAAGAGGTGTGAGCAAGAGGGGGAGGAGAAAAGAGCCATTTAAGAAGCAGCCTGTGAAATACCAACCTTACTCCCACCGTGAGATTTTCTCTTTTTCTTTTTTTTGTCTGGATTGTTGGATCAAACTGAGTAAACAATCATGTATATTTTAAGGCCATACTTCACTTCAGCACAGCTGTTAAAAGGAAAAAAGGATCCCATGCAGACTGTATTTGTTTAGATCTACTAACCTAAGAGACTAAAACACTGGCTGGAGGCTAAATCTGATTTTCTTTTTTTAATTTCACAAAACCAGATACATATTTGTACATTTGACACATTAAAACAAAGTACTCTGATTATCTTCATGGTATAAAATCTGAAGTTTTGCATAAATTTTCAACCCTTTAATAAGTAGAGGATATTCAGATCAGTCTTTTACTTTAAAAGTGAAATCTGGTCCTTAGTTCATAAGAAACACTCGCTGTCTGAGGACCCTCGATGTCTAAAGCTATATGAAATTTAATGAATAGGACTGAATTAATCTGTTAAAAGAACAAAACGTGTAGCTTGTAGCCTATCGCATGTAAGCAACTCTACATATTTACTCATGTAGACACGTTTAAAACGGCTTGAATTTTAAAAATGAGCTTTAAAATGGGGATTTTTTTGTAGTCTGTTTCGGAAACGGATGATCCTCTGAGATTTTCACACACAATCTCTGTTTACAGAGAAAAGAGAAAGCACCCAGTGAGCAGCAGCTACCAAAATGTCTTGCTGATGTCAGAGGAGAAAAACAGGTTGGTTGAACTCTCAGAACATCATCTCTGAACACACAACTCGTCCAGGCTGCAACAGCTGATGACCAGCACGCTGCCTGCTGGTAGCTAAAAACAGGAGAATGAGGCTGCAATGCAAAACTGGACAAGCGAAGATGGAAAAAACATTGTCTGGTCTGATGAGTGCCCGATTCAGCTGCAACATTCAGATGGTGGATCAGAGGTGGAAGCAACATGACAGCATGAATCCATCCTGTACAACCAGTTCAGGCTAAAAACTTCCAGCAGGATAAAGCATCATGTCACTAATCTTCAGCTGCTTTCTTGTGTTCATGTACTCCAATGGTCTCCACAGTCGCATCTCAATCCAACAGAGCCTCTTTGGGATGTGGTGTTAACGGGAGATTCTCATCATGGATGTGCAGCAAGTGTGGCGCTTCATATGTAACAAAAAGCACCAATATTCCCAACTTTGTTTTATTTCTGATTTTATCAGAGATTTAGGGGAAATCTAAAAAACTATAAACTAAAAGAGTTAAGCAGAAAGATGAACAGGAATCTTAAGGATCTTGTCCCACATTATACTGAATCTTTATATACGTCTCATAAATCCATCTAAAATCCAATCTGCAATCATCTAACTGAAGTTAGACACATTTTGATTTAAGCTCCCTGCAAAAGTCTTATTAAGGCATTAAAGCAATAAGTGTGGCGTGAAATAGAAAAGTTTTCCTTTCAATATTACAGGAAGTGAAAATAAACTGTTGATGGTGTTTAGGTGGTGCCTGCAGCTTTAAAGAGGCTGCAATTGGGGGGAAAGTTAGCCCACCTAGTTACTGGTGGAATTAATTATTTCTAAAATATCTAAAGACACAAAACTTTAACTAAAACTGTGTTAAAAAGGAACTGGTTTGGGAAGCGAATGTAGACTCCTAACTTCCTGGAATGCTGCTAGGTAACAAAACCCAGGTCATCCGAGCTAAAAACGAGTCCGACAGGTTAAAAAGAGGATGTGCAAGAAAATCCAGCACGATTGTGGTGCAATATGAGCTGGCAAACTGGTTTACGTCCCGGACAGGTCACTTAGACCTGATGACTAGACTTATGCAACACACTGCAGCTAACGAGGTTAGAAAAGGTCAGCTGACTGTAATGAAGCAGAAATGTAACGTAACCACATCCAGGTATCACAGAGCGTCAGAGGACAACCAATACTGGGATACTGGGACAGTATTGGTGCTTTTTTTTTTTTTAAAGATCATCTAAATGGAAATATCTCAAATCTGCTGGTGAGCATTAAATATTCAGACCACTGAAGCTGAATTTGAATAAAAATTTTTTAGGTGTTGATGGTTTTATTCACTTTAAGCAGGAAGACTTCTCACCCTGCTATAACTAAAAGAGTTAAAAGTCCTTAAATATTTTAAAATGGCTGCCCAATCAGCAGCCAATCACAATACCTGACTGAAGGTTTATGAGTAGTAAATGAAGTTAAATCATAGAGGATAATTCAAGTATACAGTTTTATAATTAGAAACAAGAACAAAGAAAAAAACAAGCTGAAAAAAAGCCGTAAGTGACAAACATTTCAAGTTTACCTAAATAAAAAAAACATCAACAGTACAAGAAGAGATATGCAACGTATCCCTGTTGCATATCCCTTCACCTGAAAGATTCATTGGTTTTAAATAGAAGTTGCAACATTACCATGCTCCAACTTACAAGTCACAAAAAGCCTGATGTTCACATGTTCAGGTTTAGGATCTGCAGCATCAACAGTTTTCTGGACCAAATCTGTTCATCCTCAGATATGTTTACATCAGATCTGGGTTGGTTTTTAATCTCCACAGTTTCTTATTATTATCCACTCTCTCACAGCCAGTGACAGGGAGGAGAAGTCACAGTACAGAGGACAGAGTCACTGGTGCAAAACTTTACCTCCACATATTCTCTGGTGGACTTTGCACCTGGGGGGGATCAAACTTTTCCTAATGAAAGGCTTCGACACCCTAAGACGACGAGGCAAAGACAAGGTAGGATTAAACATCATCATCATCTTCAGACCTCATCACAGCCCTGGGACACACTGACGGAAATAATCTAACTCCTGGAATGTCCACATGAAGTAAATAAAAATAAATAAATAATAGAAAAAGGATTATGTGAAAATGATCTTTATCAATCCAGCCCCCCTGCAACCCTGTTCAGGGAAAAAGAGGTAGAAAATGGATGGATGATCGATCTTTATCCATATTTAAACCTGTTGTGTGTTTGTGGCATCGGGGCCAAACTCCACTGTGTGTAGTATGTACACAACATGAAGTGCTGTAAATAAGATAAATACCATCAGACAAGCACAACGTATAAACCTATCCTAGCGGGACGAACAGAACGTAACCGTAAGACTAAGTGTTTTGGTTATCTGGCGTTGTTTGGTTTATATTTTAAAGATGGGATTTAAAGATTAGATCATAAAACATCACAATACGGGTTCAGAAAAATTAAATACTTGTTTTAAATGACTGAATTTTTTATCCGTATGGTTCAGGCCATGGGAATAAACTGGGTATGAGGAGTAAAAATCTCTTCTAGTTAAAGATAAAAAATAATTCAACTAGAAAAGTCTAAGTATAAAAATAGTGTTGCAGGTAATCAAATCAAGCCTACTTTTAGTGATTATTTCTAAACTGAGCTAATAAAGTGACAAATACATTAAAATATACCACAAAAATTAAAATGTGGACTACACAATTCTTCAGATTTATTTTAAGAAGCACACTTTTATGTGTTTGTGTGTCATGAATAAAGAACAGAGTCCATTCCATTAAGCATGGTTGTGTGTGTAAGATAAACTGTTTCCGTTACGGTAAATATTAAAATAGAGATGCTCCAAAAGTGGCTTTTTTTTCTCAAAAACTAAAGGCAAATAAATGTTCAGCCACTGGGATTTAACATTTAACAGCTCGTTACAGTTGGTCTCAAATTAGCTTGGATTTTTTATTTTTCCCATTAACCTACATGAAAATTTCTCATTTAAAACATGCTTGACATGCATTGTCCTTTAGGACAGCTTTGTCCATTATGAAAAGGTCCCAGGCAGAAGAAGCCATTAGGAACTACTGTATCTGATTAGTTATGTTGACACTGGACAATAAACTGGACTGGTCCACCAACACAGAGGCTTATCCTGAGGAAGCTCAGGTCATGCTGCGGATGTTTTATCAGTATGTTGTACCGAGCGCCATCTTTTTGCTGCGGTTTCAAGGCAAAGGACACGAACAGACTGAACAAATGAATCAGGAAGGCACAGTCTGTTGTTGGAGGCAGACTTATCAACCTGGAGGAGATGGTGGAGGAGAGATGCTGGCAAAGTTGATGAGAATCATGGACGATATCAACAATGGACAAGCTAAAGAGCAGCTTCAGTAACAATTCAGGAAAACTCAGGAGAACTCCTCTACCTCTGCCATTACACTCCTGGTATAACTCTGTCACCATATATTTTCCTTAAGTGTATCTATTTCATTCTTTCTCCAACTGGAATGCCAGTTTGCACTTAGTGGCAATGAAATGGTTAAAAGAAAAAAACGAACAACCCCTCAAGTGTCAGCACTGAAATCAAGAGGAGACAGGATGAGGAAATACACAGATAACAAAGATACTGTGACTTATTCAATGAACCTTAACCACAAGTTCTATTAAGACTGTAAACAAGCTCCTTGACCCATTTTCTAAGTCCTAGTTACAAATCAAGCCCTCCTCTGTTGTCCTCTGTTACATGGGGTTAAAATACCCTGTTACAAACCCAACTATGTTTGCCCTTTACTCCTAATTCATGCTAGTCAAAACAGAGTCAGTGAAGCCTTGAGAAAACACGAACACAAAGCAAAAGTACCAATGCCATCTTCTGGGAATTCTCACTTTCACACAACTAACCTACAAAAGAGAAGAGTATCTGAACTCTGCCTTGAAAGAAACTCTAGATAAAAGACAGAAAAGGAGGGACGAGCATTGTCACTATATCCTTCACAGCTGTACACACACAGACAGACCAAACATTACACACATCCAGTCCTCCTAAGTCTCAGAAACATCACATGACTCAGAGCCTGGCGGGTTGTAAATGGTCTCAACCCCAGCAGCTAAACCTGACCGAAGCTGCATTCAAGAACATAATCTTACGCACTGAATGCAAGTTAAACACATGAAAGCAGGCGGGACAATGTTTCTGCATGTGAACAAGTCACACACACACACAACGTGTTACTCGGATTGTTGTGACCTCTGCCTCTGAATGCAAGATACGACTACTAGCGTTAAAACCGCAACTTGCTTCTCCTTTAGAGTACACCGTCACACAAACCGTACCGAACTCACCATCATCAACCAGTTCCTCCTCATCCTGCTGCTTAGTCCAGCACTTCCAGGCCATCCCTCCTTACTGGCCACAAACATTTAGAACAACTCAAACTGGTTGTCTTCCCCGTCCAAACTCCTTCAGGAAGAACACTCCAGCAGACCACGCCATCTTTAGCTCTCAGGAAGTGAGTGTGTAATGATTGGCTAATCTCTCTGGGACATTTATGATGATTTGCTAAAGTGCCTTATTACGTTTAGCTGACATGCCGAGTCCCATCGTTGCGTAATAATGAGATCACGTTTGTTTGGAAGGGCTTTTACCCTCTGAACCCTGCAGGACCCACATAGCAGTCAGGAAGAAACACTGTGTTGTACACAGTACTTAGAAAAAGGGTCCGTTTACTCCCAGTTCAGTTTGTACTGGAAATAAAAGCACTTTAAATATTAAACTTGAAGAGCAATGGTTCTGGTTTGGACAGGTTTATAAAAGAAATAAATGTAAATGATACAGTTTAAAAATGATTAGAATAACTGTGTTACATTAAACAACTTAAAGTCATTGAATAAAATAATAGAAACACAAGTTTTGTAAGAGTTTTTCAGCTGAATTCAACCTGTAATGACAGAGAAGCTAACCCCGCAGTGACCTGAACTGCTATCTGAATATCACACAAAAGAATTTTCCACAGATACTGCTGTGTTGTGAAAGTAAATACTGCTGTACCACACTGAAATTCCTCACGGTGTCGATTGCTTCGGCTTAAAGGTAGAAAACGGTGCAGGGGTGATCCTTCCACACCATTTTCTGCCTCAACATTTCTTAAAGCACAAAGTGCTACCAGCCTAAAGCAAAGGCACTTATAATGTCATTTATCTGTCAATACATAACAAGAACACCTGCCAATATCTCATTTAGGCCCGAGGACTAGAAGTAAAAATCACTGTTTATGTTCACATTAGCTTACTGCTTGTAGTCTCTGGTACATACAGTAACTATCTATCTATATACCACAGCTGTTTCCCATTTGTGGGGTAGCCTAGACAGGACAAACACCCTCAAACCCCCAGGACCCGCCACAGGTGCCACCAGGGAGAGACCGGCCAGACCCAGAGCGCAAACACTGACCACCAACAGTACCCAGGATACCTCCAGAAGACCACACAGGGACAGCCGCCGCATCCCGAGGGGGACAACGCCCACCCAGGCACACCCCCAACCATCACCATCACCGTTGCTGCTCTCTTTGAAATCACACAAAAGAATTAAAAACTTTATTTAAACCTTTTTTTTCTCTCTCTCCCTCTCCACAACATTCTTCTGGTGTGTAGTCCTATATCGTGTATAATGTGTATACCATATACATTGTGTCTGAAAGCATTAAAAGAAGGAGGACGTTGTTCTGCAAGTCTAAGTGTAGGTATTCAGCTTGCCCTAACAAAATGCTACATTAAAAAACATTGGGAGAGGGTCCAGGCTTAAAATTATTTATAAAATCATTTCACATCAACAACAAAGACAGTGACAAACCAAAGCTGCACCTAGCTACCGTCGCCCCCATCCGGGCGCCCCTGCCCACTATAAGACCTCCAGAGGACCCCGGATCCAGATGGCACCCAGTCCACACCCCTAAGCTCCAGCCAGCCACTCCCCCGGCATCCCACAAACAGGACCCGGTGGCACCACCACCGTTTTACTCATAAACTGTATGAAAAAGTTTTGCTGCAATGAAAACCCTGAGTTATGTCTGAAAATAACAACAATAACGCTTCTCCATGGCTGGACAAAAGCCAACTAAAATATTGCTTTAAATATGTAAATAGTTTCTGTTTTGTGTTTGTTTCACTGCCAAAATCTTTTCTCCTGAAAATGACATCCTAAAAGATCAATAAACAGATGAGAAAGTTTGATCACTGTTTGTTATTTATAACAAAGTTCTGTTAGGAATAAATTATGTTTATTTTGGATTGGTTATAACGCCGCAAGGGTCTGAAAGTTTGATGGAAAACACTTTGAATGGTCCTGCACATGAAATATGTAAATATTTATGTCAATATATCTATTAATATATTCATGTCACAACATTTTTGCCTCACGATATGACAAATGAAAAACATCTGGATGTTGACTGGAATTAAGAGGGTTGAGCTTCTTCATGTTTATACTAACAAAGCACATGAAAAACAGGTTGTCAAAAAAACAAACATTGATTAGTTAGTGCAAAATATACAGAAATGCTCAAATAAAAACAAATTCCTCTCATTAACAGAGCCAACCCGCGGAACCATTTCATGGATCGGTGTGTCAGACTTTTATGTGGGTGCACTTCCGGTTGCTTTCACACCACAACCCGAGGTCGTGCAGGCCATCCGAGCAAAACCAGCCCATAGCTGCTGTATTTTATTTTGTTTTGGCACATTTCTTACTGATGCTGCGATTAAACTGCAGTTTGTTTCAGAACACCAGCAGGAAATGTTTGTCTTAGCTGTCATTTCGCATTTGAACTGTAACAGCTAAATGAGCCGGAGCACAAAATGGATGTTTTGATGATAAAATACAACAAACAACTCACGCTCACGCCTTTACGCTCTGATGTAACACAAATTACAACAATTACACAATTACCGTCTCCTTTTTTTGTCTGTGTCGAAAATATTTTGAGTAAAAGTTTGGATCTGGTTGGCTAATAAAAGCGGCTAACTGACGAGCTAACGTTCTCGGTGCTCATTTAGTTGTCCTATTCAGCAGTTCCATGACAAACACTCACCTACGATGTTCTGCTAATTAGCGATCCGGCTCTGGAAAAGTACATGGTGCATATACACCGTCATCTAACAAACATACTAGTGAAACTAATGTAGTTATGATGAGCTTAATGGTCGCAGCCACATTACACAACTATGAGGACTCGAATCTCCCGGCTACAGCCTGCTCTGCCCGCCCCATCCTGCTGTGACGTCACCAACAAAGAGTATGACGCTCAAAACGATTCCCTCCCTTATTGACAACATTAGATTGGTACTAAATTACTCGGATTTATTACAGGATGACAGTTTTATTTTGTTCCTAGACTTTCACAAAGCATTTCATTGCATAGAACATGAATCTTTACAGCACTTGCTTTATTTGGTTTTGGGAAAAAGTTAATAAAATCTATAAAAGCTCTTTATGCCTCTGGTTCAATTAAGTTGCCACATGGCATTACAAATGATCTGAGGTTTGATCTGAAAAGAGGTATACATCAGGGGTGTCCAGTTTCTCCTTATCTATTCATACTCCCAATGCAGATACTGGCCACCATAATTTCTGGTGCAGAACATATGTGCAACACATTCTGTCACATGTACAACATATCATGATCCGTGCAATAATACTTTGAATGTGCAATATATTTTTCAGACATACACATCATACTTATATCTGCAAATAACTCGAGTGTGCACATCTGTTTATTCTGTAAATATTTTTATACCCTAGATCTTTTTTATTTATCTTCTGTACTGCTTTCTTTGCACTGACACGGGATGGCTCAATCTCGTTATACTTGTGTATAATGACAATAAAAAGCATTCATTCATTCATTATCACTTTAAGCCAGCTAGCAGATGACACTACCCTTGTTCTACAGGATAAAACCCAAGTGAATGTTGTAATCAAAACTCTTAATGCCTTTTCCACGGCTTCTGGTCTTGAGCTTAACTTGTCCAAATGTGACCTGTTTTCCATAAAACCATGCAGTTAAATCACAGTTATTCCTTTAGTATCAAAAGTTAAATACTTGGGTATTAAAGATGAAAATCTGAGGATTTCTGAAAGTTTCAACCCTTTAATAGCAACTCTTAAACAAATATTTGATAGGCGGAAGGCTTGTCCAGGCTTTGTATGCAACTCTGCATTAGATGTCCCAAAAGATGCGTCCTCCACTGTAGAATAAACTCTTTTTAATTTAATTTGGAAAAGAAAAATACATCAAATCCACAAGAATGTAATGAATAATAAATGAAACTGGTGGTTTTAATGCTTTAGACGCTCATACACCACACTATTCATTTAAAATATAATAGATTAAAAGATATTTGCTAAACCCAAAGTCATTATGGGCATTTATCGCCCATCATGTGTTTGAAGTCATAAGAGTCCTTAATTTTGTATTAAGGTGTAATTACAACATAGATAAAATACCCATTAAACTACCCAACCTTCACAGGCATGCTTCATACCTGTCCCTGGTGTACAAACATCATTTTACTCCACATAATCAGGACATTTGTTTTAAGCATAAATCATAATATTAAACACATGTCTGGAAAAGGGTCATTTACTTGTTAATCAGTTACTTCATAACATTTCCTGAACAATGTAATTTTCTGGTTACTTCCAGAGAATTTGCCATTGTTATTGATGCTTATTGATCATCAATGATGTTATTGATGCTATTCCATCAAAACTGCTCCACCTACTGTTCTGCCAGAACTATTTGTTGAGGAACTCAGAAGCTTTTCTTAGTGTAAAAACCAATAATAAATGTATAATAGAATTAATTCAAAGAGATCTGAGCTGTAAGCCTTCATCTGTCTTTGTTTGGAATAATGATTATCCTGATATTGACAGGAAAAAAGTCTGGTCATTGTCCAGACAACATAAGTGTCTCCATTTAATGTGTTTTCTGGTAGGATTTAATAAAAATGTAGAGCATTTCTGCTCCTTCTGTCAGCAAGCAGATGAAACTATATGTCATCTTTGTTGGGATTGCTCTTATTGTCACATCTTCTGGATTGATGTTAATTTTTACCTCAGCAGAAAACTCGAGTACTAATTTAAGATGAAGTGTGAATGTGTTTTATTTGGCTGCTTTAATGATCATCTACCTTACAAAATAAGATTGTCATTAACCTCTTCAACTTGCATTCTACATTTCAGTTTATCTTTGTTATACTTGGTAAAATAACATCACAATAAAATATTGTGAATTTATTAATTGTTTATTGCTTTCTGTACACCATCTGTATGGCTTTAATTACACCACTTTTATAGTTTTGTGCATGAAATGTGCTTTACAAATAAACTTACCTTCGTGGAGCAGCCATTTCTTAAGATTTTACAGCAGTATGCAGCATTATTTTTCCCTATCAGTGCTGACTCCATCTGTACAACCAGCCCAGTTTTCCCACCAGCTTGTCCAGTTAATCATTTATAGTTTATCCACGTTACCTCACTCTCTGTTGGCATCCTTCATTCGGACATGGTGGTGTTTCCATATGCAGGCATGTGTAGGATGCTCTGCTTTTACCTTGTATTTGTGGTTTTTGTCCCTATTTACTGCGGGCCCCAGAAAAGCCCCGATGTGAACATCACAGACCAGGAGCTGCTTTGGGGTGCGGACCAGTATGACTTTTCAGTGGTGCTTCCTGCAACTGGGACAGAGTGTATCTGGCACTTTGCCCACTATGGAGAGAGATTTTACCTAAACTTCATGGTAAGAGTAAACACTGAGCAGGTTTGATCACTTCTTTATTTATTTTGTATACATGTTGAATCTGGCTAAACTGAGCTTATTGTGAAGATGTTTACATAATTAATCTAAATCTAAACAAAGTCCAATATTCTATTAGCAAATTTGATATTTTTATATCTAAATATAATATATCATGTGCTAAATTAATCTGTCTTCGATTTAGGTTTAGTTTATTTGAAAGGGGACAATGCCAAGTGGTTGGTTTTCACATGCAGTCCCATTGTGATATTAAAAAGCAAAAAAAACTGTGGGGGGCTCTGGCTGGGACCTCCCTTAGTCGTTTCCTGGGTGGATGCTGGGCTTGCGGAGGGGGAGGTGGCTGGGGTCCTGGTCTGGGGCTGGCAGCCATTGGCCCTAGTCTCTGGTGGTCCTGGCCTACCTCTGACCTTTGGGTAGTAGGGGTCGTC
>JBAMHV010000005.1:16944279-16964550 GCA_037177535.1 Pseudomugil gertrudae | reverse complement strand
TGCTCCTCCACATGGAGAGGAGCCAGATGAGGTGGCTCGGGCATCTGGTTAGGATGCCTCCTGGACGCCTCTCTGGTAGGGTGTTTCAAGCATGTCCCTGTGGAGGGAGACCCCGGGGGAGACCCAGGACACGCTGGAGAGATTATATTTCTTGGCTGGCCTGGGAACGCCTCAAGATTCCTCCCAATGAGCTGGCAAATGTGGGTGGAGAGAGGGACTTAGGCTTTTGCCCCACAACCCAACTCCATATAAGTGGGAGAAAATGAATGGCTGTCATTTGCAGTCAGCATAGCATATATTGCATAAAATGGTCATAGGTGATGGGCTTTATTTAAGAATTGTCTGAGATGTTTTAAACTGTTGAGGCGCCATTAACGTAATTTGGCCAGAAAATCAGAATACAAAAGTAGAAATCTGACCCAAAATGTTAAATTACGGCTGACATTATTGGGTCATCATGCAAATAAGGTTTCATTATAAAATTACACAGCAAATTTAGTATATTTAACAAATTATTTAAGTTACATCTGTATTGCATTTTATTCCTGATCACATACAAAATGTGAAGACATTCACAGAAATATCAATAAATATATAAATCAATAAATAGATTTTTAAAAAAAATGCTACAGTAAATGCCTGTGTAATAAAAGTTTAAAAGTCAGCAGACTATTAGAGTATGCAAAGATGTATTCAAATTCCTCACAACAGAGAAAAGAACATGTAACACAATACTGTTTATCTTTCTGGGTGTTTGGACTATTCTAGCAGAAAAATGTAAGTTAAAGCCAGCCCATGTTTATCGTGTTTAACACATAAAACCACAGATGTGTTTGACTTTGAAGTCTGAAGAGCTGGTAATGATATCACACCACAACTGAACAATGGTGGGGTTTTCTCCGAGAGGCAGAAATCTGTGTTTAGGGAGGTATTCTAGCTGATTTTACCAACCAAGAACTCAGAATTTCAGCCTTCTGTGTTACAATTAAACAAGATTGAAACAGGCTGTGAAATGGTCATTATAACTGGGAAACGTTTTAAATATAGTAAAAGAAAAAACAAAGGTAAAGAGAATCTAAAAACAACATCAAGCGACAGACCAGAAATATGAGTACTTTCATATTTTAGTTTATGTCCAAACCACACACTGGAAAATGAAATAACACCTTCATTCATAATCCCCCTTTTCCCTGTTTTATTAACATTTCTGGCACTGTGTGAAGGTATGTTTATACATTCCTTGTATGTGTGTGTTTGCCTCTGTAAATGTACCTATTCAGCACATCTGTTCCCATTAAAAATACTGGACGCTGTCAGCAGCAGTTTTCAACACATGAGGTTATCGCTGTGGCATCAGTGCAGCAGCCTTTGATTTGAAAAGGATCCCACTATGCAGGAGTTCAGGGTTCAAGACTCCCCTTAAGCCTCAGAATGGCAAAGTCACACGAAAACAACAAAACTTTGTGAGCTCGGAGCAAATATTTGCAGAACTTAAGATGCATATGGTGCAAAACAAACGTCAGTCTGCAATACTCAGTCAGATGATAAGGGCACTAAAAGGTTGAAGTTCTAAGGAGTTATAAAAGATCAAACAAGGAGCTGCACTCTCTTTTTAGGCCCTAGAATCAATTTGTGGTAAACAGCAACCCAATGCTGCAATTATCGCTAAAGCAACAGAGCCCTGCCATTGCCAAATCTCCCTAAATTCCACGAAGTATTGAAATGATCTGATTAATTTTCAGTGATAATTTCAGGCTCTGACCACAAGCAGGATGTGAGGTTCAACTTTAAACCAACCTTTTAGCCACAGTACACTTGGACACAGCAATAACACACTAGTGTGGCCACTTGATTCAGCATATTGTACTGGTTTTTTCCTCTTTGGTCATTTCAGGTCAGTGCAAAACCAATGTCTGATTTCGGTGAGTTGGAAAGTTTATCTTTCTCTCTAAAAGCTTGTTGTGGTTTCAGAGTGAAGCCGTGTTTTTGGGCTCGGCAGGCTTGAACAGACTCTTTAGTCTATGCAATTAGAACCACAAACATATTCATATCTTAACAGGATAGATTCCCTGAATAAATGTTACTTGAATACTAAAATCCATCTACAGAGCCTACTGAAAAATATAGAGCCGGTTTCAGGTCTCACAGTTTTAAGGCAAAGCCAAAGGTTAACTTAAGGTTTAACAAGTTGTACAAGTTGGTGGCTTAAAGGTGCAAAGTCCTACCAAGAGCCACAATGTTTTTTTTTTATTATGTTTTTAATCCAAACATTCAGTTATAAAACAGATCCAAAAAAGGGCAGCTACTTACTAACACTGATGATCCTTATAATTGTACATTTTTCTCCAGTGATGCTTTGTTTTCTTACAGTCTGTGGTAGTTGTCTGATTTTTGTGCTTAGCTTGTACAAAGTCACAGCACATCTCCTCTCCTCTACACTGTCAGGTCCACCAGGAACATGTAATTTACCAACAACTAAAAAAACCTCAATGCCCAAGTATAAAAAAGGGCCTTGGATCCCCAAACATAATTTCCTGTATACCCATTAAGCTCTCATTGGCAGCCAGATCATTATTCTACTTGCTAAAATAATGCTAAGACAAGGTAAAAATATAATCATGATTTCTTTCTCTTACCTCTGTGGGTGTGTAGCTCCTTGCTGTATGTCCCTGATGCAGAGGTTGTTGGTTGTCCAGTGGCTGGAAATGGGGGTTGACGGGATAAAAAGCAGACCGCAGCCCTTGATTCTGGGTTTGCCCATAAGGAGACATCTGAGGGTTCTGCTGAAAGCTGTCGTGGTTCCTGTCTTTGACACTGTAACACTTCTGATGCAAGTTAAGCTGAGAAGCTTCCTGTCTCTCGTTCTCTCGTTCTCTCTCAAGTTCCTTCTGTCTTTCTTTTGCGAGCCGGTCTTTCTCTCTGGCTCTCTCCATTTCTTTTTCTCTTTCAAGCTCCCTTGCTCTTTCCCTCTCCCACTGCCTCACCCTCTCCTCCCGTTCCCTCTCCCACTGAATCTCCCTCAGCCTGGCGCTCTCTGATTCCCTCTCTTGACTCTCAATCTCCTGCTGCCTTTCAATCTCTTTTAACCTCTCTTCTCTCACCTGTAATCTCTCCTTCTCTTTCTGTCTCTCTCTGATGGTGCTCACAGACTGCCTTCTGGCCTCCATAGTGTTTGGAAGCTGGACGATCTCTTGCTGAAGTCCACCCTGATAGGAGTATCTCCTTTGGGCCTGATGCTGGCTGAGCTCTCCTGACTGGTTCTCTATGTGGCGAGTAGATTTCTTCTGCCTATAACTCTGCGTATTTGAGACATTGGAAACAGCAATGCCTTTAGACGTCTCCTCAAAGAACTTCATTCTGTCCGCAAAAGGAAGAATATCTGATTCCTCTAATCGTGAGCTGGTCGATCGGTGGTAGGATGAATTGGATGAGGAGGTAAAGGCACAAACTCCATGTCGTGACCCCACGACCCCCAACACCCTCTCACCCAAGCCCCCAAACCGCCGGTCTGAACCAGGTTCTGGCTGGAGTTTATGCTCAGGGGTCCAACGCCAACGGCGGGCCTTACCAGCAGGAGCTGGCTCCTCCACAACTCTGATGCCAACACCAAAACTAGGCTCCCCTGGGTCCAGGATCTGAACTGACCTGGATCGGTTGGAGTTCTGAACGAAGGTTGTGGAGTGGGTCTGTGTGACGCTACAGTTCGACTCACTTGAGGTGTTTGACATCTTAACTTGTTCTGAGGTTTGGGAATCGGGGAAGATTGTAGGTGCGGTAAACGCGACTTTGTTGCCCTTTTTCTGGACAGATGGGTCGAAATCTGCACCATCTTCACAGATATCTGACCCCTCCTCCTCCTGGACAGTTTCTCCACTGCAGAGCAACCCTCCTGGACCACGACTGCGCTGAAGCTGAGCTTTTTTCCTCTGGATCTCATTGCGGAGGTTGGTGGCAAATCGTTCACTGCGTCGACGGTTTCGTCGATGGTTCCTGGATGAGTCCGACTTCTTTTTACTTTCCTCTCCATTGTAACCTTCCTCCTTTTTCCCTGTCATTCTCCCCTCCCTCACTGGTGTTTGCTCATCAAGTAAAGTGTCCATACTGGCAGCAGCACTAAGAGGCTGAAATTCACTCTCAACAATCTGATCAGAGCCTAATCTCTCCCGGGCTGATGATCCAGTGGGTTCACCTGGTACGCTCACTGAGCGACCCCAAGGAATATGATGAGCCGGTGAGACCCGGTCAGTCCCTTTCAGCCTCTCACTTGGATTTCCATCTTCACCATCCAATTCTAAGAACACAGATCCTGGGGTTGAGCATCGGCTACCTTCCCATTTAACCGATGAAGTCGGACAGGGTGACGAGGGGGGATCAGAAGGGTTTGAGGGATTGTAAGGCTCCAAAGAGGAGTTGTTACTGTTGAACTGCAATAACTGAAGCTGTGTAGCTAGAAGCTTTTCGGGCGCGCTGTGCCGATGCAAGACTGTAGAGGACTGCTTAGTTTGGGAGTTGGTTATAGATGGCTGCTTCAGAACTTCCATACTGGATTCAGCAGATAAGGAGGCAGGAATTGATTCAGTGGGGAGCGTAGAGAACATCTCTGAGAGGAAATCTGAGGTGCTTTCTGATTTGTAGTCTTTGTTTACACTACCATCGCACCTGATCCGTCTGAATTCTTTTGTCTGTCTTTGGTTAAAGTCTGCATGTTCTGCATCCACTTTGAAATT
Organism: Pseudomugil gertrudae; assembly: GCA_037177535.1. NCBI lineage: Eukaryota > Metazoa > Chordata > Actinopteri > Atheriniformes > Pseudomugilidae > Pseudomugil > Pseudomugil gertrudae. The sequence goes on along the minus strand of JBAMHV010000005.1, from coordinate 16,959,823 downwards.
CTGAATCTCTTCGTCCTCATCAGCAGCAGGAAAACCGTTTTGAATTCCTGATTTAACATTCAAATAGGGCTTATTTTCCTCATAACAAACACTGGAACTTTCAATTGGAGCAGAGGTGCAACGCTTGTTCCCACTGTTATGGCGACTCCGTGTTGCCTTAAAACTGTCCTTCCTAGTTGGGGGCTGAGGGGGGTTAATTTTCCTCCCTTCTCCAGTTTCTACATTTCTTACAATTTCCAAGTCTCCACTCCTCCTTTCTTGCTCGTAGCAGCAAGATGAGGGTCTCTCCTTTATCTCGATAGGTCTCGGTCTCGGCCTGGTCAGCGACCTGGACTTTTGCGCGATGAGCTGGGCCTCATCTAAGGCTTCACCAGAAGGCCTCTCCAGCACCGAAGACACACCAGAGTATACCTGACAAGTGGGTGTGAGGCTCTGCAGGAGGTTGTCCATGGAGCAGGCTTCACCAGTCTTGAGTGGCACAGTGGCGTAATCAGATGTGTTCGAGCTGGCAGAAAAAGAGCTGTAGGCAGAGTCTCGCTTGTTGTTGAAGAGGGTGGGGTCGACAGGTGAGTTGTGAGCATCAGAATATGGCTGCGCAGTAGGCGTTGGAGTGTCCAAGCTTTCCATGGAGCCCAAGGAGCTGCTTTGGTCGGTGGAGGAGTATGGTCTGGGCAGCTGAGCCCACTGCATGGACAAGTCACTGCAGACAGAAGGAGATAAGGATGATTAGCTTAAGTGCTTTAATAATTAAATAAAAAGCTGTTCAAACAATATCAAACTTATTTTAATAATACATCGAACTATTAAAGTGCATTTTGGTCACTGAAAGATGGGTTTTGTGTGTGTGTGTGTGTGTTTGGGGGGGAGGACAGCAGAGCTGTGGGTTGTTGAAGACGGTGACAGAGACTTATGGAGGGAAGGTGAGGAAGAGGAGCATACAGTATTGAACCGAATAGCGTAGGATTGTATCACCCCCATCCAATTGTAGGATGGGGGTGATATGTTGTCTGGAAGAGGTGCTTGTGAGAAAGTATGTCTTGTTCTTTTCACATTTCTTAGCAGAGTTCTGAATGTATTGCACTTTTTGAAGATATGTTAAAGGAGGAAAGTCCAAAAAAGGCTATTACAGCATATACATGATATGAGAGGGTATGGGAGGGTATCCAATATTTGAAGGGGTTGACAATATTACCATCAATGAGGAGGGTAAAGTTCTGTACAGAGTGGAGATTTGTGTCTAGTAATGAGAAATTCTGAGTTTTAAGAAGTTATTGTCCATCCAGGTTTTTTATGTCAGAGACGCAGCTTGTGATAGCAGGGACGATGAACACGGAAATAGATTTAGTTGAAATGTAGAGTTGGGTGTCATCAACATAACAGCGGAAATGGAGTAATATATGGCAAAAAGGACGTATGTAGATTAATAAAAAGGAAGGGGCTGAGCACCTATCCTTGAGGAACACAACAGGTAAGTTGGGCCATGTTGGACTTAATACTGTTGACAGAGACAATATAATGACAGTTGGAGATACAGGATATGGACCTGAGGAGTGCTGTTCCCGTAATGCCAATTGACTGTAATCGGTGGAGAAAGATAAGATCAATGGTGTCAAATGCAGCAGAAAAGTGGAGTAGGATAGAAATGGAACCAGAGTCAGAGGCAAGAAGGAGATCATTGGTGACTTTAAAAAGGGCAGACTGTACAGATGAGAATGAAATCCAGGTTGAAATGTTTCGTGCAGCTTAAAGGAGTGAAGATGCTGCTGCAGTTGGGTTAAGACAGAGCATTCAAGCATTTTTGACAGTAGTGGAAGATCAGTGATCTTTTTAAAGTTGTCAAGATTGTAAGGATTAAAGCCAGGTTATTTTCAGGAGAGGTGTGATGGTAGCAGGTTTAACTGTCAATGGAACAGAGCCAGGAGAAAGAGAGGTGTTAATGATGCTGGTGATGAGATGGTGAGGGGAAATAAGTGGAAAGGTTTAAAGGATTGGAGAGAAAATAGGGTCAAGCTGGCAACTAGAGAATTTCATAGTTGAGAGTAGTTTGGTGGTGTCAGAGAAGGACACCACTAAACTACTCTGTATGTTTCTTATTAGTTTATGTCTTTTTACATTATATAGAACAACTTACCCTTACATTTCAAACATATATATCTATGGAATATAAAATTTCAATGCACAGCTGGGGAGTCTGCTTCCTATCAATGCTGAGCCAAAGATCCTGTGTGCTTTTACAATCCCTCCGGGGAAGCCTCTTTAAGCTGAGAGGGATATCCTTCTCATCATCTCCCACTTCTGGCAGTCAATTCTTAAAGAAGTCTTTTGATTACTGTCGTCTTTCCCTGTCATTCCATTTCCACTTCTAAATTACTCTGATTAGATTTCTTTCACTTTATAGTACCATGGCAGAAATATTTACAAAACAATGTCTTCATGTTATATAAGTTAAGTAATTAAAACTCTACATTTCATCTTTTTTTTCGATGTAGATCACATTAAACAAAAGTATGCCAAATAGATAAAACCAGTTGTAGATTTCAATGAACAATGTTTGATAAGGTACAGCAAAAAATAAATAAAAATGTCATACAGGTCTTAGAAATGACAGAATCTTTTATCGCTCAATACTTATTCAAGAAAAATTCTCCAATCTAAATGAACTGACTCTATAATGGCCAGAGGAAGCAATGCAGACTAAGGACATCCCTTAAACACACATTTCTTAGCCTTAACTGGTTCAGTGTGCTGATAATTACTCTCACCTGATCCAATACAGTTGATTACCTGGATCATCTTTGAGTGCATAAAAAAAGAGTATAAGAAACAAGAATTATTTCTAACCTTTAAAGACCCAACCCATTAACAAGTGGTCCCATTTTAAATATGAGGTCTTTATAGATGCAATGCAAGTGACTTATGTGAGTAATGCGGTGCAAAACAACTTTGTTTTACAACTGGTCCAACGCAAAAACGTCCAACTTCGAGGAAGTTTTCTAAACTTAAAATGCCATCTTGTTGTGTTGTGGGATGTAGGAATTGGAATAAACTTCTGAATCTTGCCTGTGATTGGATGAATGTAGTGCGGGGATCCTGAAAAGCAACTTAATTCTCATCTATCAAACTCTGGCATTAGTTTGTGGGCCAGACTAATGCCGTTGCTACAAAACCTCATGGATTTAAATCTGCTCATTACTTTTGAAACACATAAGCATTTTTTTTTTATCACCTGTATTTTCAGACGCTCCTTTAAAAAGAAAAGAAAAACAAACTGCAGATTTTTGCAAATAAAAGGAAGTGAGACCTTACTAACAAACTTCATCTCTTGATTTAAACCACTTAAGAAAGAATGACGGGTAACACAGGGAGAGCTTTAGGAATTGGGTCAGGAAAATACTTTTGACACATATTGGCTCTTAGTGTTATTACTGAAGGGGTGGTGTGGGGGCTTCTCGTGTGCTTGGGTCAAGTCCAACCTGTAAAGTCCTTTCACAAAATCTGCAGACGTTTTATTGTGTTGTTTTTTTTTTTTCCCTTTTTCCAATAAAGAAGAGACAGCGGTCACTCACCCCTTCTGTGTCTTTAGTGTCTTATTCAAACAATGGGGAACGTTACCAAGGGAGACAGAGGAGGGGTAACAGGAGAGAGAAATTTCTAACAAGCTTTGATCTTAAACAATCTCATAGAAGAGACCAGAGTTCTATCTTCAGGCATTTTCTGTGGTATTTATGGTTTAACAGTTCAGGCTCTCAAAACTGATGGGTTTTGTGCTCCAGAAGTTAGAAGTTTTGGAGAACTTGCACATCAGTTGTCTTTGTACACTCCCATAATTAGGTCCAAATATGTAAAGATTTGAACAAACCTCTGTAAGTTCTCAGAATTTTCTATGCATGTCCACATGTGTTTGCATTTTGTGGCCACTTGGTGGTAGTATCAGAAATAAATGCAACAACCTGGGGTTTAAGCTGTTCTTGGTTGTGTCGAACATGTTTGGTAATGGACCTGTCCAGGGTGTACCCCGCCTCTCGCCCGTTGTGAGCTGGGATTGGCTCTAGCCCCCCCGCGACCCGGTTCAGGGAAAAAACGGTAAAAAAATGGATGGATGGATGTTTGGTAATGGTAAGACCGGTGTAGGCACCAGATCTGTTCAATCCAGCGGCTGTCGATGACGTCTATGAGTGGCTGGACATTGGATAAACGATTTTGATTGGTTTATACAGTCTTATGGGTTGGACTGGACACATTACGGAAGTAGTTTTTCAGTAAAGTGGGATTGTAGTTTTTTGTGTTCTTCGTAGGACACAGATGACTTACAAAGAACTCCATCATTACCTATCAAAAGGGACTTACCACAGTCACAGACATGACTTCTAAACATACCGAGTGCAGAAAGGCCACCATTTGGAAGGTATCGATAAATAGTTGGTGTTTTAGGCACAAGTTTGCAACTTATTGACAAGTTGTCAAGTCAATTAAATCAATACATCTTCAGATTCAAAACAGCTTTATAGGTGAGGGGAAAATAAGATTAGCTTGACTAAGAAAATGTGAAAACATTTTTTTTATAATAAATAAGAAAATCAGTTGGTGTTTTTCATGTTTTCTATCTTTTGATTTGCTACAAATTCTGCAGTCTTTTATTTTTGGTGGTTACTGATTTCTGTGTAATATGATAATGGAAAATTAGCTCACTGGGTCATAAAACTCAGCATGAAAATTGGCTTTGTTTCCCTACAGGGTTATGTAACTGTCATGAGGAATTTGTAGGGTCATTCTGAGCAATAATACCTAGCTTACAGGAAGATGATGTTTTCAGTTTAGGATTACAGATGTCTTTCAGATCAGCTTTTGGTCATTTGATTATTAAGTCATTTATCCCTAATACAATTAAGAAATGTGATGTTGTGGCATTTTTTAAATCTACTTATTTTTTGTAGTTTTACATGGACTGTCATGATTACTGTGAAACTTTATTTCCATTATACCATCATCAGAAAGCCCAGTTCAGATCAGAATATTACTGGAAACAGCCAGTGCTCAGGAAGTATAACAAAATAGCTTCCATACAGACCTAAGGGAGGACTATGGAATCTCTATTGACACCTTAAGAAGGTGTTATTTCTGGATTCAAATCACATCAGATTATACTCTGACAAGTGGAAAAAAAGATGTGTCAGCATGAGAAGCTGGTTTTTAAAGGAAGTGAGCAATGAATGAGAAAGGAGAGGCTTCTGTGTGGATATGACCTGACTGACAGAAAGAGGAAAGGAGGAAATGAGACGGGAGCTGGACAGGAAATGACAGTCACTCCTGTCCAATCAGATGGCAATCTGGAACATGTGCGAGTTGATGCAGATACAAGCACAAATACACCATGAGGGCATGTGAAACGATCAGATTCATTTTTAGCATGTCTATTATCACAAGCATACATCCACTTGTTTCTATCCACCAGCTGTGAGAAAAGATGCTTCTTTCCATCAGGGCTCATGAAGTGCGTTGATGCTTTCATGAAAACACACTTGTGTGGTGTAAAAAGTAACACAAAACACATTGAGACTGTACAAAATGTCCTCATCCGTCACACAAACACAGTTTATTGAATGTCTTCCTCTCTTTGTCCACATGTTCTGGGAGTCACATGCCATTGTCCAGAGTTATGCAGGGAGCTGCCTCCTCATCAGATGTGTGTAGATGTGTGTGTGTTTGTGTGAGTATAAAATGAGATCAGGCAGAATGGTGGGAATAAGAAACCCACACATACATGGCTATCTAATCCTCGTGGGACTATTAAATCTAATAGTGGTACATTATATCACTGATTCTTATCAAAAGGGGAACAGACCCGTATCAGACCACAGGCTGACAAACAAGGATGGAGCAGTTACTTTTTTAATTGTGAGTCAATATGCAGATGGCGGAGACTTCCTCTTTCTCTTTAGAGGTTTCAAGTTTACTTTGGTGAGATCATGCAGGGGTACAAAAAGCCCCTGCTTCTACAATGCATTCTTCTTTTTTTGTTGTTCAACCTAAGTCGCTTACAGAATGAGGTCATGGTTATATTTAGAGCTGAAGTGACGTGTACTGATTGAACTGACAACAATCAACATAAACTATTTCACTTGTCAATTAATGATTAATCAAGTTTGTTTTCTGGCAGACATACTCTGCACTGGAGCTGCTTTGTTTCTTTCTGTTTTCCTGTAGGGAACTAAATCTTTTCAAACTGGAAGTCAATATTTGGTCGGCCAGCTTTATTTTTCAGCCATCTGAATGAGCCGTCTTATGATTTTCTTCTGGAAGGACTCTTCTAGGTTCTTTTTCTGCCTTTTGTGCAGTTTTATGTAAAAAAATGTCCAATAATACTGAGTTCTGGACCCTGATCACTCCATAGAACAAACTTTTTATACCTTAGTCTTTAAAAATGTATTTTTGACAGTCTGTCCATTGAGACCATATCTAAAGAACAATATATGGCTAACCAGGTCCAGCTATATCTCTCAGTTCTGGTTAATATTTGATGGATTGTTTTACTTTATTACTGAGCGCTTATAGGTTTGGACGAAAAAAAGTAAGAAAAATGTTTCTCAGCATTTTACCCCCTTTTTGAATAATAAAATGGCAGAGATGATAGCTAATAATATATCAAAAACAGTTACATTTTAAAATGTTAATCCAGTTATGATATTACAAACACTACCAAACAGTACCTCAGGCTGTTAAAGGGTCAAGGACAATGTTTCCGTCTTGTTTTTTTCTTGTAACTGATACTTCTTGTACTGATATTTCTCATCCAGTTTACTCAACGTGTTAAGAACACACTGCAAGTGATAAAACAAACTAAATTTTCAACTAATAACTTTTTAAATTCAAACTGCCAATGTAATCATTCTTTTTTTAAGCATGTCAAACGTTTTTGGTCAATAAAACAATAAAATGGACACAAATTGTGTCTTTGGGACGATGCCGCCGCCTAAAGACACAGTCAACATGTTGTTATGTTCCGAGATTACACCAGTTTATTGCTTTGATGCCTTATAATCAGATTCATGTATCAGTTTAAAGTTAGTAGACTAAAATTGAAGAAAAAGCAGCCCAAAGAAAAAGCAGTGGTTCACCAGACAGCCTGGAGCTTTTAAGAAAAACATGAATGAATCCAGGACATTTCAAGACTTTTCCACAGAGATGTATGTCCAGCAAAATGGGACAAGACAGCTGACCATGAAGTGAACCAACATGTTGGCTAGTTTTATCTGACTTACTGGCTTAATGACGTTTCTTCTTCTGTACTTTGTTTTCATGGCATTTGGAAAATCTGACAACTCAGTGGACAAATTGGACTGGCAACACTGGCAACTCAAACTTCTGTATGTAAAAGTAAAAGTGTTTTACTGCTTTTCCATCCCATGTCAGCTAATTGGTTATTGCTTAGAAATGTTTAAATAGACACCAAAAATAGATCAATGAGCTTCCTGCGTAGGCCGTGTTGACATTCAAACAGTGATGTCACCTGTTTCCTGGCAATTGTTGGCTTTTAGGAGGCACAGTCAGATGGCCCGACTCGTATGGAGTCACAGGTTCACAGAGTGACTAAAACCAACAGGATGACATACTCCCTGATAGCAAAACTGCTGAGAGAAGCAGCACATGAAGCATTTTGGGAAAATGACAGCCTTTGCATTAGGGCGCAGAACACAAGAGGAAAGATGCATTTTTAGCTGCTTCCTCACATGCAGGAAGAAGCTGAGAAAATGATTAAACATGTTAAATATCACATAACACACTACATAGCTATGTTTTTGCTGTTAAATGTCACTTAAAACAGGAGATAAAATTACCCAAAGGGTCATAGATGCTTGAAACTATAACCTGGTGGGTTTTATGAAATAGCTAAATGGTTTTGATGTCACAATTATGATCATCTTAGTCAGGCAATGTCACTGACATGACTTTTAAAAGTCTGATTAATCAGTAATACTCTTACAGGTACAAAAAGGTAAGACATTTTTAAAGTAAGTTTAAACGTGACATAGTTTTGGGTGTAAGATGAGTTGGTTTGAGTATTTCAGAAACTGCTGATCTACTGAGGTTTTCACACACAACCACCTCTATGGTTTACAGAGAAATATCTGGAAAGGAACAATTATCCAGTGAGTGTCTGGAGCAAAATACCAGAGTAGAATGGGCAGACTGGTTGGAAGTGATAAAAAGGCAACTGTACCTCAAATGAGCCCTGATTTCAACCAAGGTATTCAGAATAATGTCTCTGAACAGATAACACATCCAACTTTGAAACAGATGGTCTAGAGCAGCAGCAGACCACATCGGGTACCACTCCTGTTAGCTAAGAACAGGAAACTGCAGCTACAATTCTCACAGACTCACCAAAACTGGACAATGAAAGACAGAAAAACGATGCTTGGTCTGGTAAGTCTCCATTGCAGCTCCACATTCAGATGGTAGGATCAGCATTTGGTGGAAAGCTCATGAAAGCATGGACCCATTCTGTTGGGCATCTACAGGTCCCAGCTACTTCCAGCAGGATAATGCACCGCAAAATCCACAGCAACAAGGTATATTGCTATCACGTCAATATGAAACAAGGTCTCTGAGGACAGTTTCTAACATCTATGGCACCATAAATTGCAACAGTTCAGAGGGTTAAAGATCCAACCAGGTACTGACAAGGCGAGTCTAATAATGTGACACGTGCTTACGTATATTGATGTGTATTGTTAGTTGTGTAGGCTCCTTGTTATATGGGTCATTAGAGGTCACTTTGGTTCATTTTAAACAGATTATGAAGTTTTAGTCTAACTTTTATACTCTGCTGACCTGCTAACAAATAAAACCTCATTTGAATTTGAACAACACCCATTGCCGTTCATTGAAAGCAGCTGCCATAAACAGCTCATACCCGATGTCTTACCTGCTGTCAGATGTATTCCAGGGCAGTGTGTAAGAGCCGGGGTGGAGCTGCATGGCAGATGGAGGAGGTGGTGGTGGTGGAGGAGGAGGGGGGAGTGGAGGGGATTCTGTAGGGGGGAGGCAGGGTTGCAGAGGTGGAGGAGACGGAGGAGGAGGAAGAAGGGGCAGCTCCGATAGCTTTGCCAGGTGCCAGGAGTGAGGTCGGATGAGAGGAACGCTGCGTCTGTGTGGATGAGAGGGAGTCTAGTGAGGATATGTGACAAGAACAAAACGTAACCTGAGCTTATATTATTAAAAGAAAAAAATCATAGCCTGAGTTCCTGAGATCAAATGTAAAAATCAGTTACAGTTTCTCTGGTTTAAATTTGATTTACCCCAACTTAAATGGCTATGGTGACTTCCGTTCATGCAAAACAGCTGTCAGTCACTTAGAAAATCAGGCTTTCTATAAAACGAACCTACAGCAGCAGCACCTTGCCAACTCAAACTCTGCGGAAACAGCTTCCTTACAGGCTGTTTGGACTTTTACCGCTATCCCATTAAAAACTCATCTGACATGTACAGCAATTTCTCTGGTCTGATCTAAGGCCGGGCATTCCATTGTATCCCAAGACATTGGTTAATTCCCATTTTCAGACTTCCGATCTCACATGCGGGCCAAATTCAGCTGAACCCCTGCAGACAGGGTGTAAATGTGAGATGGAAAAACAAAGAACAGACAGATGTGAAAAAAAGCTGCATGAAACAAGGACCAGACTGAGATAAATGTATATTTCATGAGTTTTGAATTAACTTTGTGAAATCCAGTATTAAACGGATACACTGTGGGGAATACGGCAGCTGGATGGAAGTATATGTATAGCATATATATATATATATATATACAGAAAATGGAAACCAACGTAGCTGCTGAGTTGACATGTGAGTTTGGATCATATCTAAGTGAGAAATATGAGATAAATTCAGCTGTTATTAGAAGCTGTCCTAAAAAACCCTGATACTCAAGTATCAACTTTGAAATTGGTACAGTCCAAGATAACTTCAAAAGATGCAAAACTTATGAAGGAAAATCTGATCAGTACAGTGATCTGGTGCTTTGTTAAAAACAGAAACTTGGACAGGAAAGTCTCAAAACACCAACGTTAAACAAAAGGCCATTTGTAAACTGGTGACTCATAACTTGATGCAAGCTTATGGTGTTTTGTAGTGTGTCCAACCTAAATGAGAAGCGATAACACTGGAAATGTACTTGGATTATCATTATGAAAGTTAAAACTGAGCTTTGAGTTGACAATGCCACAATACTTGTTTTGGTCAATCCATTTTTAGAGACGGAAAAAGTTATGACTTGCAGAAGGCTTTATCGACTTGAGACTTTATCCTTGACCGAGACTTGTAACAACTCAAAGCTGATGTGTCTTATTTGAAGACCGACATGACTTCAGCTCATCTAAATTGACCTGAAACTTGACTCAACTGTGTCTGGTAGTGTACATTTCACAGATTATACTTGCCAACAATAAATCTTTTTTTTTTGGTCACATTTAGAATTGTCTCAAACTTTGGTTAGTGTAGATGTATAGAGACTAAGACTTGTCTTGAACTTGTCTGAGACTTGACCTGGTCTCATTCTGAACATGTCAAACCGGAGACTTTTTGAGGTGAGTCAATCCTCACTGACTCAAGATTTGGTATTGTCTGGCTACTGATCATGATGGGAATTTGTTGCCTCTTCTTTGAGGAAATGACTCATCTTCAGTGACTTGAGACACTCGTCTCAAGTAGGGACCAAACTAGATGTGGTTCAAAGTCATCTGAAAACACCAGAAATAACTACAGGATGCTTCAAACTTAAATTCCCAGTAGCTGCTCTGAGGGGTATTAAAGTGTTTAAAATGGAAGTACAAAATATAAATTACGCTATTCTGGGTGTTTCAGGGGGAAAAACATTTAGAGGTACAATTTTGGGAGAAGAATGCAGATCCTGGCATCACCAGGGAAAGGAAAAGACCATTCCTGAGTATTATTGTTTATGATAAAGCAGGAGCAGGAGACCCATTTCCAAAATAAACACTCTAGTTTCCTGGTTCTGGCTCCTTAAGAGGGACTTCTATCTGAGCCCACTGATTGTTCCGACTCTGCTGACAATGTCCTTGAATTATCCCCTGAGAAAGTTTATGTAAAGCCAGTGTATGAGAGTCTGTGATTGTGTGTGCGTGTGTGTGGGAACTATCCAAACATAACCAGACAAAATACCATTATCGAACATACCGCAAACATTAGCTGACCCCCTTTGCCGTTACCTCCCGTTTCTGTAAGTTTAACTTTCTGAGATTGATGACTGCAAAAATCAAAACACAGGATGACATGTTCGAAAGACACACAGGGAGAAAGGTAAAGATCTTCAAGACTGCATAACCCATAAGTGGTTTGTGGCCTGAAGAGGGGTCAGCGGGCAAACCTCCTACAAATGTGAAGTTACAATACCATACCTCGTACACTATAGGAAGGTTTCACTTTTCTCACCATGTTAATTTAGTTGTTTATTGGTTCTGTAACAGATTTTACAAGAGCAATGCCCTTTGACATATTCACAGATCTATCTTAGTACAAGCACAAGTTATTAGATTTGTTGGAGCTTAATTATTAACCTTTCATTTTAATGCAGCCTCAGAGACAATAAATAAATATTTAAATAGGTTGCCAATGGAAAGCTAACAATTCAAAGTTATGACCTCAGCTTCTGATTTGGCTGTTGAGCTATCAGTTTATTTCAGTCTACATATCTTATACCGCTAACATAAATGTTTCAGCCAAATATTTGGCTAAAATCATTGCCAGTTATGCAGATCCTGACTGGATTATGTGGGATTATTTTAGTTTTCTGAGGGACCTCTGGGACTCTAAAATCAAATCAGCAACATAGGTAGAAATTACTTGAATTGTTTGGTGCTTTCATTTAAAGAACTGGCCACCTCTGTCCTTTAGGCCAAATAAATGTATTCTGAAAGTTTATAATAACATAATCAAGAACTCCCATTGTTCTGTATCTGACCCATTTGGCAACCTGTCGCTGCTAGCAAAAAGCAAAGAGGAATCACATGAATCACAATTTGCAATTAATTCACCGGTCTGTGATAAGTAACACATGGGTACACAGATAACGAGTTAATCCACCACTTGTGCTGCTGTCTTTCCGCAACCCACCAAAAAAATTCAATAAAGTTACCAAGACATGTCAAGTTTCTATTTATAAATGTCCTTTAGGATGTTGTGCAGCAATTGTCTTAAACTTATAAAGGTAAAGGTCAAAATGCCAACAAAAGCAGAAGAGATTATCTGTTGCACCTCTGAAGAGACGTTTATTAAAAAGGATTGGCTGGAATCTCCCAGTTAATAGTCAGAAAGAGCAACAGCTGACTGATACCGCAAAGGTCACCGTGCATAATCAGAGTCACACACAAAGTCTCAATTTAGCACATAAGAAATGCCAGATTAGGCCAGAAATGCCTGATTAGGCCAGAAATGCCTGATTAGGCCAGAAATGCCTGATTAGAAAAGCCTCTGTTAGTAACACTAACAAGTTAAGAAAAGATTGAGAATAAGAAAATAAATTGATTTTTAAGAAAACCCACCACTTTGTAAATGGACAACAGGCTTTGAAACTTACCTGCATCCACAAGCAGAGGCATAAACCATTAAACTCAAAGCTCAGCTCCCAGCATCCCTGACAGGTAGAGTTCAAGTTCACACAGCAGAGCCACCTTTAAGGAAGCCTTCAATCACATATCTAAAAAAAAAAAGCCTTGGAAAAGTTTCTGAGTATATTCTCTTGCTTGTAAAAACTTTCTTCCTCAACCAGGAGGTGAGATGAAAGTCAGGTTGCAAGGCTCAGGTGTGACATCTGAACATCTGAGAGCCGATGTCCATGTGAAGAAGTCAAGTAGGTGGCAGTTTCTGACCAAGAGGGAAAAACCAGCCAGTGATCCTCACATCCTCTCTCCCTCCTTTTCCTCTCTTCCTCCTCCTTTACTCCTCTCGCTAGAAGACAAAACATGGCTATGTCTCCCCTCCTGCACTCGGCATTTCTCCCCCTCCCTCCTCTTTGCCCATTGCTCCCTCTCTCTCTCCCCCGTCTCATTCTTTCTCTGGCTCTCTCGCCCCCTCTTCTGCAGGATGTGTGAGTCAGTCAGAGAGGAAGCATTGTGGAGCGCAGATAAAGAAGTGGACGGCTGCTAAAATAATACCCAGAGTTCCACACTGTTATTGTTTAACAAGGGGGGGGGGTGCAGAGGTACTTCCTCCTTGTGTGAGCCTGTGTGTATGTGAGTGTGTTACACACATGTGTTTGTAGAGAATGAAAATGAGATTGAAGGAGCAAAGAAAGGGATGGGGGGGCTTTTTCAGAGATGAGAAAAACAAAATGTGGTGAAAGACAGGGAATGTACAGAGGATGGGAGGTCTGCAGCAGAATATTAGAGTCTGCAGGACAATAATAAACAAACACTAAGAGTAAGGGTGATTTATCTAGTGGACAAGTCATCCACCGTTGCATCTAAGGCACAGCATCTTGGTTTTTGTTTCAGATATCTCTTGTGTAAAATGGGTTTCTGACTGAGTGAAAGTGGATCCTTTTCAGTTTTGTGTCAATAGATATTGTTTGCCTCGCACAAATGTTTGCATTTATTCAGTATACTTCATAGTTTAGTGTTTTGTCAAAAAGACACAATTCAATTATACTAGATGTGCAAAATATATATCATAAATTATATATTATATTGTGTACTTAGCATCATTGTAGATCTTTGCAATGGTGGTGTTGGACCTCATCTAGCACATTAGCTAGTAATAGCATGGCCTGAATACTCAGCTCGTACAGCTTTCAGTGAGAAAATAAGGCCTTTTTAAACATAAAAAAAAACAAGTTTTGCAGCCTGACCAACTCGTGGATCTAATATGCAAAAAGAAAAGCTTGCAAGTGCCACCATTCCTCAGCCAAACAGCCATTTGACCAAACATGAACCTGCAAGCATGTCTGACATTAACGGTGTTAAAGTTTAGCCAACCACGCAACGGCAGATACTTAATAACATGAGGCCTTGAGGGGGGCTTCAAAGGATTTCCTGGTGACTTATTTCTCTGGCAGAATCCATGAAAGTGTGTATCTGTCTGTTGTGCACATGTATGGAGCAGATTCCTAACATTCCATGTCTTCTCCTTAAGGTGAAGGGTTAACTATGCTAGAAAGGCCAAACAACCTCACCTCCTCCCATCTACCCCTCTGTGTTCGCTCGATTAGGATCTATTTGTTTGCTTTATGGACCTCTTGTGTGTGTGTGTGTGTGTGTGTGTGTGTGTGTCTGCATTTGCATGCAATCAGATCCCTGTCTGGTTGCCTTGTAGGCCCTCATCACCCTTGATGATGGACTTCTGAATGGCAAACACACACTCTGAAAGACATATTTACTGCCTAGACACACACACAAGCAAGCTGGTACACAGGATCTCACATGTGCACATTAACACACACACACATTTTTGGATTCCAGGTAATCAGCACAGTGAGACTAGACCCATACCAGAGGTTGATGGCAGGAAGGGTGAAGTCCAGTTTAGCCTTTGTAGTACAATGCGCTGTTTGTTACTGCCTGATCCGTCAGACTAAATGTGTGTGCATGAGTGTCTGACTGTTTTTCTTCATGATAAGGACAAAAACCTTAACAAACACCAACTTGTGGGTGGCATATTATGAATGTAGGGACAGCAACTTTATCCTCACTGGCACAAAATGTTTGTGGAGGAGATTGATTGGCTTTAGAGTCAAGGTTAGAAGTAGTTAATGTCCAGGATAAAAGTTAGGGTTAGACATGGTCCTCATGTTTAATGAAAAAAAAAAAACATGTGTGTCTGAAATAAACTGTCAATTGTTAATTACTACAGCCAAAGTAAAACTAACGTATATAATAACATATTTTTAAACGAGGGTCAGATAACTCCTATGGTGTAATGTACAGTATCTGTTATGACCTGTTTGCAAATAAAATGAGTTTGGGGACTTCTGGTTTAGGAAGCTAGTAAATAGCAGCATAGTAAATGTGCTGCTGACCATGAAATAAAAAAAAAATGGCCCAAACTGACTCAATCTTGCTCAGGTCTTATTTAGTATTGCAAGAACTCAATATGAGAGTTTTAGGATGCTAAGAGGAAAGAACAGTGTAATGACTATGTACTCTGAAGGCAGACAGAGATGACACATCACCTGCTAGCAGCTATTGACGATAGCTAATGCACTAATAACTAAAGGGCTAATGGAAGCAGGAGAACAAGCTATAACTACTAGCCCGGACCTTATACTCAAAGAACTAAAAGAATATTTGAAAGACAATTGCATGCATCCATCCATCCATTTTCTACCACCTATTCCCTGAACGAGGTCGCAGGTGAGCTGGAGCCAATCCCAGCTGTCTACGGGCGGGGTACACCCTGGACAGGTCACCAGTCCATCACAGGGCCAACACACAGAGACAAACAACCATGCACATACACATTCACTCCTATGGACAATTTAGAGTCTCCAATCAGCCTATCCCCAAGGTGCATGTCTTTGGACTGTGGGAGG
>JBAMHV010000005.1:16857655-16869198 GCA_037177535.1 Pseudomugil gertrudae | reverse complement strand
AGCAGTGATACGCTAATCTCCCAGCAGAGAAACATTTTATTGGTAAGTTTACTATAAATGTCAACGTATCAGATTCATTCATTTCATTACCAGGAAGTCCACGCCCTTATTTGGCAGACCCACAGCAAATACTGTGATGTAATAGATAAAGAAACATAATTGAGAAATTTAAATGGACTAAAAAATATGAGCACAAAGAATATAAAGATATATGTGCAGCATCAGGAAGGAATATATTTACATTTTCTGCATTCCAAACACTTAAAAGTGCACAAAAACATGGATTTAAGGACTAACAAAATGGATTTTGCATGATATGTCCCTTTAAATGTAGCAAAAATGAAATTGTGAAGGGAAAGTGATAAAGGTTGGTGCGTGCTGAGTTTTTCTCAGATGAGCATTGAGCTTCTTACCATCTTCATGTCACTCTTGAGTTTGCTGATGCCAGCTCTCTCGCTCTTTGTGGCGCCGACGTTACCCAGGTGATGGATGGAGATGGCGGGGCTGACGCCAGCATCCATCTCTCTCACTGTGGCAGATGAAACACAATTCACACAATCCTGAATTGGGAACAGTTCAAACCTCTACTCCAAAGAGTTAGGTTTGCTTGCCATCTTTCTGGGGGTCTTAAAGTTTTTCTTTGGACTAACAGAGTGATATCATCTGCATAGAGAACAGGACAAAAGCTTTGGAAAGTCTTTCAAAAAGCCAAGAGAACAATTCGTAAAAGATTATTTATAGAAACTACAGGAAAAGGGTTTAGACCCTCCATTATCTTAAATGCCCATCAATTTGTTTGCACTAAATTCTTGTTTTCCAGCCATTACATAAAGAAATACCGTCTGGTTCAAGACTTTCGCAGATTAAAGTAGTACAATTTTACGTCCCTTACATATGTAAATGAGACGTTTTTCATACATTGTTTCCTCATATATCCATGAGTCGTTTACCTTCCCATGCGTGCCTAGTTCACTTCTGTGTTCTGACCGAGGTTGATTGTAGTAATTTACTGCTATTACCGTCCAAAAATGCCACAAGTAGATAAATAAAAGCATGACTTTGTCTAAATTCAGAGTCTGCGCACTCTGAAGTGTGGATTTGTCTGCTGCACGTTAAATACAGTCTTATTTAAAATCCACCCGTCTCATCTGCAATCGTTTGGCATGAAATGAAAGCTACACAACTCTGTGGCCTATTTTATGCCAAAATTCATTTCGGGCAGGATGGCAGCAGTCCAAATGTTTGTAATATAGACAGTTAAATAAGAAAAAGATCAATTAAAATTATCGGGTCTATTTTCTGTCATTCATATTTTTGTGTTTCTTTATAGAAGAATGGGATTGCCTATTGGATCAACATGGCATATGCTATTCTGAGGCAACGTATGGTAACGGTACTCTACAGTATTTCACTCACAGGAAATGCACTTTGACGTGTGCAGACTACATAAGACACTGTAGCTGAGTTAGATGCACAGACCCTCAGTAAAAACATAACTTCAGTGTTTTTTTTGCTGCTCTAAACTTCTGCACTTTTTTGGGTACTTTTTATTTATGGCTTCTGCAGCATCTTCTTCCTTTTCTTCTTCACTGGTTTGTTCCTCTTGCCGGTTGCACGTGGGCTTTGCAACTCAACCCTGTTCCTGGGATTTCTGGTGGTATTGCTCCGCTTTCTGCGTCATGTGACAAAAAAAACCAAGCTCCAAGAAAATTAACCCAAATACGTCCATAACTGCTGCAAGAGACCGACCAAACTGTCCGTCTGTGTATTTGTCCTCTGTGTCCATTAATTAACATTGATGTGAGGAGGAGTTTTGTTTTATTAGCTTACCTCTTCATTACCACCAAGAGGTAAACAAAGTGCATTAAAAGATGACACAGAGAATATTAGCCGCCTTGTGACACCGTTCATGCGTGGTTTGCATGTTGCATGAGACAAGAGGACTGACCGCTGCGTTGCACTCCAAACTCCTTCCCACTGAGGATGTGGTGCAGCAGATTCTTCAGTTCAGAAGGACTGAGACTCATCAGACTCTCTGTGGCCTCCTCTCCTACAAACACACACACACACACAAGTTCTGTTTAAGCCAACAAATGACCTCATATACATCTCTGTGCACTCAGGTTTTTTTTCCCACCTTCACACCTTCGGTTAGGTTTGGGTCCAAGCTGCACTTAATAATAATAATACATTTTATTTCTAGGCACCTTTCAGAACCCAAGGTCACCTTACAAAACCATTAAAATAAAAAAAAAGAAAACATGAGAATTAAAATCAGTTTAAAACATAAAAAAATAAAACGTCATAAAGCAAACGGTTAAAGTGTGTAGGCCAGATTAAGTTGTGTTATGAATGATGGAAGTGAGTCAATGTTACGGAGCTTAGGTGGGAGTGTGTTTCAAAGCTGGGGAGCAGAACTCAACATCACAGTTAAAACAACTCGATACTCTAAAAACACAGTTTTAATGATAAAAATTACATAAATGAAATGCTAGCAAATATTTATTTAGTGCAGGTAGATTATTGTGGACAGGAGTATCTATTTATTTTTAAAAAATATTTATTGCAGTTGGTCGGCATCACTCTCTTTTTTCACTGATTCGTCCGTTTACAAGCGAATCGAGACCCCCAGCTTTCAGCTCGGACCAGTTTGCTTTTGTGGTTGGCAACAGAGCGCAGTTCCTACCACGCCAAACAAAATCACATCATCTTTGAAAGTGGATCATGCTTTAAAGCAGCAGCGTGAAGGTACCATGACACTCACTGACATGTGCTATAACCACAGACTGATATGGTTCTGTAACACTGAAACACCTGAAGAAGTCTTTTTTTAAAAGGGCCGAGATTTTGTCTCAAATAGTCTTGAAGTATACGTAAAGACAGGAGATTTAAATAGTTTAGCATGTCATGCCCGAACGTCATTCGCTACTACTTCCTGTCTCACCTGAGCAGTTGAGTGACTGAGCCAGTTCAGTCGCCATGACCTGGATGATGAGGCCAATCCTTAGCCTGAACATCTCACTGAACAGATTGGGCTGAGTCCTGATGCTCATAGCCAAGTACACTATGATCTCCTGATGGAGGAGGAGGCAAACACGCATGTTAGTCAAAGAAGGAACACAGGAGAGGCGTTTTATACGAGGTTGTGGAGAATTCGACCTCACCTGAGTGAGAATGGCCACACTGATGTTGTTGTCGCTGGCCTCATCGATGAGAGCAGCCAGCTGGTCCAGAGGTATCGGAGCAGTGATGGTTTTCTCTCTCGGTTCAGGAGGAAGTCCCACGGTCAGGTGTTTCTGGTGTGCTAGCAAATCAGAACACGCCTGGTGGGAGAGCAAGCGATTAGCAAACAGTGCTCAACATCTGCTGTCAGACCATCAGACTCCTCTCAGCATGTTAACGTCCATTTTTCTTAGTTATAACAGCATTTTAAGTCTCTGCGTGCAACATTTGTTTAATCAAAAGGTAATTAGAATGGTATAAGAAATAGCCAGGCTAATAAGTGATGCTATAAAAGCTCCCAGGACGTTCTGTAAAATCAAACTACTACTTTTTCCACCATTTCATATAAATCCATTAATGTTAAAGCCGTGATCCGTCTGAGCCGCTGGATGCCTCCACCGAGAATGTACGCATTAGTGTTTCGTACCGAGTCCAGCTCCTCCACCTTTTTCTTCAGCGTGCCCGAAATCATCCGGATGAGGCCCCAGTGTTTGAGATCACCCGCTTTCTCGTACAGGTCAGTGAGCAGAGATCTCACTGTGCTGCCTTTGCCGTGCAGCTGGGTGTCCCAGTCCAAACCCCTAACAGAGACAAACACAAACAGGTTTGTGCTTATTCTGCAATCCCAGATCTAGAAAAGTTGTATGAAATGAGACGTATTTTAATTTGAGAAAAACATGAGCTCATCTAATCTAAATCTGTAACATTTAAATGACGAGTTACCCCGCCTCTGGAATAGGATCCAGCTACCCATGACCCTGAATTGGATGAATTGGTATAGAAAATGGAGGGATGGATGCATGATGCAAGTTGAGCATCTTACTTGTCTTTGAAGAGGATGTAGAGTATATCACCCTGGTCCTGCAGATTGTTCGTGTCTTTTAGCAGCTGAACCAAAGCGCTGTAGTCGATGGCGCCGCTGGCGTCTCGCGGGATGCCGCTCTCGACTGTGATCTCCACCGCTGGACCCTAGATAGGACCGGGACGGATACGGTGAAACAACCAGAAGAAGCATCACTGTAGCGTATGAAAAAGAGTAGAGGGCATTAAATAACCTTAGCTTCTTGATGGACGGAGTTTTCGGGGAGATTCAGGTTGAGTGATGACTGATGAGAACGAAACAGCTTATTCGGGAGGTACATGTTGACGTCTGGACAGAAAGATCATGTTACCTCTCAGTACCCAGAAGGTTGTGTTTCACTGTTTACATCAAAGTTCTGGTAAAACTGATTCAGAGGAGTTCCAGCTGATGCTCCACTCACTCTGTATGTTTAGCTCTTGAGCCTTGTTCATCAGAGAAACCATCTCCTTGGTTTTGGTGGCAACAGCCTTGAATCTGCTCAGACCCCCCAGCTGACGTTTGGGCTTCTTGGGAGAAGACTGGGCCAACAGGTGGTCCAGGTACTGAGCAAGATCGTCAGCTTCTGGAGGAGGAGGAGGCAGGGAGGACAGCATAAAGATGACACAAAAAGTAAAAAAATATCTATTAAAGTTAAATCTTCACGTCATTTTCTTTTTTTTTTCCTTTACTGCAAATTACTACATTAAAATGACACTTTCCCATTTTAGGAAAATAATCTAATAATTTTAAAGTACATATTATTCATATTTATACATTAATTTTACTTTTATGATGTGGTGGAACAGGGGATTCTCACTATGTAGGACAAATCTGCAGCATCTGTATGTTGATTCATGTTAATATGAAACAAAAGCTCTGAGGAATGTTTCCAATGTGAAACAGCAGCTCTGAAGGCAAAAGGGATGAGACTCTGTACCAGTAAGGACCTGATTAAGTCTGACTTTATCCAGCAGGTGGAAACTATTTCAACACATTTCCTTAAAGCAGGGCGATTGAACACAAGTACCGAGCATCACCTGCAAGTACCGAGCATCACCTACAAGTATAGCTGCAGCTAATGATTATTTTAGGAATCGAGTAATCTGTTACTAGGATAAAAAACATATTTTATAAATATATTTTGCAGTATTAAAATTTGACTTAAGCTTACTTTAACAATGCCATTAAATAAAAGACAAATTGACGATCTATACAGTAAAAAAAATATTTGAAAACATTTTATTGTGGTATTAAAAAAGGGATAAACATGCCTGTCTTAGCTGCCCTTTTATGAAAATGTTCCTTTTCTTAAAAAGTGCATAAGGTGGCACTAAGCAATTCACCATGAAAAGTAGAACGTTGTACATTTAATAGTAAAATTATACTTCTTTGTTTAGCAAAACAGACTGAAATTATTTTCACAGTTCACCTTAAAAAAAAAAGTAAAACAAGCAGCCTGAAATGAAAAAAAGAAAAGTTTTTAAATGATTTTCTTACAGAAGTTATTCTTTGACATTCTCGTACTTTTTTCCATTGTTTCGTTTGCAGTAGGTTCTGGAAGGATGTCAATATTTAGAATCAAAAGTAGAAATCAGTCTTTAAAATCCTTCGTCTAGAGAGTGAACTTCTGTGATGAGCATGTTCATTAATATTTACTCGTCAGCTCGAGATGATAAACTGGCTCAGTGGGTGAATCCTGCTAAGATGATGCAACATGGATGTGCTCTAACTCTATTTCACTCTCGTAATAAACACGCTGCACTGTTCATTTCTCCCGGTTCAGTGTTTATGATCCCATAATTATCTGTCCTTTTGTTTGCGTTCCATCTTCACGCTCCTCAGTACTTTCCTTTCTGTCCTCATTTACGCAGCGTTAGCAGCTAGCTGCGCACAGGTATGCTGGGTTGTGCAACAGAAATCCCTATCTGAGCAGAGCACCGCCGTTAGTGGGGGCATTGTTAAGAAAAAAAGCCTAGAAGAGTCAGTGAGGGGGTGATGTAACACCGCAGGTAATTTGCTTCGAGAATTTTTTGTAATCGAATTATTCTAATAATTAAAGGAAACGTTCTCGCTCTACCTGCAATCTTTTAATGGAAGAAATAATATTCTCAGGATTTTGAATTAGAAGCCTTCATGGAAAACAACTCGGAATAAAATGTTCTGTACACATTTCTGTGTCCTGCCCAGTGTGATGCTGGTCATGCGTGATCTCATCAGTCACAAAGAAACATGCATGAAGAACATGCTCGTGCATTAGATTTAGCCAGTCATGCACTGCACATATGCAACATAACTGTAATCTGTTCATACTTTTATCATTCTTTTGTTTCAGCCCATCTGTCATTTAAAATGCAAAACAAAGGTTCATTTCTCACCTCATTTTAATGTCTCATACAACAAAAGCTGTCATACAAATTTCTTTTCTGTTAAAGGATTTGAGGCTTAACTAGCCCACATGGCATCCCAAAGCACAGAAAGGAAAAAGTGAACAGTAGGAAGATCAGTGATGAATGTCAGAGGAGGAGGAGGAGGAGGTTATTAACAGGAACCTGCAACACCTTGTTACATAGTGCCTTTCTGCTGAGGTCACAGATTATTTAGGTTAGACTGGTTGTTTTGGGGGTATCGGATTGGGCCAACACATCTCTATCAGTTAAAAATCACAAATAAAAAACTGAATCTAATTGTAATATAAAAAGAAAGAGCTAAATTATTATATTAACACTGATAATTGTATTTAGTGAGTGTGCAGTTCTGCACAAATCATTTTAAGTGAGTGTCTCATTAATAAAGGTAAGAAAAGATGTTTTCCTGCATGTTCCCCTCATTATACACAATGATTTCTGTGTTTTAAAAATGGAAACTAAAAGAAAAGGTCAAACTGATCATGAAAAGCAAAGATGGCCACCTGCTGCCTTTAACTTTATCGTATGAAATTAATTTTTCCCCACAGCTGATGTCACCATTCCTCTCCATCATCAATCCATCCCTTTTTGTTCTTACCATCATCACAACGTAACTCATGCACGTATCCATCGCTGTCACCCTCATCATCATCATACTCCTCGCCGTGGCGGCCCATGCTGCCAGAACCCTTACCGTCCAGGAAGCTGAGGTGAGCACAGCAGGAGGTGGTCAGGAACTCTGACAGCTTCCCGGTCTGGATCCTAAAAAGGACCGAGGAGAAATGAAGCGAAACAAAGCAATGATGCATCAGACCATACGAGGAAGATGATGGAGATATTTTGTTGTGGTTGCTATGGAACAAAGAGGCTATATAAGACCACTGCAGGCTTTGTGGATGTTATGAAAGATTTAATGTTTACTCATTTCTTTTTTCTTTATTGACGAAAGAGAGAAATCTGAAGAGCTTGATCAAACTTAACCTTGCCCATTATCTAAAATATCATTGCAGAAATAAAAGCTTTGAAGTGAGAAAAACCTGAAAAACATGAACGTTTTTCAGCATGCCGTTAAGACGGATTGATCCAGATCTTTGGCAGTACTTCAAACAAGAGCTGCTTTGGATATCTGCTTAATATGTGAAAGAAAAGTACATGTGCTGGACAAAGATGCTCAAAACAAGAAGTTCAAATTGTATTCTGGCCTGCCAAGAATATAATTTGACAAAGGTGTCCAGGCTTCTCATGTCTCATGGATACATAAAGCAGGGTATCATCAGCAAAACAATGTTTTCTGATGATGCATGCATGAAAAGTATGGCTCCAAATTAGGAACCCTGCAGAGCACCATAACCGAGTCCATTTATATGCAAGAAGCACATCAAACTGGAATCTTTCTGATGAATATCACCTTAACTAGTTCAAAGCATTATCCCTCATTTATATAAAATAGGATATGATCAATAGCGTCAAATCCAGCATGGACATAAGATCATTGTCTCAAGCAATGAGATCAATAAGTAAGTCTCCATAATGTGATGTGCTCCAAATTTTCAATAAATGAGCATTTAGTTGATTCAAAGCAACAGTCACCAGGATCATCCATCCATCTATCATCCATCCATCATTCATCCATCCTTCCATCGTTCATCCATCTATCCATCCATCTATCATCCATCCATCTATCATCCACCCATCGTTCATCCATCTATCATCCATCCACCCATCGTTCATCCATCTATCATCCATCCATCCATCGTTTATCCATCTATCATCCATCCATCCATCGTTCATCCATCTATCATCCATCCATCCATCCATCCATCGTTTATCCATCTATCCATCCATCCATCCTTCCATGATTCATCCATCCATCCATCCATGATTCAAAGCAACAGTCACCTTGCTCCTCCATAATATCCATCCTGTAACTTCTTCAGAGTGGCCAACACAGCAGGATCCAGGTCTGTGTGGTCTTCAGCTGGAACAGAACCAGTTTTTAAGCAAACAGACCAAATGTTTTACAATAAAAGGACACAGAGAAGCTGTGGAGACTGTTGGAAGTAGTAGTATATGATGTTTGTGTTGGAGTCAGCGCTCACTCAGCATGGTTTGTGAAATCGGTAAAGTGACTGTTGGTCGCCCGGTTATCCTCCATCTGGATGACAGGTAGGCGATTTCTGTCCTCAGCATCTCTACGATCATCTTATTGTCCAACGCCATGTAGAACTGCTGGTGGTCGATGAACTGGAATGGTACGGGATTCAAAACAGAGCTGAAGATCAGAACAAAGACCTTTGTGGTCATAACTCATGACTCTCCGTTTTTACCAACCTGAGGTGTAAATGAGAAAATGGTGTTCCTAATGATGTAGAACTTGGAGGTTCCCAGCACTCCTATCCTCCTGTAGGGTCGTCCTGTCAGGCCCAGTCTCGGGTTACGGCCTGAAGAGGAGAAAAATTAACTCATGTGGATTTTTTACTTTGGAAAAGTTTCAGTGGAAAGATTACATTTGTTAATGGGCTTATCGATACTTTGATATCCATCAGTTAGGATATTGGATTCAGTGCTTTTTGGAGTACTGGCAAGTCTCCAGTAAAAGTCCAGTCACACTGAATTCCTTCTGTGTCACATGATGATGCAGCCTACCAGATGTCATGATAATGCTAATAATGTCAGCGATGATGATAAAAAGCTTCTATACAGATAACATAGCATCAAGAGGAAATGCCACGGATCCAGTTTCATGTTTAGTTCATGATTTAAACAACATGTGTATTGTAAAATCTGTGTTTCAGAAGACTAGATAATAAATATTAGAGTATTGATAGTTAAAGCATTCAGAACTGAGAAAAATTGTTGCATCTCAAGATTATTTCTATGTTTTTTTAACCAAAAAATTGTAATAAATGGTGAATGTGTGATAACGCAAGGCAAGTTTATTTATATAGCACTTTTCATATACAGGACAGCTCAAAGTACTTTACATTATATAATTGTTGTTTAGGAAATAGTATTTTGTGTTTTATGCATCAGCATTTTGGATAGCTAAGAAGTACCTAAATGAGCTTTATTCAAGAATTAGGAGCACAAAGTGAAATAATATAACCATCCTGAGGTTTTACCAAGTCTAGCATAGATGTGGCTCAGGACTCTGGAGGGCTGCACGTGGATGGGATGGATGTCAGCCACAGTCTCCACCTCGATACCGTTCTTCAGCAGCAGCTCCTTAATCTCATCCGTCTCGGCTAAAATTGACACTGGAGGAGGAGAAGAAAACATTTTAAAAAATACATCAGGGTTGGTTTTAAACAGTCTGCAGAGAACTCACCCTGAACAACCACGTCTGGTTTGGGGATGGTGGAGAAACGTCGGTTAAGAGGGTCAATCTCTCCAGGGGCGAGGAAACCCTGAAAAAAAGAGATTAACATACAAGACTCCCACAATGATCCAATATTCAGTGTGTTTTGTATTTAGTGTCCAAGTAGCTGTGTGAAATCAGATTAATGAGCACAATTTACAAAGACAGTTAAAATGTTTAAACATACAACTGTTTCAACCATCAGCTTCTTCTCATTTATTATTTAAATTAACAGAATCTGACTCAGATTTTCACCCTTTCCAAAGGATGCAAATCAGCATTCCTTTTGCATCCTGGCTCTTTTCCATGCACTCTGCAACAGGAAAATGACAGTTGACTCTTCATTTATCTTATAAGACTTCTCTTTTCCTCACTTCCTCCAATAGGTTTCCTTGCTGAATCTGCAACAGTGCACAATCTAAACAATGTGTTGTTGGTGTAAAACACAAAGCCATGAAGCAAAATGTAAATATGATGAGATGGCCCAAGAAACCAGAAAGAAAGTGAAGTTCAGTTTTAAACGTCAAGGAGTTTGTGGACAATGAAACTTCCAGGAATGTACAATACAAATGAAACATCACAAGTATCCCCCATTCATTCGTTTTTTGTAACATTTAATTCAATTTCAGGAATTATCTCAAGTTTTTAAAGTATAAATAAATACGTTTTCATTTTTAATCTTTTGAATTTTATAGAGAAATTTTACCCAAAATAAATGTATTAAATTGGGCAGAGGAATAGTTAATCCATAAGTGATAGTTTATAAGTGTAGCTAGCAGATGCAAGACTATGTCAGATTTAAAAGGATTCATTTACTAAAATTGTGTTACTGAAAGTAAACACAAAGACGTGAGCTAGAGAGGGGGACATAGAAAACAGAAGCTAAATAGAAATGACCTTCTTACCTCAGCATGAGACCTATAAAAGGTGGCAGTTTTCTGTTACAGGACTGCACCCCAAAAAGATTTCTACTAGCAGAGCTAGGTGGTGACTAAAGTCTTACTAATCTCCTGTAAAATGCATCAATGCTACATCTGGAGTCGTCTCGCATCGTCTTCCACCTGCCCGATGAACAAAGTATCCTGAATGTTATACTGAACACTAATGAAAACACTGCTCACCTCAGACAGAAGTTTTCCCAGGATGTAGAGAGACTGTCCCCATTTCAGGGGGCATTTGCCCATAGGAATCCTCTCTACTGAGTGAGGGTTCATATACTCCTCCTCCACCTGTTTGAATGTACAGATGCATGTCAAGACAAAGAGCTCTGACAGAAATATGAGCAAATAGCCCTGGTGCTTAAACGATCTTTAAAAGCACATTTAAAAACAACTGTTGGCCTTAATCAGGTTTGACCATTTGTGAACTTCAGGTAGTTCATTGTGTTAAAAATTATTTGACTAAATGTAAACATCTTGGACAGAATTTCTAGGCACAGCCGAGGTGTTGAAGGAATTTGGTTTGGGGGTCCTCAGGATCGGGTCTCTGCTTTTTGCAGACGATGTGGTGATGTTGGTTTCATCTGGTAGTGATCTCCAGCCCTCACCTGAGCGATTCAATGCAGAGTGAGAAGCTGTCTGGATGAGAACCATCTCTTGATCTGTTCCATGAGTCTATTTCCCATGAATAACCATAATCCCAGCTCCAGGTAAAAAGTTACCAGGAAGTCTTCTATCTTCGTGTCGGTCTTCTTCTATGGTATTTGTCTTCTTCTGTG
>JBAMHV010000005.1:16687251-16698105 GCA_037177535.1 Pseudomugil gertrudae | reverse complement strand
CGACTCGTTTTGGTGCCGTCTCTTTAAATGTGAACGAGGCATGTCATGCCCCGCCCCCCTCCAGGTCACAGGAAGTTACAGGAAGTTCTACCCTGTTCCAGCATGTTTATAGCTTGATAGCAGGGATACCCTAATCTCCCAACAGAGAAAGATTTTATTGGTAAGTTTATTATAAATGTCAACATATCAGATTAATTCATTTGATTATCAGGAAGTCCATGACCTTATTTGGCAGACCCACAGCAAATACTGTGATGTAATAGATAAAAAAACACGTAATAAAGAAAATTAAACAGACTGAAAAATATGACCACAAAGAATATAAAGATATATGCACAGCATCAGGAGGGCATACATTTACATTTTCTGCATACCTACACACGTTTAAGGGCTACAAAAGTGGATTTTGCATGATATGTCCCCTTCAAAAGATTGTATCCATCTTAGATTTAATATAAACTTTGCTTTGGATGTTTTAGATTGAATCTTTTCCAGCAAGATGGGTTATTTCCAGGTTTGGCTGTGATTTTATGACAAACCATTATACTCTAACATTCCTGCTCTACCTTCTCTCCAGCAGTCTTCTCTTTTCATTGTAGACAAATACCCTCTATGAGTGGTCTACAATGGCATTATTTACCATTCGTGCATTTTGCACTTCCATTCACATTAAAGTACACCGAGGGGTCTTTTATGGAACCGAACTGGGTTGTTGACAGTTTGCACCAATAAAAATCTGGCAACCTGAGTTTCCCACACAAGACACATCTATTTCTGTTGAATTTGACATCTTAAGACTAGACCTGTTATGTCAGCGTGTCAGATGCTGTTGCCATGCCACGCTGCTTTCATTTCATGATTTATTCCAACATATTGTTCTGACAGTTACTGGGATGAATGTGGATAAAAATGACGTCCTATTACAGTGTTGTGCAGGGAGCATTATGATGGAGATTACGATAGCTTCCTACACTGATAGGCAGAATAAAATAATGCATTAAAATGATAACATATTCATTTGAAACAATATAGCTGAGCAAGGCATTCTGTTCATATTTAATCACACCAACATCAGGGGACAAACCGTAGCAACCATAGCTGTCACACTGACAGACACATAAAATAAACCAGTACTGTTTTTACCATGATTCAAGTTTTCCACTGCTGTTTAAACATTCAAGTCCTTCCAGATATCCTTGATGTTGTTAAGAAATAGTCTGATTCTCATCTGTTCTGCTCTGGCATGCACAGAAATGCTGCCGCAGCAATGTCAGAGGGTCTACTTCTGCCATTTGCCCAGATTAGTCTATATCTTATCTCCCCTCAGCAAAATGCATCTACTCATCCTGTGCAGAACACTAAACACATATGACTCCAGTAACTTCCACCAATAAAGTACAAAATAAACACTTAATGAAACTAAAATGCACCAGCAGTCAATCAGACTTACAGATTATGCTTTTCCAAAGGATTGTCAGAGACAAGGACATATGATTGCACGCTTTGTGTGCTTGGAGAAAAAAACCTGTAGCTATGCAGCTTAGATGTTGTCCTGCCAGCAGGACTGTTGAGATGTTTGTCCCAAAAAACATTGTTTCAGAAGAAACAGGGGTACACCCTGGACAGGTCGCCAGTCCATCACAGGGCCAACACACACAGACAAAGAACCATGCACACACTCACTCCTATGGGCCATTTAGAGTCTCCAATCCATCTATCCCCAAGGTGCATGTCTTTGGACTGTGGGAGGAAGCCGGAGTACCCGGAGAGAACCCACGCTAACACGGAGAACCCACGCTAACACGGAGAGAACCCACGCTAACACAGAGAACCCATGCTAACACGGAGAACCCACGCTAACACGGAGAACCCACGCTAACACGGGGAGAACCCACGCTAACATGGAGAACCCACGCTAACACGGGGAGAACCCACGCTAACATGGAGAACCCACACTAACACAAGGAGAACATGCAAACTCCACACAGAAAGGTTACTGGTTGGAACTTCTACCCAGCCGAGGCTCGAACCAGCAACCTTCTTGCTGTGAGGCCACAGCGCTAACCACTTTTTTTCTTCTTTTTCCATTGAAAAGTAAGTAGTAGTAGCAAGTAGTTCCTAAGTCTGGAAGTAAAATCTCTAATAAAGTTATAAAGTGTTCGGTTATTTTCCCACCACATTTCTTTATCTGATATGACATGTATGATTTAATGGGGGTCGCTGGAATACCCTCATTTGTTGAATCTGATTTCATTTATGAGACTCACTTTGAATAAATGAGGAAGAAAGCTACATGAGATCACCTTCTGAGCATTTGATCAGTGAAAAACTTCAGATGAAGACACTGATACGTGCAGAGGCTGTTAGTGAACATCTCTCGGCTGTAGCCTAAACCGCTGCTTGAGCTGCATAGCAGGAATACAAGTGTGCGATAGTGTGCTCGCCATTACACAAGACTGTGTTTGGAAAAGAGAGGCTTGTTATGGGAATTTGTGTATGTATAGGAAGAGCTTGCCACAGGATTTAGGCTGTTTCGGTTGCTTCAGTCGCTGAATGTAATCCTAGATTGACCCATTGACTGTGAGATCAGGGCACGGTGAGGGCAACACCATCTGTTGTAGGACTCTGTTTGTCTTCTCGTGGTTGAAGATTGGGTTTTATGACTGGGTCAGAATGTTAAAGCCCAACCCGTTTGGATTTAGGATTTTGCTGCTGTATTAATTGATCCCTTTTTGCTTCTTTTTCCCATGATTTCTTCTGGATTTTCATTCCCCCACAAGTAATGAAACAGTATAATACTGTAAAAGTATTGTTTAAAAAAATACAATATTTTACTGTTTCTGTTCTGTGCATTTGTTTTGTGCATATGTGTGTGTGTGTGTGTGCATCATTTTTTTGTTTTGCAACTGTCACAAGAGCACTTTTGGCAACAATAAAATGAACCTTAAACTGTCACATGACTACTTCCTGTGCTTATTAATGACACATTATATATTTAATCTAATATCACCATTAGAGAATATGCTTGTGTTGGTAATGCAGGAAGCTGGAGCCTATCCCAGCAATCATTAGTTGTAAAGTGGGGTACACCCTGGACAGGTCGCCAGTCCATCACAGGTCAACACAGAGAGACGCTAACACTAACGGGGAGAACATCATCGCACAGAAAGGCCACAGAAAGGCTTAAACCAGCGACCTTCACGCTACAATGCT
Organism: Pseudomugil gertrudae; assembly: GCA_037177535.1. Taxonomy (NCBI): domain Eukaryota; kingdom Metazoa; phylum Chordata; class Actinopteri; order Atheriniformes; family Pseudomugilidae; genus Pseudomugil; species Pseudomugil gertrudae. Next base: position 16,694,892 of record JBAMHV010000005.1, on the reverse strand, counting down.
AACCACCACTCCACCGTGCAGCCCCTTTATGTGGAACAATTACACTCATCTTCTTTCACTGGCAATGTAATTGAAAAGTGTATGTAGAAAATTACTATTCATTTAAAAATGCCAGATAAACACATTCCCAACATGTCGGTGTGATTGTTGCCATGCTTGTCCTCGGGGTAGGGGGGTTTGAACTGAAGTCAAGATTGAATATAGTCTGTTGGTTTTCCCTAACTCGGCTAATTATAATGAGTTGGCTAGAATCGATATGACTATAGACCCCTTGCAATGTTTACAATGTCACGACCCAGCTCAAAAGCCATGACAAAAATGACCAAACCCTTTAAGTTTGAACAAAAAACAACTAAATTTATTCACTAAAGTAAATCCCAACATAATCAAACTACCAAGGGGGGAGAAGGAGCCTCGGCGCTCACTTCAGATCAGCCTTTATATTAGGGAGACGACAGGTGTTGCTCATCAGGCCAAACGCTCCGCCCACCACCTCTGAAAGTCAGACAGACATTAGACCAGGGGTGTCCAAATTTGGTCCTAGAGGACCACAATCCTGCAGGTTTTCCATGTATCCCTGGTCCAACATGGCTGACTCAAGTGAATCCGTTATTATACCGAACTTGATTGGCTTTTGTGTTTATTTAATGGAAGCCAGGTGTGTTGGATCAGGAATACATCAAAAATCTTCAGGAAAGCGGCCCTCGAGGACCGACTTTGGACACGCCGGCATTAGACAGAGATCTAACGTTGTGTTCGTCACAACAAACACTGGGAAAGTCAGCGATAGTCAGCATCCTTAGTGCAGGCTTCTTTACACAATGGCAAAGCCCAACTCTGTTGATAAAAACAACTATACGGAAAGTCTTTCACCTGCTGATTGTACCCATTATTTAAAGAAGCTAGCACTTACCACAGGTACGCAACTACCTGACTCGTATTCGTTACAGGATTGGCTTATGGACATGAAAACATGGCCTAGCCTGACATTTACATGTACCTAGGAGGTCTACAAATTACATGGAAGCAGTTAAGGTTGTGCTTTGTGGGCATGTCCAAGAAGTGCTGTACTAATGTACACTGTACACTTTATTATATGCTTAGCTATAATAATGTGATATAAATGCTGAAATTAGTAATGACTTGTCAGACCGCTGCTTTGACCTTTCCTGTTTTATTAACACAGATGTTTTTGCGAATCATCTCGTAATATGTTTGATTTTCTATCTAAAAATGTATGATCTGACTCCCTTTTAGCGCAATGTTTGCACTGTTTCATATGATCTAGTCACCCCATGGACACTACTGCACCTACAGGCAGCAGGAGGGAAATACAACTCGTTTATTTGATTTGAGAAGTTTGCATTCAGGTGGATTGACATCATCACATCTTCATACCTGCTTAATGCTTGTTTAAGTCACTTAGGATCACTTTAACTTGTCACAGCTTATGCTTTGTCAGGTTCTAAAAGCAGAACTTGCATATGTTTATAGCTGTGGGTAGTGGCCTAAACAGTATAATATTTTATAAGAGCATATACATTAATCTTCTTTTGAAGGGTTGTGTGCTCATCCTGGAGACATGCTGAGCTGCTCAGTCATTCAGGAGGGAATCAAAATAAAGTTGATGCCTCTTTAGATTAAAAGGAGCAAAATTAAGTGGTTAAGGTGCCTTCCAGCGGAGACGTTCTAGACTTTTCTAACCTGAAGGAGACAGACTCAAGATTACTTCTCTCAGCTGGTTATGAATGGCTCAGCATCTCCTCAGAGGATTGCAGGAGGAGCCAAAGAGTCTCTTCTCAGACTGCCAATTCATCAACCTTTTGCAGATAATTGACACATGATGGATTAATTAATGAAAGGATGGATGGATGGGTCTTGAACACATGTAATATATGTTAAAAACAAGAAAACCTGCATTAAGATTCAGGTCTCATTTGGGTTAAAAACCTCTCGAAGCATCTTTTATCAGATTAGGGATCCCCAAAGAATGTTGTGCGTGCACTCTTTGTTCTTAAGGTATTCAAGAAAACCAAGTTGTTGTTCTGTTGAAAAGCATTTAGCTGAGTGGTATAATGGCTAGTAATGTGTTCATAAAGCGTACGTGTGCTACAAATCTGTCAGGACTTTAAAACTGGAACCAAACTAGTGCTGAAAACATCTTCAAAACTTTCTAAGTATCTCCTTGTGTTATTAAAATGCAAAGCAATTATTTGGATCTAATAAAGGATTGAAGGTACCAGAGCCACCTATATGTGTAGAATGAAGATGGGAACTAGAGAAATGACTCTTAGGATTAGGACAAACACTGTTCCCTGGTTATTTATTTGGTTATTTCCCTGATCAAACAAAAATCACAAGAGGTGTCAAAATGAAAGGTTTTGTGATTCCTTTGCCCTTAAAAGCTTCCCCAGGAAATAACTGGCAAACACACAGAGTTTACAAAGTGGTTATTTGGCCATTTAACCAAAAGTGAAGAAGTTGCATGCATACTCTGTTTCTATTATTACTGTGAATTATGTCTGAACTATTGCAGCGTGAAAAGGGAAGGTATCAGATTGTATACAACGTTTGAGCAAATCTAGAGATCTACAGATGAGCACATCTGGAGTTTGTAAAGCTTAAAGAAATGAAAAGTCCAACAATTAATCTGGGAAACAAACACCACACGAAGGAGAGACTTGCCTTCTTGTTTATGCTCTTTCATCAAAAACATCAGGCAGCTTAGAAAATTTGCAAGAATTTGAACCAAAGTACTCAGAAGAAGTATTAAGTAGGGCGCTAACCGCCAAACGTGTCCTACTGGGTCACAGCCATCCTTTATGTGTCTGTACAGACACGCCAACAAACACCGAGCCTTTCTCTGTAATGGGTTGATCAGTTGTGCATGTTAAACCACAAGGACACAGACATGACATGAATATTGTTGCGTGCAACCACACACACTCACATTTGCGGCAGTGTGCATGTAGCGTATTTCAGGAAAACAAGCCCCCCCCCCCACCTCCTTTCTGGTTGCGGTGAAAGAGGGGTATTGTTAATATCTGTCTTTTCTCGTCTTCCAAAAGGAGAGGAGGACGGGTGACCCAAATTTGACATGACTGGGGTGCATATTGTCAAGGATGGTTGGGTTTATGAATGAATGGGTACACTGTACACAAACACACAGAGATGCAGATGAGTGCACCAAGACATGGAGCTCAGCTTTCAAAAGAATGTCATCTTTACGCAAATAATAGTGTTTATTATTAAAATGCTTGTTCATAGCATATAAAAAAAAAAACAAAACAGTTTGTGCATCTATAAGAACCTGAATTAAATACACACAAGATGGCACAGTCACACACACAATATGCAGGTTAGTGATGCATGAGTGCTCGGTCTGCTTGTCTGGACAGAGAAAGGGGGGTGGGGTAGGTTACCCTAAACCACTCTGTGTGTGCGAGTATGTGTTTGTGTGAACACAAGTGGGAGTGACCGGCATACCTTTACACCCCCAAACACCAATAGCATCCCTCCTCCCCCTCCATGGTTTTCCCACCACTGTTCCCTGCAGCCATATAGCTGAGCGGCACTCGAGGAGCCTGGCTGCTATCTGAAGCGTGGATCTACAACTGTTTACCTTTCCTCTCACTCTGCCTTAGTGCTGTTTCGGCTCAACTGCTTTCGGTCCATGCACGCATCTCTCAAACGTTTGACTTTAATGGTGGACTTCTGGCTGTTGCTGCAAAGGAGATTCTGCAAATACATGAGAAAGATGTTGTCAACGATGACATGAAAAGTGGTGGGAAGAGCTTCCAAATCCTTAATGTGAGTAAAATCTGAAATGGGTAAAAACCAGAGATGTCTTCTAAAAGAAGAGCAACTGCATTTAGTCGTTTAAGCATCCTGTATGTATCTTTTGATAGGAACTTTCTGGTGCATTCATTTGTAAACAGATTTGAAAATATTTTAAATGGCCAAAAGAAATGCGACTCTGTTTCTAAAGGTTTAGGAGAACAACATTTCTTAATGCATCTTTACTTATTTATTCATTTATTGTTTTATATGTTGATTTTTGATGTCCACTAAACTACCACCTCGTATTGTTGGCATCTCAGACATAGTTGTAGCTTTTTAAAAGCAATACTCATGAGTTTCTGATTTTAAACTCTATGGCTGACTGGTTTTGGTGGCATATTGACATTTATTATGCCCATTCCTGAAGTCATTGTTGTCCTGCAACATCTAAAGGTTGACATATGATAAATTTATCTTCCAGCCCTGGAGCATCATGTGACAGCTGGTTTGTTTTTTATGATCCCGCATCGCACACCAGCCAGTGGATAATAATGCTTGGCTGCTTTGAATGGCCGACATTCAGTTAAGAAATCCAATAGGACATTAGAGGAGGAAGTAAGAAAACAAAACAGAGAAAGTGAGAGTCAGCTGACTATTACTCGCTAGAAAGAGCAACGAGAAGAGACAGGATGCAAAATGTATAAGCCTTCCTTAGTTGCACCAGAGTGCTCTGTTCGGTAGTGTCTTAGTGCTTTAAATTAGGGTTTCTCCATTTAGTTCCTCAAGGACTGCAGTCCTGCAGGTTTACAATGTATCCAATGCCATATTCATTTGAGTCAGGTGTGTTGGAGCAGGATTCATTAAATCGTACAGGGACAGTGGAACTTAAATGAATGAGAACTTAAAATTTTGGAAATGAGGATGGGAGTGGACTTGTACCACTGGGTACAAAAAAATGATGTGACAACAGTTTTTCCTCTAATACATTAAGTTGAGTTAAAGAAACAAAGCGCCATAGACAGTATATAAAAAATGGACAGAACCTCGCAGTAGGTTTTTGAAGAGCAAAGGTAAAGCTAGTTGGGTAATTCCTACCATCACTAGCTTGGCAGCGTCACATTCCTCTCAGAAAATGCAAAAAATGGTCAAAGACTTGAAGCTGAGAGTGGGGCTTGAGTGTGGGGGTGGATGATTGATGTCCATCAAACCCCTGTAGTTAAGAGCTAACTGAGCTAACTCAGATCTAACAGGAGCTAACTGGCTAACAGAGGTAGACAGGCTAAGTAGACAGGCTAAAGCTAAGGTGCACTGTTAGCCATCTAAAAACTGCGTGTATGCTAAGTCTGCCTTCTTGCCCCAAATATTGGATACCCGCAAATCACAAAGACACTCACATATTTCAAGATTTAATTACATCTAAATAAATTAGTTATAAAAACACAAACCATGTGGTAAACCTAACAATTAAAAATAAAATGTTTTATTGTATGGGGCTGTAAACATGCTTATTTCTGATGGGAAGTTGGTCATTTTAACATGGGGGTCTATGGGGATTTTCTCTGTTTTGCAGCCCCTAGTGGATGAGGGTGGGAACTGCAATTTTTGGGACTTCTGCAAAGGCTATGGCTGTGTCTCAATACTCTAGTGCACTGGAATCAGTGCATAGTGTGCACTGTGCTCTTTATTCCTGTAGTTCGCACCACTATGGGTAAGTGCTGGCCCAAACGGAATACTAGACGTTTGCTACTTAGTGTAGTGACGGTAAGTCACATATTATTTTGTCAAAATTATAATTTTTTATCCCATACACGGCTAAAAACTGCTAACATGTACGTGTGCTGACTGTACTGGGTCGGTTACCACAATCTCAAACAATTGGTCGGATATGTAGCAAGCTTCGGTATACATAGGAACCGTAAAGAAATAACTTTATAATCACGTCTATACAAATTTTCCTCCGGCTCCGTAATGTTTGCCGCCATTATTTTGAAAGTCCAGCATTTACTTTTCCGCTCCATCAGCATAATGGTGTCGGTTTAGTGCGCGAGGTGTCCATCCTTTCACACTAGATTATTGGCCAATTTTAGAGCAGCATCCGGGTACTTTCAGTGCACCTTTTTCCTTAAATGCCAGTGTGACTGTCCTACGCACCTAAATATAGTGCGCAAAGTAGTGCACACATCTTTTTATCCAATGGAGGTTGCTGCTTTTAAGAGCACGGTTTACTAAGAAACTTTAATCCCTTCCGAGTTAGATTTAGGCAATAGAATCACTTGGCTAGAATGTAAAACACAATATCTAAGGACTGAAATACATAATGTATACAACCCTTTCCTCACCGTAATGGATGTAACGTTATCAGTTTGTATACATTTCTTCTTGTGGCCACTAGAGGGCACATTTTAGTTTTTCAGATGCTACAATTTATGTATTGGCTTGATGAAGGAATGAAGGCTGATCTGTGCTTTCTGATTATTTGTAATATAAGAGATTTATTGTGAAGGGAATCATTGTTGACATTGCAGGCAATGGGATGTGTGCCCACACCCGCCTATAAGTGTGAGATGAATCAGAAGCAAGCTGGATCTTATTTTTACCCCCTGCTCGCCCACCTTTAAAGTCTGGGCAGTCTCTGCAGGCATCTCCACGCTTGTTACTGAAGTTGGTTTTGACAGATTTAGTCTCTAATCTTATGTTCTCTTCTTTTCTCCATTCTGTTTATTTTCTTCACTCACATTGTCTCTTTTGCTGTCTTCATTTTTTATTTTCTCTTTGCCGTACTGCTTCATCTCCTATTTTTACCACTTTCTCAGACACAATTTGATATTTTTGTAATACTTTCCTGCTACTTTTAATATCATTCATCTCTTTGTGTTGATTACCTCCTTTGCTTTTACTGTTTGACATTCTTGTTAATCAGTTAAACTGTTTGACTTCTGTTTTCATTAACGCTTGTTCATTTTTCTTCTTGCACACATAACTTTCATAAGCCTACTTTCCCCTTTTAAAACTTTCCTCTCATTCTGCTTTCCCATAATTTTCTATCGCTAACTTATTTTCTCGTGCTCTTGATTTTATCCTCCGTCATTTTCTTTCTCTGCCATCTGCTTCATTCCAAATCCTCCTCTTCTCCTCCTTCCTCCACTGTATCAGTCTGCTTACCCCCTGTGTCTACAGACTCTTGCTGACGCCTCATTTCTTTGTGCCACTGCAGTTTTGGAAGAGGCGAGTTTTGGCTTCTTCTAAGTGTTTACCAACCAGCTGATCCTGCTATTTTTGCATGCAGCCGTGAGGCGATTATTAATCACTGTAAAATCACCACCGCTTTATCACATGTATTGGATGTATAATATGCTTCTGTGTATAAACAGCAAGAGAAATGTCTTCTTAAAACAAAGTGAAACCTCTGAAAGCCTCCCTGGGAATTTGCAGATTTACTTGATAGTTCTATTAACTGATTAAAAAAAATTTTTTTGCAAATAATTTCTACGCATTCAAAATAATGATTTCAAGAAAGGATTTTCAGTATATTTCTATTTTAAAGATTTATAATTTACTTTCAGCAATGTATCCACACATATGGTGAAAGGCTTCTTTAAATGTAAATTGTGAAAAGTCCATATTTGAACTGCTCAGCGTTTAGAAGAATCTGTAGCTCAGAGGTAAAGTTACACACAGCTGAATCTTAATAACTTCTGCTTGTGCTGCTGGGGTTGTTTGTAAAAATGCTATTAATGACTAAAAAAAAATTGGCTTACAGATATGTGTTGATTGTGCAGATAAACCATCCATCCATTTTCTTCCGCTTATCCGAGGTCGGGTCGCGGGGGCAGCAGCCTAAGGAGGGAAGCCCAGACTTCC
>JBAMHV010000005.1:16657349-16669168 GCA_037177535.1 Pseudomugil gertrudae | reverse complement strand
GATTGGCTGGACAGACTATGAGCTCAGTTTTAGAGAGATTTAGCTGAAGGTGACAAGCCTTCATCCATGCAGAGATAGCAGTAAGACATGCTGATGTTACCATGGAGACAGTTGTGTTGTCAGATGGTAAAGAGAGGAAAAGCTGATGTCGTCAGCATAGCAGTGATAGGAGAAGCCATGAGAGCGTATAACTGCACCAAGTAGAGGTGTAGAGGGTAAAAAGAAGAGAACCGAGCACAGATGTCTGCAGACAACCCTCATTGCTTTATAAACTGCCAGTAAATGAGAAATCTGGGCAAACATCATTGGAAATGCAGAATTAGGTCAAAACAGTTTGAGCAATTTAGATGATCTTAAAAGTCAATATTTGATCTCAGCATTGTTATTCTTCTGCACAGTCTGATGATTTCCTTACATTTTGCCAGAAAATGGCCGTTTATTAAACATGTGCGAACCAAGCAAACTCTCTTCTGTTCCTTGAAGGTCAATATTAGGTCTGAACCATAGACGATTTCTTGTCTTATCTTTAAATAGCCTTTAGGAATCGTTCTCCAGACTTCTTAAATGAATTTCTAAAGCTCTTTTTTTTAATGCATTTTGTTGTGTTGTCCAGATGACCTCGAAGTGCTTGAATAAGTTTGAGGTCCAGGCTCTGTGGAGGATTTATCACTTCTTGTGTCATTTGGCATAATTCAGTCTTTTCTCCTTCCTTAAAAACTACATTTGATAGCCACCCTTTCGTTACAGCTATTTTTTCTTTGTCTCTATATCGACCATTTTTACCCAGGAAAGATATCACTACATTATTGACAATACTTTTTTCAAAGTACTTTTTTTTTCCTCTTTCACAACATTAAAGTATTTTTTCTAACAATAAAAATGAACTTTCTCTTTAAACCCTGGCTTAGCGTACTTAATACTTTTTCCTTAGCCACTTATAAATTACAGCCGACAAGAACAAAGACAGTGGTTGCTGCTCAGAGATCACAGCATTCATGCCATTACACAGAGCAGTTTATTTTACGTCCATAGTCGCCTGCAGAAAGCTCTTGTGTTACACCTGGAGAGCTACATGCAACTGGCAAACGTTTTCTGGAGCTGCAACATGTTTCCGTACACTGGGATCCAGAAAATATCTCAAAAATCCAGCCACCTGAGATCAGGAACATCTTCCTGCAAATACATCCTGAGACATTCTAGCACTGTCATGCTGATTTGTGACCTGATGGAGGCACACAAACCAAATTCTTCCAAAAGGCACAACTATGGTTCTCAATTTTACGTCCTGGTACCAATGGTCATTCAAGTTCCCGCTAATGAAATGCAGATGGGTGGAGTGTGCCCAAATGGGTCCCTGACTAGATTCTTCAGGCTTTAATATACCGTAAATGTTTTACGGTACAAATGAGGGATACAGGAATGTGAGAAGATGATCACATACTTGCATACTTACATGACAGCCTGGGAACTCCTCTATATCCAGACTGATCTCTCATGTCCTGGATTTCTTTTCCCATTTTATGAGGACATTGCTTTCAGATACTGTACATCTGATAGTTGTTCTTTTTTCTTATCCACTTGTTCAGTTTCATCCTTTTCTTTTTTCAAAGAAACCCTGCATACCTGCATGCCATGTCCTTCATCATTCATTCAATCATTTTCTATACTGTCTAAACTGATTCAGGTTTGCAGGAGCTATGGCATGTTTTCAGCCACAAAAGAAAGGCTATCAAGAATAAATCACCTAAGGATTGAATTTATACCTGAACAAAACATAGGCCACCTTAGCTGGTTGACAAACAAAGGCAATATAGTTCCCTGAAAATGGTCGGTTACAAGGACGTGACTGATAAAGAATTTAAAAGGAGCCCATGTTCAAAGAAAATACCATCAGAAAGCCCGGAGAAGTGTTTTGTAACAACTTTAGATTATTATTAGAAAGCCTGGCTGCTTGGAGGATATTTGCAGAAATGAGAGGCAGCTATTATTGTTAGACTCTCTAATTGCTGTGAAGCCACAAAAGAAAAAAACCCACATTTGACATGTTAAGAGCATCACCGCTGTAACATATATGCTTCAGCGCACTAGTTTCTATAATAAAACCTGATATCATTAAAAATCCTTTCCAGTCTTTAAACAGCAACTTGTTCACAAAAAGATTTTCGGTTTTGGGAGCCTGAAATAGGATCAAACCTTTTTTTTTACGTGTTGTACAGACAGATGGACCTGTGGGTAGTGAATAAATGTGTTACAGCCAGACAGGAAGTTGCATCAAAAGTAGTTCCCCTCAATGGCTGAGTCATAGATTTGCATCTGCCGGATGACTGTCGATGCTCAAACACAAACACACTCATTTGTGCACAGCTTCAGTGAATGGCACACAGTGGATGAACTGAATAGATGGATTGTTGACCAAATAGACACGAGACGAGTTGCAAAAGTAGGAAAATGGAGCAATTAAAAGTCTGAAAAACAATCTGATGAGTCAGTGAGTGAGGAAAAGAGAGAAATCAACTACACTGAACCAGTTTGGTTTGATTGCTTCACAATGATGTCATTGATTCATTGATTAATCAGAAGGTAATTTAGATTTAGTCAAACATCATGTCATGGTTTGGAGGCACGAAGGTGTGGGGAGGACCCAAATGCAGGCGGGAATCGGCAGGAGGCAGCAGGAATCCAAATGAAAAAGGTTTATTTAACCCAGAACTAGACAGACTACGAAACAAAGACTATACCAACCAATACAATACCGTGCAACTGAAAACCCAAGGACTAAAATACAAGCAGAACTAAACAAGACCCAGGTGCACATAATCAAAGGTGGAATCAATGAACCAAAATCAAAGTAAAACAGGAAACCAAAAAACACACCACACCAGGTGTCCAAACCATGACACATCACTGCTTCCTGCTTGTTAGCTAGCAGGGAAACATGCTTACTAGGGTTTACTCATTACAAGTTTCGGTGATTCAGCATAATCATAGTGGACCACATCTCGATCGTAGGAAGCCATGACCGGTCTAGCTGTCTGATCATTCGCATAAATCAGCGTTCAATATGTATAAACTTCAAATTGCTGTTCTTAGCCAAAAGCGGGCCAGTGTCCAGTTAGCTTCCGCTCAGTATGTAGCATTTTTTAAGCACAGTGTTGTGTTGTCTTGGTTTCCTGTCTTATTTTGGAATTGTTTGTTACTCCAGCTGGTTTTACTTAGTTTATCTGTTTCACTCGTGTTTTTGTGTATTTATACTCCTCGGTTGTTTGTGTTGCCAGTCTCCCCTGTTGTGTCTCTGCTTAATTAAACCAAGATTTACTGCATTCCTCCAGCTTGCTTTGTGCCTCTTCATCATCCTGCCTGTTGGCCTGCGACTGGGTCCACATCTCCACCATCCTGTAACACACAGCTCTGACAGACACCGGGCGAATAAGCAAACGGCCCATGCATGGCACAGCTGACCTTTTTAAGTAGTTGTATCTGTAAACATGCAATTCTTCAAATGTATCTGAAAGTTGTTGTTGAAACTCCCCAGGTTTTTTATTTTTCAGTCAGGAAATTAAATTCTAGTAGCAATCACTCTACGCCAGGAGTGTTCAAGTCCGGTCTTTGAGATCTACCACCCTGCAACATTTACATGCAACCCTTTATAACACACCAGAATCATTGCAGTTGCATTTCCACTGCTGCATTTCACCCAGCTCCACAGAGGACTGCTATCATTGGATTCAGCTGTGTTGGACAATAGATGCATCTAAAAGTTGCAGGATGGTAGCTCTTGAGGACATGGGCACCCCTGCTCTATGCTTTCTCTTTAGTCATGAAAACAATGGTTATTGTGTGTTGTTTAGTACTAATGAGTCACCAAAAAAGAATTTCTATTTGATTAATCCATTCTGTACTAAGCCTTTATAAAAAGCCCGATAGTTTTCTGAAACACAGCTCTTTAAACCTTTAATAAGTCTTTCATAGATAAGTATTACATAAAAATTTAACAGATTAAACTTTTTACTATGAATTTGCCCTTAAATGATATTTAAACAGTAACAACAAATTTCCCTTTGTAGTAAAAATGTTGATGTGTTGGATATAAAGGTCAAAGCAAACACATGTACTGTGCAAAACCTCTGCAGTTAATTAATACGACAAGAATGAATTAGGAAAAAGTAGAGGAGATTGTGTCTGTGTTTTTTTCTGTATTATGTCATGTTTTTGCTTGTACAACACTATGATTCAGGCTCAGTTTGTTGACTGGCTGCATGAGCTTATTAAAAAATGTTTTTGAAATGACATTAGGTAGCATGAGTTTGCTCTGGTGCAACATTTTATATGGATGGATGACAACATTGCAAGATATGCCATCAGGCTAATCAGGAGGAACCCGCTGTCCACAGTGACTCATTGTATCAGTGCTGGCACCAACGAGACATCGGGAGACAGGAAGTGCAACAGAACAGCAGGTGTCTGCACAGCATCTGCTTCTGGTCTCTCTACATTAAATAACAGTGTAAAACGTCACCGTGATGGAAAATATTTAGTGCTTTCCTTCTTTTTTTCTCAGCAACGTTTAAAGTCATTTTTAACTTGGAACAGCGATTAATCTGATTCAGAAAGTTGGAGTTTCATACGTTATGATAGTAAAATGACTCTGAAGAATTGATGAAACAAGAGAAAACCTTTCCTCCTTAATATTAGTACTGGTACAAAGAAAATGAGATGAAGCCAACATCAGTTATACTTTATTTTATGGCTAATGGTGATAAACAGAACCAGTAACACCAGAAAAAAAGCTCAGACTGGGTGTTTACATTTGTTTGGTATGACAGTCCTAATGGAAATGCACACACTTGGGATTTGCTGATGTCAGAAGCTTTTTAGGTATAAAGTCTTTACAGTGACTGGCTTATGTTGGTTTGTACTTGCAGTGCTTTGAGCTATTATTAGAGAGTTTAAAGTATCAGCTTAAGATATGTGAGGAGGCTGAGAAAGTCAGAGAACATGTCAATAAGGGGCCATAGCAGGATATTTAGGATTTAAGGCAGGATGTTGAAAGAAAACCTTTATCCCAATCACTTTTGTAAATGGAAAAATGATTGATGGTAATTCTAAAGAAAGATAAAATAGTGGATCTAGTCTTCCATGTATCATTTTTTATTTTAGTTTAACCAAAAGAAATGTATTTTACACAACCAATCACTGTGTTTGTCTCTTATAATGTAACTTAATTCAAATATAACGGAAAATATTAGATTGACTTTTCTTCTCACCAACCACTGGATTTAATTATTGGTGATTTGGAGTTGGGGAGGAAGGGAAGATAATGTAGGACAGGAGCAAAGCAGGAGGAAGATAAATTCAAACCATTTCTTTCAACCATTCTGATTTGTAACACGAGATTTCTGACAAAGAAAATTTGAGGTGCTAACAGGACTGTGCATGCAGACCATAATAAGAAAATGAGTAGTAAGCAAAGGGAGGTGGGATTGCAGTGGGTCTTCACTGCCATTGGTGCCATCATGGGCATGTCAGGGTAAAGTAGAAGATATTAGGTATTTTAATTTATAGTCAGACGTGCTGAAATGGCTCCAATCACAATTACTATGTAAAACTCTACTTTCCTTCTTCTTGCTGACTAGTCCTGTTCTTTTCTGTCCTCCAGGTGAAGTGGGTGGAGTGAAATTTCACGGCGTCGACCTCCTCCAGCACTCCCCGTCCCCTTCCCCCTCTCTCGGGGATTCCTTCTCCCAGCAGCCCCACTCTCTGGAGCCCGTTACGGACACCCCGCTCCAAAACCTCCCACTGAGGAAGACATATTCTGACCTCGACACAAACTTACCCGCAGGTGTGTTTGACTGCAAAGAAGAGCTCCTTCTAGGTTTTACAGCACAAGGAGCTTAGACGCATAATCTCTGAACTTTTTTATTACCATTAAAATGTCTTCAAGTGACCCTGAGTTAGATGAGACGGTACGGACATTGAAAAAATTATTTGATGTGATGGTGGGTCTTTCTGCATTCAGTCACATGTACTTTTAAACTTTTAATTTAATTACCCGAAAACTGAGGCAACTTATGTTACTTATGCCATGAAACATAGTTTTTTTATTCACAGACATTTGTAATACTTATCTTTTCTTTTTTAGTATGTTACTTGGTTAAACCAGGTCAGAAGAGTTGTGACTTTGATAGTCAATATATTTTTCTTAGTGGGAGTAGAGAAGTTTTTAATTTTGCTTACTTGAAATTTTACTCACCATGTTTGGGTTTTAAGTTATTATTGTAAAATTATTAATAATTCCCTCTCTCTTTCATCAACAGACAACAGTTTAGGGCAGCGTCCCCCAGACCATCTTCGCCCAGGAGCTATGGACCACTCTGGGTTGCTATGCTCTAACACACCTTCCACCTCGTGGAATGGACCTAAAGGCTCCACCTTTTCCCCTGGAGCATGGAATGAGCCTTACAATTATAGTATGAGCAAAGGCCCAGCAGTTCCTCCAAAGCAGCACAGTGTCATTGGCATTGCAGGAGGGACACAGGATGGGGTGATGCTGGTGAGCTCAGGACAGTCGACAAGCTCCCATTCCAGTTCATTTACATCTGTCACAGACCCTGCTGGGAGAACAGGGAACAGTATGCCAGGATTTTCTCTGGCAGGAGTTATGATGGGAAAGCGGAGGGAAACTGAGGGGGCTCCAGCAGATGGAGGAAAAGATGGCAGTGGGGAGGTAAAACGGGGGAGGGAGAGGTCAGCACGATCCATAGCAGCACAGAATGCCTTCAAGTTCAGGGAGCGTTCCCTCTCCACACCCACGGATTCTGGGTCCTTTGGTTTTACAGAGGGTGGTATGGGTCCAGATGGGGATATTATGACAACTGGGAACGGGAACCCTTTGGCAGGAGACCACCATCGGGAACATCACAATTTGCTGGGTCATGGTGAAAACTATGCCCTTCTCTACCCAAGAGGGAGCTCTGAAGATAGTGCAAGTACTACAGACACTGTCTCTGTCACAGCCTCAGACTACAGCACAGATGGCCGATTGCGCCTTCGTTCCCGTTCTATTTCACTTAAGAAATCTAAACGGAAACCGCCACCTCCAGTGAGGAGTGTTTCTCTCATGAAAAACCTAGGAGAAGCTGAAGGAAGAATCAGGCATGGGAGTGGTCTTTACCGAGATGGCCGGCCAAAGAGCCTACACATACCCAGGGAACACTTCCCAGACTTCCAGCCAGATTTCCTTCTGCCCAACTTATCTTCCTCCTCCAAAACTAGTGTTGGTGAACGGCAGCTCGGTTATCAAAGAAACAATGGACCCCCGAGTCTAGAGATCCAGCCACCAGAGAGGGAAGGAGAAACAGAGATGACTTTTCCCACTCATTGGCAGTTGGGTGACTGGAGAAGCAATGACCCCTACAGGTAAAAAGCCACACCATTATGTTATTTTGTCCACTGTGGAATGATTACTTTGTAAATCTGGTTATGTGTTTTTCGCAACTCATTCGGCATCCTTTCTCCTTTGTTTCCCCAGGTCTTTGTCAAGCTCCAGCACAGCAACAGGTACCACAGTCATAGATTGTATGAAAGTCAGAGGTAGCTCTGAGTCCCTTTTGGACTCTCCCTCCACCTCCAGGGCTACCTCTCCCTCACAGCTCTCTATGGAGACTGATGTCAAGCCTTCTTCACCCTTTAAACCCCCAGGACTTATGTCACCATCAAGTGGCTATTCCAGTCAATCAGAAACTCCCACCCCAACTGTTCCACTCAGTCATGTAGCAGGGCAGGGGATAGCAGGGGCTACAGGGTGTAAGATGCGCCCCAAAATACCAGAGAGGAAATCATCACTACCATCACCCAAAGACCCAGCTGCTAGATCAAGGTTGTCCTTTGAAATGCCTGGGAATGCACATCTGGAGCTCTCATCAATCAAGCCAAAGCAAAAGGCCAGCAGGCGTCATTCTGACACCTCAACAGCAGCAAAACCAGGAAAAATCAGCCCCAGTTCTTCACAGGTATTGCCAGTGGTTACTCAGAATGAGTTAAAGACCATTCGGCTTCGCTCAGTTTCCCGGGGTGATCTCGATGACTGCCCCGATGGGGCTTCTGACACCATCGAAGAGGAGCAGCATGGGCGAGACTTCAGCGAGGACCCCAGCCCGCCACCTACTCTACCCAAACCCAAGCCACCTGTTGCTGTCAAGCCTCCTTTACCTAAGCGGCCCATAAACCTCCTCCTTAAGTCACCTTCTCCCTCCTCCACCTCACCCCATGCCCTTGATTCACCCCCTGCCTCACCTGTGGAACGGCCGGTGCCTTTGGGTAACATTTATAAAGTCATGAAAAAGCCCAAACCTAAAAAACCTCCTCTTCACACTGCAATAAGTGTGGGTGGTCTCCCAAATTCCAATTCTACCACTATGCCACAGACTGCCTATGATCACCCATTCCTTCCACACTCCCAGTCTCTCTTCGACCTCCCTCCTCTCCCAGATCCCCAGCCTCTCCTGGAAGACCCTCTGCTTGAGCCTGACATTGATGCTGAAGCAGACCTCCATCTGGGGCCTGAGGATGGAGGGTCACTACCCTCCCCCTGTAGTAGTCAGGAGACCCCGGAGCTCCTAGACAAGAGCAAGACTCTCCCCTCACGTATCACAATCTCCTGCCTGGCAGAGCTATCTGACAAAAAGAAACCTAAGGTGAAAAGGATTTCTAATCAAGCCTGACTTTGTGGCAAGATATTACCACTGATGCCTGAAATTTGAGCAATTCTACTCATATCTCGGTAACAAGTTCTAATTTCTTTCCAGGTTCCTCCTCCAGTCCCCAAGAAGCCAAATGTATTGCTTCTTCCCACATCCCTCCACACCTCCATCAATGGCAGTGCAGACCGTCAGATGCCACAGACTGACAGCCCAGTGGGCCTTAGGTCTCCAGTTGGAGGATTCCCACCAGATGATATTCCTGCCTCTCCAAGTGTTGCAGACATACCAGAGCAAGATGACAACCACCTGGGAACTGATGAGGAGAGTTCAAAAGAGTCATCATTGCAATTGTCATTCCAGGATTCTTCACTCACTGAGCTGGAAGAGAAGATGGCCAGAGCTGGTGTTGGATCAGGTATGTTTAGACTGGGATCAAATGACATTTAGCATATCTGAATAAAAATGTATTATGTCAGACACCTTATTTGGAATTCACCATTCACATTGGCTTATAGAGCATGTAAAGCATATATAGAGCATTTGAAAACCTGCTTTTCAACAGTCCATCTATGCAGTTGATGTGTCTTTGTATGACCAAATATGACTAAGAACCCATTAAAAAGACACAGGCAGCCGTGTGCATACCTTTCATTGTTACTGGTAAATTCCATCAAACCTTTGAATACTGCATTATGTTTGTGAGGAAGTTTTCATGTCTATAAACGAAAAAGAGAGAAAAGATTGAGTGAGAATTCCAGACTGTAGCATACTCTGTTTTTATGGGATGATAGGAGCTTCACTTAAAAGAATAATATCATGTTGCTTATATTATTCTTCCACTGTATGTAGTAAACCTTGCTAGTAACTGGTTTGACCCCTTTTGCCTTTGGAAATTGCTTTAATTCTTCATGTTCTTCATGTGCATGTACAGTGCCATGCAAAAGTTTTCACCAGACCCTCAAAAATATGGATCTTTTAAGGCAGATGCCGATTATATTTGGCAGATAAAAATTCCAATAATTGACTATTCAGCCAATTGAATTAAAAAAATATATAATTAATTAAGATAACTTATTTTTTGGTCCCTTACAGCTTACAACAAAAGTATTAATTGCAGACAAAGGGTTTACTGTTAACAACTATTGATCCTTATCTTTTTCTTTCTCTAAATTAACAAAGTATTAAACCTCTGGATACCTGGGCTCATACATTTATTCCCATACAGCTTAAATAAATACAGGTTTGCAAGGAAGCTGTAGCCTATCACAGCAATTAGCAGTGAGAGGCAAGTACACCACAGGTCGCCATCCATCACATCTGGATACAGCTGTGCTAATTAATTTATTTTTAGTTTAGAGCGTAGGTGTATGCTGTATATAAGCATGATGGTTGTTGAAGACAGACTGTAATATTAATCATTTTCACTTTACCATCCTGCTCTGCATATACCTCCTTCCTTCTGCATTCACGTCACTCCTCCTAAAATGTGCTTCAGCGTGCAGCTGATGGAGCGATAAATGCTTGCTCTGTACTCTAGAAGATTTGTCAGCTGACACTATGCTAGGTTAGCATAACTGCAGTAATGCTTTGGTTACTGACAATAAAAAGGTTTTTTTCTGAGAGGACTGTGTTTAATCACACAAGATCACAAGACCTGATGGTATGAACTGATCACTTATTGTGACGAGTCATTCTTCAAATTACAGATCGAACTCACTGACCGCACCACACACAGATCACGCTTAGTATCCTTGTGCAGCACAGTATACTGTGAGTAACTAGCCACGTTAGCAGCACAACTATAGCAATAAAAATTAAATGCATGACTGATGTAACAAAGCTCCCATTATTACACATGACAGAGAGAGTTAAATTGAAACTGGAGAATTGCTGAGTCATTTTTAACATTACATTGTGCTTATGAACATACCCGTCGGCTCCATTCAGCCCACTGCTGTAATGTTGCCTGACCGCAGCTACACCCAGTAGAGGATGACGGTGAGGAGATCTGTAGACAAATACCACAAGGACATCATTCTGCATCATTCTGATACTTAGTATATACTGTGAGATACTGAGAATAAATCAGCGTTTACATGTAATCTGCAAAACAATGGCCGATAAGGACCAATTTGAAAATCAGCCCAATATTGTCTGATTTAATTGTCAAGCCAATAAATTGTTAGGGATCTAGTATTAATTCCCTGAGAGGTTTTACTCTTTTATTGATCTTGTAAATCAATAATGTGTGACAAAATTTGGCTGTTGAGGCCAAAAGAAGAATAAAAATCTGCACTTTAAAATGAGTGATTGCATAAAAATCCACCCACTTCAAGTCAGTATTTAGTAGGTCATAGTCTGTGTGGATTGGTCTCGACTTGCACATCTGGACACGACAATTCTGCCCCATTCTTCTAAAATAATCATTCTAAAATATATCAGGGGTGTTTAGCAAGGCTATATTCACCAGCAGCAGCAGCCTGAACTGTTCATGCAAGGTTGGATGGATCCATACTTTCTGTTCAAACTTGCCATCTGAATGTGGCAGCTGAATTCATAACTCATCAGACCAGGAGGGGTAGGCAAATTGGGTCCTATTCACAGGCGACTGTTAGAGAGAGGCTGAGCTAATATACAAAGATACACATTCACATATTAAATTACATATTATCTTGGGTTGCATTTGATGGCACATTGTGGGTTGTACGTATTAAACAGCTTTGTTTGTCAGTACCTGTTGTTTTTAAGGTATTTTATAAATAAAGTTGGCTGTGCTTGACTTAGCTAAACAGAATCAACAATAACAGGTTTGTTGATGCAATCCAGAAATGTTTTATGTTTTAAAAAATGAGTAGGCAGTGTAATGTTTTTCCAATATTTTGCTGTTGAATTTTAGTGAGCCAGGAGGGACATGCCATATGGTTATAAAGGTAGGTGTGAGGAACCAAGCTGGTGAAGGACGAGGACACAGGTAGCTTATAAAAAGTAAAGGGTTTTTATTTACCTAAAATATATCAAAAATAACAATAAAAGAGGTCAACTCAACATATCTAAATCAAAATCATAACAATCTCAAAATAACTTTAACTCAGTGGATAATGAAACAAACCCAAACTGACC
>JBAMHV010000005.1:16468298-16483080 GCA_037177535.1 Pseudomugil gertrudae | reverse complement strand
AATGTCCGCCATCATCCCTTGATCACTCACACAATTCCAATTGGGACACCACTGAACCCTCGAGCCCCTCGCGGGAGTGCGCCCGTGAGTGCAGGAGTGCTCAAGTGTTCCATTTGGGATTCGGCCATAGTGGACAAAGGAGTTCTTGAGCTTGTTGGTCCTACACCTGGTTCAGGAGCAGTCTGTCACTGAACAGCTCCTCTGGCTGCTGATGACGGTGTGCATAGGGTGGCTGGTTCTGTCCATAATATCCAGTTTGTCCAGTGTCCTCATCTTAGCCACCGTCACCAGACACACAGTTTGTATAAATTCAGATTAAAGCCAGTTACATCCTCTCAGAGGCGAACATTTTTTTCTTGTTCTCAAAATGAAAATGACATCATTTTAATCTTGTGGATGTGATTAAAGTCAGTTTTTGATACATTGGGGTGGCAGAAGTTTTTTCTTGTGCGCTGAGAAGCATTGTGTGAATGGTTGGACATTTTAAGGGGACCGTGGTTACTGTGGAAAAGCCTGAAATGGATAGGTGCTATCTGGTGACATTTAGCAGCTTTGAATTAGCCAAATTGTTGACTCTACAGAAAAACACTGATTGATGGAACATATTTGCAAACCATGTAAAAATGCACATAATGACATTGACATGCATTCCACATGTATGGATCTGGTGTTAGGAATGCTCCTCAGAGAGTCAACCTCAGCAACCCAGATATTAACTGCCAAGATTAAAAGCGAAGACTTCCCAAGGCCCTCAAAGATATGCCTTTTAGATAGTTGTCTCCATTAAAGATAGTGTAATGAAGACATTATTTCTTCCAAGAAGCCAAAATTAAAAAATGTCTAGTCAAGCTAATAACCATGTTGAGATGAAACAAACTCTCATTGATCCCTTTCCTTACAAACTTATATATGATCAAAGACAAAGCACAGCCAAATAAACACTAAAGCTTATTGTATCCAATAAACAATAAACGTACTGTATAAACAATAATTATTTCCAACCATTTTAAATGTTTAAATTTACAAGTAAAATCCACTCTGTCTCCCCTGAAGTTCATGAACTCCTTAGATGCCTGTCTGTGGAGGAGTTCGGCTACAGGTCACTGTACCATCCAAATGGTCTCCTTATATCCAGGTGTTGACAGTTACTGAGCAACTCTTTGAATTGATCATGAGTTCTTTCTTTTCAGAATACAGCCTACTGTATCTTCATGAAGTTGACTCTTAATGGTTGCTAACTGGGACCCGTCATTTTCAAGATTGATCGGCACCACGGTGCGCAGAGGTTGGGAGCTTTGAGGGGGTGGAGACAGGATGGAGCAAGTTCTCACATTCCAACAGTGGTGACAGCATCTGCACAAAGGCCTCTTACTGGAAAAAGAAAAACAGCTGGAGGCCATGTTAGATAGAAATAGTTATGACTTGAACTTGAAAACAACACATTAGTAATCATCATCTCTAAACACACAACATGCCCGACCTTAAAGCAGATGGTTTAAGCAGCAGAAGGTTGTCACTGCTGTCAGTAAGAACTGGAAACTGAAGCTAGAAATCATAAAGACTCACAAAAACTGGAAAAAAGATGGAAAAATGTGATGAGTCTCCATTTTAGCCCCACATTCAGATAGTACGATGAGAATTTGGTCGACACAACATAAAAGCAAGGAGCAATCCTGGCTTGTATGGATTGTTCAGGCTGCTGGTGGTGTACTGATATGGAGATATTTCTTGGTTCTCTTTGGGCCCCTTAGTACTTTGGTGAATGATTAGTTTCTTAAACATAAGCTCACTGCAGTCCAGTGGTCTCCACAGTCACCAGATCTTAATCCAAGAAAGCAGCTTTGAGATGTTATGAGATGAAAGATTATCATCATGATGTACAGCAAACAAATCTGTAACCCAGTGTGATGCTGTCATGTTAATGTGGAGAAAAAATCTGTTAAATATATGCCATTAGAAATGAAACCAGTTTTTAAGTGGAGAGGAGAAAGTGGCTGAGGGGTAGCTAGCTGATTTCCACGAGCAATTCCTGGTCCCAGAGTCTCTTCCCTGTCTGGAAAACCAAGAGACCAAGACCAAGAGCATCCTTAGTAGATGCACAAACCACCTCTGCTGACTCCTTTAGAGTGGGAACAATAGCTCCATGCAAATGTGCAATCTGATCACTTAATCATTGATCACTGCTTCCATCCTGGAAGAGGAGGTGGAGGTGGTGGAGGAATACCAGTATCTTGGAGTTCTGCTGGATAACAGAATTGAGTGGGAAAGCGACACTGAGTACATCTATAAGAAAGGTCAGAGCAGACTCTACTTCTTAAAAGCTAAGATCTTTTAACATCTGCACCAAGATGTTGCACATCTTCTACAAGACTGTTGTTGAAAGTGTAATCAGCTTTGCAGTGGTCTGCTGGAGCAGCAGCATCAGAACCAGTGATCTGCTGGAGCAGCAGCATCAGAACCAGTGATCTGCTGGAGCAGCAGCATCAGAACCAGTGATCTGCTGGGGCAGCAGCATCAGAACCAGTGATCTGCTGGAGCAGCAGCATCAGAACCAGTGATCTGCTGGGGCAGCAGCATCAGTGTGTTCAGTAAGAGGCTTGTTCAGGTCCGATGAGGTACAGAAGATCATTCCTTCCAGCAGCAACAGCCTCAACAAAACAATTATTTTTGTGTTAAAAAAACCCTTTAACAATTTCGAATTTCCCTCTGGGCTTAATAAAGTATTTTTCATTTCATTTCATTAAGCTCGAGTCCAACCACTTTCTGAAGAAAACCTATTTCAGCCACTTGTATCCACAATCTCATTCAATTTTCTATGATCACTTCAAATAATCAAACAAACAATTGTTCATTTGGGATTATATAAATGCGAGATTTGCACACAGGTTGGATTTTATGCCCTGGTTACTGACCTTTAAATTGAGGTCTTTGTTGAAAGTAACTCTGTAACCTTTTAGCGGTTGGAGTGAGCTCAGTAGAGGTAGGATGTAAGATGGATGCCGACGTAGCCGTTAGTGGATGCCCATGTGAGAAAACCTTCCGTACTGCTTCTTCAAGGTAAAAAGACAAGAAAAATACCAGTTTTTACGAGTCTAGATAACTGATTCCATGCTTTTGATGACAACTGCACAATCTACCATGTGACGATACCAACATAGAAGGAACACACACAAGGTTTCAGAGTGTTGAAGCAGTTTTATCGTAGCATGACAACAGTACAAGGGTCATAGGGCGGGTCAGCCTTTCACATCTGGACTGATTTGCTTTACTTTTGACATACTCTGGTTCAGGAGGAGGATTATTGCACAGTTCTCAAACTTTATTATGCAAACACTTGGAAAAGCTGCGTTTGGCTTCTTCGCCTGCAGAGGATCCAACTGCGAACACAAATACAGAGAAGACACATACATAGATGTTTCTACTTTGTCTCAATGGCTTTTGTCATTTGGTGGATTTTTTTTTCTTTTAGTGTTTGAATGAGATAAGATCAAAATCTGTCAGGCAAAACAAGATACAGTGAGGGAAATAATCCATCCAACAACCCCATTAGAAGTCCAGAACATGCACATTTACCCTACAGACACATTGTGCAACAACACTTTCAGCTTGAAGGAGTGGCATTCAATGACAACAGGAAAAGACTTTTGGGGGTTAATAAACAGCAATGGCTTTATTAGAAAAAGCTCCCCAGAGCTGGTCAGTAGTAGTGTACTCTGCTGCCCTCTGGCTTTCAGAGCAGCTCTGCACTGTTGAAAGAAACTTAAAGAAAACAGGAATCAAAGAAAAAGGTGAGTACTGTTATATCAGCTATCTACGAGTTTCTACTCTGAACGTCCATAACTACTGTTATTCATTCTGAACACATACAGCTGTCGCTAACCATCATATCCAAACATTTTATAACATGAGAAAAAATGTTTTATATAAATACAATATATATTACAGAACATTTGTGCAAAAAAGAAATTTAGAAAACAAATTAAATATTCCCAACATGATTTCACCACCAGCAACCAGGACTGTTGATACAGGCCAGAATGGATCAACGATTTCATGATATTTCCCCATAATTCTTAATCTACCATGTGAATGTTGCAGCTGAATTGGAGACTCAGAAAAAACGTTTTCTTCTTCGATTGTCCAGTTTTGATGAATCAGTGTGAATTAGTAGCTGACCGGAGGGCTGGAAGGTTGGATATAATTTGTGCTCAGAGATGGTATTCTGTCAGGAACTGGGGATGATGTGGACTCAAATACAGTTTCAGCAGAAAGTAGACAGATGCAGAATCAGGATAATTTAATCGAACTAAGGAAAAAAACAAAACATGACTAGAAAACAGACAAAGACAGCAGAGTAACAGCTTAAGTAGGAGAACGCAACATCCATTGAACTGAATATAAAACCAAGGTATTAAATACACTTGGAACAAAACAAGACACAGGTGAAACTAATAACAAAATCAAATGAGGTGAACTAATGAAAAAAAATAAAGCTGGAAACAAAACACTAGACCAGCAACCATGCAACGTTCAAAGTCATACATTCATCTTTATGCTCATTTTGAATTTCAACAATTCATCCTGACCAAGACTACGTGAGTTAATGCATTGAGTCACTACCATGTGATCAGCTGATTAGTTATTTATGCTAACAAGCAGTTGAATAGGTAGGCCTGATAAAGTTACTCCTGAGTATACACTGCTGTGTACTTCACAGCCATCTGCTATCGCATGGTGCCAAAAAAACAGAGTGAAAATAAAGAACTCTTATGCAGATGTTTGAGACATCATGTCTATTACCATTTGAATCTCTTTGTTTTTTATTTTAAAATTAAATGAAAGTTTTAAAGTTCCTAACAACAGTGAAAATTCATCCTACTGTCTTAAAGTGAGATTCTTTGTACTTCATGTAATATGTACTACTGCAGTTACGTTATCTAAAGCTAATAATGGCAGTGATTGTGATCCCTTTCACTTCCCTTGCTCACCCAGTGCAGCTTACAGATACAAAAATCCTGATAGGATTTAATATAATCTGACTGGGCAGGTCACACACTTAGTCCAGGTCATCTGAAGCACACACACTGCAGAGGGGGTGCAAAGCTTGTGCAGACTAATCGGCATGTAGGCACATAATGCAGGGACACAGTGAGGTTGGTAATGATGGAGAGGTATTTTAACAGGACAGCTTCATAGGACTGTTTTGACTCTAAGAAAAGGAAAGCAATGAAAGCACCAATTAATGCAGTACGTTGGGTCAGAAGATCATCGTTGCAGAGACCAAAGACCTGTCGATCTCATCAATGCATGGTAGGAGAGCAGACGTGATTACAATAAACATAAGACGTCAGAGTTAGGAAATGTTTAAAAAGCCAAGTGGAAGCAATCAGAGACACTACAAGTAAGCTGCTTGTGGATAGGAAGAAGTTTCTGTGAGGCTTAATGAAATATATCATCACGGACAACTTCACAGAAACAACCATAAGTTCAGTTAATGCTTATTACTAAGTTCATGTTTACAGTTTAGCATTTGAAACTCATAATGGACAGTTATATATTACCCTGATTCCAGAAAGCAAGATTTCCAGAGCATTGTACTGTAACATGAATATTAACCTGTTTGTTGCTGTACAGTTATAACTAGTTACAGCTGGAAAGCACAAAGTAATTTCTGATGAAAGTGAAACTTTTTCTGCTTGTGAAGAAGTATGAAAAACACAAAGATGCCTGGAAGAGCATTCCTCATTTTACACAATTAATTATACGGAGTTTGTGTAAATAGACTGTGATACACTGGATAATGATTTAGTTGTATCAACTTATATTTTATCCACCAAGAATGTCCTCAAATAATTGATTTAAGGTTAAATGAAAGGGAAAAACAGCACATTTTCATGATGTTTAGGGTATATTTATGCACAACATCTCAAGTTGTTCAAATAACTTGATGTCTGTCAATGTCCGGTATAAAATTAGCAATTTTTATTCGTATATTTAAGGTAATATATGCTAACAAGGTAAGAGCCTGCACAATCTTTGCTAGGTATTGTTAACAAAAAGAAGTACAATATTTTGTGATGTTAAACTAGAACAACTAGACTTTGCAAGCCCCAAACCATTTTTTTCTAGTGTACAGATACATATTTGTTACCCTGGAAGGTATCTTTCTGTAAAGTTTAGTTTCAGTGCCTAAAACTGTTTAACGTGAGGAAAAATGAATCAGAGTGGCTAGAAAAGTATGATACCTCTGTTTGTATTCAGAGACTAAGACATGTACATCGTGTAATCTGATTAGTTTATGCTTCATGTATGTATGGATCACTTATTGGCTATGTTTGGATTATGAATAATTAGGGTAGTTAAAACTAAAACTAATTCACAGCTAAATTTTTTGTTTTGTCTAATTTCTCTTTTCAGTATTTCAGGAGCTTTGATGCTCATCTTCCACTGAGCCCTGAAGGCAGAGAGCCTTGACATGCAACTCCAACGCTGTGCCTTCACCTCCTTGCCTCAAACATGGAAGCAGAAACTGAACATGTCTTCTGTTGTCCTCCTGTCCATCTTCTCCCCTCATCAATGCCACATTATTCCACCTTCATTTCCAGTTAAACCATCTCTGTCCACCTCCCATCATTCTGTTCTTCTTTCACTCCTTTGCCCCTTTTTTCTCAAGCCACCCCAACATGGCCCCTGGAGATCCTTTTTGGTCCTTCTGGCCTTCCTGTGTTTCCTACCCTACCCGGTACAGGCAGGATGGTTTAAAGTTGGAGTGGTTGGACCATGGGGGTGCGACCCTCTTTTTGCCAAAGCCCTTCCTAATGTGGCAGCACAGCTCGCCGTCAATCGCATCAACAGAGACCCGTCATTGGCCTATGCGGTAACATTCAACTATGCTGTGCTGCAGGTAACCAATGTTTAATATGTTTCTCTGATGACTTTCAGGGCATCATAGGTTGGGTATATACTAATGCACTTTCTGTGTGTTCTGTATATAAAATATCATGATGAGTCTGTGAGTTTGAAGCTCTCTATATGATGACATCCTTTCCTTCTGTGAATAAGTTTAAGTGTTGTTTACACTGGGAAAACAACCTTCCTTTAGTTTGGCATCTACACAGAGGTAAACCATGCAAGGTGCATGTTCTACCTTGTCACTAAGCAGGTCTGATTGAAAACAACAAATGAGTTTTTGTGTAGCTTCTCGAGGGGATGTTAACATTTTGAATACATAAAGTGTAATGCTGCCGTATTTTGCTGTGACCGTGTGCCCTTGCCCACTGACTTATTTCAACAGAGCACCCAATAGCTTTTGCATAGACGCTGTAAAACCAACAACTATATCTGTTGTCACTAAAACTTTCTTAACATCAATGGATGGACGAGAATTCAATTACACTTTGAGCAACTGTGGACACCTTGTAAATGCAGTTGTTCTCATTTTTCCAGTAGTAGAGTAAGTAAGTAAGGTTGGAGTTTTGGGTCTAACATGATATGTTTAAATGGCGCAAAAAACTGCGCAAAAACCCCCAGAATCCAGAGATTTCTTTGGTTGGATAGCCTCAGATATGCCTCATGCATGGTGATATTTGTTGTAGATACTCTCCGACCATGACTGTTTCAGATGTCATGTCAGGAGAATATCAACTCCAGGTATTGGACCACGTTGATACTGATAGAATCTGTAGTTCAGATTTGCCCCGGACATCAGATACTAGCCATGACCCATATCCGGAGAATATCCCACACAAGCGATATCTGGAGACAGGATATTTCCAGATTCTACTCGGGTCAAATCTGGTAATATGTGATGCCAAAATATTTGTAATATCTGAGGTCAAGATTCTGTATATGGGACCCGAAGACATTTCTGTAATCCGTAAACAAGTCATATCTGGGGTCAGGATATTTGAGGATTCTACTCAGGTCCAATCTGGTGATATCTGATGCCAATATACAGGTCATATCTCGGGTCAGGATACTGTAATTGGGGCCTGAAGTCAAATTTGTAGTTTTAACATAGGGATTAATGTCTTGGTAGCTGGCATTGATAAATGTCCTATTATTTTCTGGTTTGGTTCATTAATTGTATGACTTAATATTTTAAATGACACGCCCTTCCTCTGTCTCTCAGGAAACTTGTGAGACATCGAGGGCTTTAGAGGAATTCATAGGTTTCAACCCCAAAGCCTCTGGGTACATTGGACCAGCCAACCCAGGTTACTGTGATGCTGCTTCAATGCTTAGCAAAGGCTGGAACAAAGTAGGGTGGCACACTCAGAAAATGTTGAAATAAATTGTGATTCATGTTTGTACAATTGTGAAGAATTCAGAATAACCAAATAGATTTTTAAACACTGTAAACTAAGTCAAGTTTTCCTGTACTCACTTTTTAAAGCCGTTGTTTCCTTGGGGTTGTGTTGGCTATGAGTTGGACGATGTTCGTAACCATCCAACTTTCGCCCGATCCATGGCTAGGCCCACCTCGGTGCTACATAGCATCATGAGCTACTTCAGGTGGGCTCATATTGGCATCATCTCCTCCTCAGAGGACATCTGGGTGGATACAGCAACCAAGGTTTGAATTCAAACCAGAGAGTTTGAGCTACTAAATTTTACTACTACTTTCAATAGCTGAAAAAAAGCAGGGAGATAAGACTAAATGTGTCTTAGTATTTACTAAGAAAGATTGTGTAATTTTCTTTTCTTAACAAGGTGGCCGAGTCTTTGAGAAGTCATGGTGTGCCCGTCAGACTGGTCAGTTTCATGGAGAACACTCCTCATGGCATTAGACGAACTCTGGCAAAAGTTCGCAAGATGCGAGAAATTAAAGGTAGTATTGATTTATCAGTTTTGAATAAGAATGTGAATAAAAAAGGTAAAATATTGTTTCTGAAATGTTGAAATGTCACTTTAACCTTGGATATATCAACACGTGGAGCTTAAGTATGCTTCAGTGCACACATGCATCACTGTTGTGTGTGAGATCTGTCTGTGCACACACGGCCTCTCCTCAATGTCTGTGTGATGTTCTTTTACAGTTGTGATACTATGCATGCACTCGGTGCTGATTGGTGGATCTGTCCAGAAACTCCTTTTGGAAACAGCGTATGATATGCAGATGATTGATGGCTCGCTGGTGTTTCTGCCCTACGACACTTTGCTCTACAGTCTGCCTTACCGCAACGTGACCTACTCGGCTCTAAAGAACAACAGCAAACTGTTGCGGGCCTACGATGCTGTGTTGACTGTAACCGTCGACTCCCCTCTGTCATTCTATGAGGCCTACAGAGATGCCATGGAGAGGGGAGAGGTGGCAAGGACACTGAAACCTGAGCTGGTAAAATGAGAAAAAAGGGTTGTTTGGGGGAATTAATGTCTATTCCCATGAACAAAACTGCAGATAATCTGTCTGGATGTCTTTCAGGTGTCTCCTCTATTTGGAACCATTTACAACTCGGTTCTGTTCATGGCTCATGCAGTGCATCGTGTTCAAGAGTCAGGAGAATGGATGTCTGGTGGAAATCTGGCACAACATACTCGTAACCTGAACTTCCAGGTAAGGAGGACGAGAATGAGCGTTAAAGACATGAACGAGGGTGGAAAATCCTCCAAAGCTTAGTACATTCTTGAGGAAAGTTCTTAAAACCAATGGTGAAACAAACCTCATTCACTTTTCTAGGGCTTCAGCCACCCTATAAAAACCAGTAGCACTGGAGCAGCTCTGCTAGACTATGTCATACTGGACACAGATGGGTTCTCCACACATCTAATGCCAACTTACAGGTTTGTACAGTCTGAGGGGTTTTATGTTTTATTGCATAAAATAAACTAGTGAATAAATGACTCATTTAGAAATTATTGATATTTAACAGAAGTAAATACAGCTTAGAAATGTTATACTGAAAACCCACTCATTGCTTATTCATCCAATAGTACAATAATAATAATAATATCACTTTAGACTATGCTCTGTATCTTAAATGCTGCAGTTTTTACAGTTAAGGTTTTTGGTTTGGTGAATGGAGGAATTACTTGAAGCTGCTTATAATTGAACAACAGAAGAGAACATTTTAGCCATATAAAATCACCTGAACCCCTCAAAAAAGTGCGAACAAGCACTCAATACAATGATTTTTTTGCACCTAATCAGACACATATACTTTACATAGATTTTCCCTCCCAATCAATCGGTGTTTCTCTATGTCTCCATGCATGATGGCTACTGAACCTTAATAAATGCTTCTTCAAATTGCACTGGTCAAATCTATTGACAGGATTGACATGGAGATCAGCATGGTTCGCTTCTTGGGTCAGGACATTCACTTCCCACATGGGTATGGACCCAGAAAGGATTCCAGCTGCTGGTTTACTCCTGGAATCATCTGCTCAGGGGGTAAAAAACAAAAATAAAAATGATGTGCATGTTTATTATTTCTTTGTAACTTTTGTGGATAACTTACGCTTGCTGCACTTCCTTTAATAAACTGAACACACCCATTATATAAATATATGTTGTTTTCTGTTGCAGGTGTTGACCTTTTTTTGACCTTTAGCTTATTCTTTGGTTCTATTGCGGCCTCTGTTTCTGCTGTGGCTCTCTTGTATTGTATCAGGTACCGTGTCATCAATATATATTTAACCACTGTGCATATTTATAAAGCTAAAGTACTAAATTCAACATTATCCGTTTCATTCTTCTTGGCTTCTCTGTTTTTCCAGGCGACGAATAAGTCAGATTTGTCTGGTCAGAGGTCCCAACAAGATCCTGCTGACTCTCGAAGATGTCACATTCATTAATCCGTCACTTAGCAACAAGGTCAGCTTGTGGGGAGTCATGCTTTCATTGAGTTATTAAGCTATGTCTGTTGAAAACTAGTTTAAACCAGAACAACACTTTTCTGTCTTCAGAAGCTGAGTCTGGATGACAGCAGGGCCAGCGGTGTGAGGAGTGCATCTGAACCGAGCGTCACCACACCACTTTCTGTCCAGTCCCCAGCTACTTATGAAAACTCCAATGTTGTCATATATGAGGTAAGGCAATTTATGAAGTGTTGCTCAACAATAAAAACAACATGCTGGCATGCACCTTTATGTAGTTACACTCTGCTTGAAATTTCACTCATGCAGAACCAATGAAACAGTGTTGTCCACATGATCATTGCAACTGTCCAGGAAAATATTGTTACGACTAGTTTTACACGCACAAGCTGCTTTTCCATTACAGTTTGTTTGCAAAATAAAAAAGATATTTGTATAGTTTTGAAAAACTACAATTTTGATATGCTGATTGGTTTTTTCAATGAACAGTGATTAGCACAAGTTGCAATTCTCGTAAAATCTCATCCAGCTCACGAGACTTTAAGAGAACTGCTGCTATGTAGTGTTATTTTAGGTATTTACATATAGCATTATTATAGGTTTCTACTTTCTATGGAAAAATTGCCACTCTCCCCCCTTTCTAATTCTTTGCAAGACTCATGGTTTTTCATTACCATACCATTTTAACCAATCACTTCTACATGACATCCATAAATGTGAAAAAAAACTGTTTTCATTACACTTTTGCAATAATTTTTATATAGAAACATCTGAAAAACCACCTCATCTGAGCAATAATTGGGTTTTTTTCAAAATGTGGGTGATTCCTTTACTACATTTCTATTGCAATATTTATATACCGTATTTTCACGACCATAGGCGCATATAAAAGTCTTAGATTTTCTTCAAAATGTGCGCTGCGCCCTATGGTGCAGTGCGCCTTGTGGGTGTGTTGTAGCGCCACATACAGGTATGTATAGATACATAGTATACATGCGGACATAGTAGAGAACACAATGAGAACGTTAAAGGGAGAAATGTGGGCGGTGATTGTATATAAAAGAACAGGTGTTTGTGTGTGTGTTATGCAGAACATCATTGTTTTAACAAACCTGAAAATGGCAAAGAAACGCTTATGAAGCACAGTTTAAACTGAAGACCATCAGCTACGTGGAGGAACATGGAAATCAAGCAGCCGCGAGAGAATTTAAGATCAATGAATCGATGGTTCGTAAGTGGTGGAGACTGGAAAACGAGCTCCGACAGGTCAAGAAGACACAGCTGAGTTTCCACGGACATAAGGCGAGGTGGTCTGAGTTGGAGAAAAGACTGGAGCAGTGGATCATGGAGCAAAGAACGAGTGGGAGAAGCGTTTCCATGGTTACCATTCGACTAAAAGCATTAACGCTAGCTGAAGAAATGAAAGTTGAACATTTCCATGGAGGTCCGTCTTGATGCTTTCGTTTCATGAAACGGGGCCAATTTTCCATCTGGACAAGGACTACGATGGTGCAGCAGCTTCCAGTGGATTATAATGAAAAGCTGGTCATCTTCCTCTCCTACTGCAGCCACATCACTAACATGGATGAGGTGCCGCTCACTTCTGACATCCCGGAAAGCACACACACTTGTATGCTTGTGTGTGTGTTGTAAGAGTGTCCACGCCGGATTGTATATAAAACCCAGGCCTGATCAAAATACAGTAATGGCACGCATAACTGAGACTGCGCCTTTTGGTACGGTGTGCCTTGTGGTCGTGAAAATACGGTATATGAAAGTTTTGAGGTAGCAAAACACACCTATTGATGAAAGTTGAATTGAATGATGACATTTCCATTGAACAAATCGCTAGACCTATCTCATTTAAATGCATTTAAACAGTTGAACAGCCAATTGACCTGAACTAATCAAAATTATTTAGCAAAAGATTTAACTGGATAATTTTCAAAACATCGTTTAGAGGGTCGGAGCTCCTTGTAATGTCACACACAGGTTTTTGAGGAACTGAATTGAAACTTGGTGGAGGGATCCCCACTGTCACCATCTTGGTGTGGTCATTTGTTCCGATTGTCCCTGAAAATACAAAAATGGGCAAAATAGTGGAGCTCAGATAGAGCCAGTTACTGTGGGGATGGATGATTGACTTCTATCTAAACTGCCTGTAGCTAAAAGCTAATTGAGCTAACTCGGCTCCAATGTGAGCTAACTGGATAACGGAAATAGGTAGGCTAAAACTGTTAGCTGAATAAAAACCCTGGTTTTAATACTATACACAATACAATATACAATCTGTCTTGGCTGGCGATAATTGGATACCTGTCAATCATAAGGACACGCCAAGATTACATAACATTTAAATGGCTGTGTTGTTAAAACAAAAGCACCCCCCCACACAATTGTCATGAAAGTAAACTTGACCTATTAAACCTAAACTATTATGTACTTTTAATTTTTGTATCAGTAAATAAAAATACAATAAAAATACAAAGGAACCTGGATATATCTAGTTCTTGAGGACCCCTCCCACTACCCAGCGTCTGGTCTGCAAAGTTCAACTCAGATAAGATGTTTTATTTTTTCATCATTGTGATGTTTCTCTCCACCAGGGAGACTGGGCATGGCTTAAAAGACTCCCCAATGGACAGTTTGGCAGCATCAACCCCAAAACCAGTGATGTGTTTGAACTGGTATGTTGAACTGGTATTGTTGAGAGCATTGTAGATCAAACCAAACAAAATCATTTAAGAGGAGCATCTCAGTGATTATATGAACTTTATCACATGAAGGGGTAAAAAAGGAAGAACATGTTTGGAATCAGCCAAAGTTAAAATGATCCTGCAGGATACGTTTTCCATCGTGGAGCTGGAAATATAATGTTTTTTGGTGATGTACATTAAAATACATTCTGTTAACCTGTTTTTGTGTTTTTCTAACTAAAGATGAAAGACATGCGTCACGAGAACGTCAATCCTTTCCTCGGTTTCTTTCATGACTGTGGCGTGTTCGCCATTGTGACCGAGTTTTGCTCCAGAGGCAGCTTGGAAGACCTCCTTCTAAATGATGACGTCAAGCTTGATTGGATGTTTAAGTCGTCTCTGTTATTAGATCTAATTAAGGTGAGTTTAAACCAAAAAAAAAAAAAAACTAAATAAAAAAATATGCTACTTAATTATCCTGCAACTGCACCTCATAATTGTTCATCATTGTAAACACTCTGATGTCTTCCCTACAAGGGTATGAAGTACCTCCACCACCGCGAAGTGTCCCACACCCGCCTGAAGTCTCGTAACTGTGTAGTGGATGGACGTTTTGTACTCAAAGTAACAGACTATGGCTACAATGAGGTCCTTGAATCGCAGAGGTTTCCCCACATTGAAGCACATCCAGATGGTAAGCCTTACTAAGGTCATGTTCTAGCAGGGCTGATTTAACATGGAGCCTCCATGTTAAACATTGTTCATTGAACATTGTAGCAGAACCTTTGGCAGAATTATCACTGCAACAAAAAACTACAATACTCCTTTTTTTAAGAGTTGCTGTGGACAGCCCCAGAGATCCTGAGGAACGGGCATCCACGGCTTCATGGTAGTTTACCAGGTGATGTTTATAGTTTTGCCATCATCATGCAAGAGGTTGTGATCAGAGGGCCTCCGTTCTGCATGCTGGACCTCTCAGATACAGGTAAGGCAACAGCAATACAGTCCATACAAGTTCTAATAAACCTGCAAAAGCACGACCATAATGATACTTTTAAAGCACAATGTTAACACGTTTTAAACAAATAGAGGGTGTTTTGCCAGAAGATGCCATAATTCCATCCTGACAGCCATACTGAAGTTCTGGTGGTAAAACAGTAAAGAAGAAACCATATTCACCCCATTTTTTCTTTTATTAGGCCCGAGCACCGAAGGCGGTGCGAAGGCCTCTTGTATTTCGTGCGTTTATTCTTATTATTATTATTATT
>JBAMHV010000005.1:16353736-16369627 GCA_037177535.1 Pseudomugil gertrudae | reverse complement strand
GCTTCTACCTCTCTCTCTCGCTCTCTCTCTCTCTCTCTCATATATATATCATATATATATGTGTGTGTGTGTGTGTGGGTAAAATACCTGCAGATGTATCTTTCTTGTGCCAGTTTTTATCAGCAGATTTTGTTCAATAAAACAAGGGATCGCTGGAACTTATCATCCCATACTTGATCAAATACAGTGTTTTACCTTGCATATTCATTTCCAGCTTTGATTTGTATGCCTATAATCACTGCGGTTGGATTCAACCACAAACCAACATGAGTGTGAAATATCTTTCCTCTTTTCCAGTTATCAAATGCAGGGCCATACATGTAGTTTCTCTCTGAGAAACTCTCCTAAAGGGAAATGAGGGGTTTCAGAAGCTTTCTTTACCAATAATATTCTTTGACTGACACATTAATCTCAGACTCCAGTACAAAGTACTATTAATGTACGTATAGCTTTAGATACTTTGCCATTTTGTAACAGACTATAATGTTTCTGGCCAACAGCTATTGCAAACCACACCAAAACAAATGTGTACATTGCTTATTTGTGCTGTTTAACTTTACCTTTAGCACGTCAGTGTGACTTAAACTCAGCTCATTTAAAATGTAGAAGCTTACTTTGGCTCTTTTGATCTGTTCTTACAGAAATAGATAAAAGCTTGTGTTCTTTCTTTCATTTTGACAGACGTCCAACTTTATTATTCATGCTTTTTTCCAGTTTTCCACGTGTAACACGACGGCAACCAACTGGATGGTTACTGTAGCTGTTATTATTGTGTACTCTTACCGCCTCAGTCTGTCCCTTTAATTAAAACACTTCCGCTCTGTTTTTTCTCAGCTGCGTCTCACACTCAAACCCCCCCCCCCCACACACACACACACACACACACACACATCATCCCCAGCCAAAATGATGGTCTGTCTGCTGTGTTGTGCTTAATAAATTTGTTATACCAAGAGGAACCTACTGAAACAGAAATTCATAGTGTGTTAAAAGCCAAAAAAGGTTATTAGAAGAGTTTAAAAATGGACAGTGAGGAGGCTTGTCTGATGTGGAGGGGCAGCTCGGAGAAACAATAGGAGACAACCAGCTGCTACACCTGTAAAGGAACCTAACACAACATGCTACAGCCCCAGTAAGAAAAGAAAAAGCACAGATTAGCACTCGGTGGGATCCACTGGCAAATGTGATGATATCAGGTGTTTAATGAAAACACGGTGCCTATTTGAAATGTGCCACAGCTTATTTCTATATAAACAAAAACCACTGTACATCATTTTTAGAGCTCAGATGACATAAACCTTTCCTTGAAATCACTTTAAAGTGCTAGATTTATTACACATAATGCAGGATAAATGAAATCTTTGTGCTTTATTACTATAAATACATGTGAGATTTAGAGTTAAACTACATATGCAGGGAATTGACTTGGAAGAACAATGCCTTCCGATGTTCTTTCCTTGATATTAACACTATATTTTCTCTTTACTGTTGTATAATTCATTCAGTCGGGTCATGGTGGTCATTCTAAACACAGGTTGTCACAGCTTAGCACCTCTGATAGTCATAACAGAGAGACCTCCCAATATGTCTTGCAAGGGGAAATGCAAAGTCAGTAAGGTATAATTTACTGTGATTTATATCCGTGTGTGAAGTTGTACTGAGGAACATTGTTCGCTATGTGTGATAGGACTAACGTTTTTATTCTGCTATTTCATTGACTTCTCTGCTGCCCCATCAGCCAAAGTCTGAACCTGCTCTCTCTGCTAACAACCTGTATTTACAAAGTGCGAAAACCTCGAACCCTCCGGTGAACTTTTGCATCCCTTCCAGCACTATTCAGGCATTTTGTGAGCAATCGAGTATGTTGTTTATGTGGGAGTAGTGGCTGCTGTTTAAAATCCCCAGAGGGGATATTTTCAGGGACTGGGTCACGCCGTTCTCTGGCACACACCCATAAAACTGCCTCAGCTTGCTGTCTTGACCTGCTGCTGCTGCTGGAGGACTCTTATCTTGTTAACCCTGCTTTCTCCTGAGCTAACCATGCCTGGCTGTGTGGCGGGAAGCATGTCTAACTCAACTTTTTGCATTTGAAATAAAGAGCTCTTGTGAAACATTCAATAATATAGTTTTGCAACCTAAACACCAGCAGCTTCATCATGCACCAGTTTTCTCTTCGGTGTGCACCCCTGATGACGGTGCCTTGCAGCTCAGCACCACCTGGCACCGTTCCCTTCAACTTGTGCTCTTAGTATTAACTCCATTCATTATGGAGGGAAGGGCCCCAGCTTGTCCTCTGGCTCTGTTCCCTGCTGCCCACCGTGGCCCCAAATGGCCACTAATGAGGGTTACAGTAATCATTGTGCCAGGCTACATTGCAAAACAAAGTAGGGAGGGGGGGTGTAGTGTCACATTTATCATCTTTATTTACATCAGACCGCCTGCAAATGTCTTTAGTAACCAGAAGAGGCGTCTTAGGGTTGTGTAATGGTTGCAAGTGTCCAGTAACTGTGGTCAGTGTGTTTGTCAACACACTGCAGTTGTCCCACATATTTATTCACTGGAGCTGACTCTCTGTTTTCCTAAAATAGCACACTAGCTGGGTGTCCAGAGAGCAGCTCAACTGTGTGACATGTCCAGGACAGAGAGAATATTACTGTGCCATGAACTAATACACAGAAGTACTCTGTTACAAACCACGCTCTGCACTTTGTATGATAATGTGCAGGAATCTTCAGGCAAATGTGTCTTACTTGAGTTTATTTAACCCATCTAAGTACTATATCTGCATCAGGTTTGCTCTAATGCTTTGGGTAAAGTTAATAATTGCAAAAAAAGGACTACCTTAAAGCACCTGATGCCACTTTCAGTTGCAATTTAACATAAAAATAATCAGCTTTTCTTAGACCAAGCTATTGTCTGGGTTTTTTAACTTATCCCAGCATTCCACTTAACACAGAAGTGTCTTGGAAGCACCTTGGGAGTGCCGAGCTGTCCACCGGGCATATTTTACCAGGAGCATTTCAAAGCAGAACGTCTCTGACATGGTTGGATTCTCATCGATCACGTGAAAGTTGTGTTGTGTGATAGTTGGTGAACTTGTAAGCTATAAATAGAGCAATAAACCAGTAAGGAAATTATTTGTATCTCACTTGCCTGCTCTTTACTTCTTTATAGTTGGCAAGTGTGATGTCAAAATAAAATATTCCAACATAAATGCTTTGTTGTCCACATTGTGACGTATTATTTTGTTCTACAGTCATGTGGCAGACGCCTTTATCCAAAGCAACTTATATACGATCATTTTAACCATACAGTAGCTTTTAACCTAACATGCACATCATGTGGGTGGGAGAAAGTACCCGGAGAGAACCCATGCATACATGGGGAGAACATGCAAACTGAAAGGCCACTGGACAATCCGCCCTGGCCTATAGGCTTGAACCAGCGACCATCTTGCTGTGAGGCCACTGCGCCACCATGCTGCTCCAGTAGCTGTATTAAGGGAGAACCTCTCTGACCTGATGGCTTGGTGCTAGTAGTGAGCATTTAGGTGTAATTGGATCATATCCCATGGCACAAGAGTGTGCCACAGCTGAGAAATACAGCACTACAGAACCCACAGCTAATTCATGTTGCATCCTGTCTCCTCTCTGAGCGTTCTCTAGTCAGTAAAAGTCTTTTCTTGTCTCATTCCTTTTCTGTCTTCCAGTAATAAAGCTTCTTGCTTTTCTTTGCTTATTCAGCCATGGTGCAGGGTAAAATGCATGTTTTATTAATCATAAAAACACCAGGAAGTACAGTTTCTTAGCATCATGACATTAAATCTCACTGCCATCAAACAACTCCTGAACATGAAAGTTACGTAGTGCGTCTCTACAATCTAACATCATGAATGTGTTTCTAAGCAGCCTCTGCTTATCACAGCTTAGTGTAAACTTGTCTAAGACATAACTGCTCCTCCTAGTTTCCACTTTTACCACAATAGAAAGTGAATTTATTGCTGTTCTAACAATATTCACCTTGTTTGGCAGCACTGACATCACCTCACGAAGTACAGTAGGTATGTGCAGATGCTGTCCATGTGATTGACGGCATGCTACAAGACTAACGCTGCACAGATTTATAGCCTTTGCATCTTTTTTTTACAAATCTGTGCAAACTGACAATATGCACAAATCACACCACACAGTCATTGTAAATCCCTTTATTTCATAGAAATTCGTACTCATCGCCATTCTGGCAGAAGCTCTTACCAAACATACTGTTTGAATCCTCTGAACCCATTGGCCTGGTTAAAATCGCTGTATGACTAATGACTCGGGGGGTGCCGGCACTTGAACATAAAGTACTGGATGACGCAGTGGACTGATAACTGAAACCTGCAGGTGTAGAAAAATGGAAAGAGACAGCTTATAATTGTTACTGCAGGGTAGAAGATGAAGTGGAAGGCAGATGTTTTTGAATTGTTTTTATGTGAGCTACAAATCCAGTGTAAGGAAGCCACATTCACCCAGCCCAGACTGAAGACGGCTTATCAATGGTAAAGTTCACTCTGGGTGCAGGTAAAGTTTCACATATTCCTATTTCCCACTTTTTTGTCTTTGTGATAAGAACTCTTTCAACAGTGGTCAGTAACAGGTGATAACTGTGTACAGTATCTTTACCCTGCAGGAAGGGAGAGGTATTTGTAATATTTTGTATATATATTGTAAGCTTATTAAGTGCATATTTCAAAACAACCCTGGCTCCTACATGCTGCAGGAAATGTCCTCAATGCTATGCCGTCCTTCTGCAGGGACACAGAGAAGGTTGCAGTTTCAGCTTCTCAGACAGGATGTTTTTAGGCATCGTACTTTAAATGTTTTTAAGGTTTTAAATGTGACCCACCTGTAATTCCGTACGGATAGAAGCGAGAGAACGAATGTCGTTCCTGCGGGATTGTTTATGCATTCCTGATCCCAGCAGATGACATTTAGGGTGGTGGAATCTGTGTCAGACAGTGCAGGACAGGTCTGGGCTTACAACCTATCAGCCTGTTAGGGGTAATAGCTAATGATTCGTTGCCGGGGGCGACATGCACATTCCATGTATTGCCATAGTTACTACCCACCCCTTCCTCCTCCCCTGTCTTTTGACTGCAACCTCTTACCCCTGCTGCCCTATAGCTCCTGGATAAGGGCACACACCTGTCTGCACCTCCTTTATCCTTCCCTTCATCCCTCTTTTTGCCTCATATTGCTCTGCTTCTCATTTGACCTCTGAACCCTAGCTGATTTGCCTCAAATCACTAATCTGAATGTGTTTAATCACCAATTATGGACGACACGTTTTGTCCTGCAAGCTGTAGAATAAAGGCACTGTGAACATAAAACATACAGGAATAATTTATGTAAAACAGGTACAGCAGCATTAATATTTTTACTATGGCTTGAATTACTTTTAAGTCTTTGGTGAAAGTTTTTACTGTCTTTTTAGGTTTAACTGATTTTTCATGGTTCTTTTCGTAAGACAGAGAGGTTGTTTACCTTCTTGACATGTTTCAACCACATCCCGTGGTCTTCTTCAGGGGTCTTGAGCAGGGGGCATAAGCACTCCCGGCTGTCTGAAACAAACCTGAACAGCCTATAAGACACGTCACAGCAACATCATGTGACGCTTCTGAAGAAGGACCACAGGAAGTGGTCGAAACATGTCAAGAAGGTAAACAAACAACCTACGGTTAGGAAAAACTAAACCTGAGCTCTAGTTGTCTGTCATTCAGGGCGTCGTCTGTTATGCTCCTGGGGTGATCAAGAATGGAGGTATGGAGGAGATGAGTGGACCCAAGGTAGGCAGGCAGGAGACAGAGCGGTGCAGGTTAAGATATTTAATGTAAACTAATAAGATAAACCAGCAACGGAAATGAGACATGCAACTACAAACTATCAACTACAAAAGAACTAATGAACCGCCCAGAACTGAAAACCCAGGAAATATAAATACTAAAGAAACCAAACAAGACACAGGTGTAACGGATGAACTAACAAAGGGCAGGTGGAACTAATTAAACATAATGAGTGAAGATAAACACATACAACAGACAAAACAGGAACATATCAAAATAAAACAGGAAACACAAAAAACACAAACCATGACATCATCATGGTCATAATACTGTTGTAATTTTTATGCAAAAGCTCAATGATGAACCCGTTTCCACTGTTTTTCTGCAGATGAGGATGGAAAAACAAACATTGTTTTAAGGAAGTAGATCCTATTTCTGTATTGGATAATAGATGATGTCCTTTTGCATTTCTTTGTAGAATCAGCTACAGTGCACATTTAAAATGATGCCCATGAAAAGTCACTTATTATGATTATTAGTAAGGGTGTTCGGACATCAGTGAGAGCAGTGACAGTAAAGCGGCGGCAGGGATTAGGGATGCATGCAGCAAATGCTTCAAGGTCCAGACTATCAGCCACATCGGATCAATAAAAATGATCCTACCCGGCATTTCAGTGCAATATGAATCAAAATGAACGGGTTCATGTGTCCAAACTTTTAACTGTGCATACATAATGCTGCAGAAAAACACTCAGTTTAATACTTTACTGTCATAAACGCTCTACGGAAACATGTTACTCTGTATAGTGAAATTCATTGTTATAGCCGGCCACACAGAATGTAAAGGATTAAAACATCTATGTACACAATCAGAACAAATACATGAACTGGAAACAAAAAAGAGAACAAGAACAAAACAAAAGTATAGTATTCAGACCAAAAAGGAGCTACATGGTTATAAACTCTTCACTGTAGGGTCCTGTGAGTCGTTAGGAGTGTGATGGCAGTGGGAAAGAGGGGTGGTCTACTTCTGCATCTCATGTAGAAGCTATTCTGTGCTGAAAGGGTCCTACAACTCTTTTGTAGACTCTTCTATAGACCTGAAGGTATGATTATCTCAGGAAAGACCAATGAAAAGGTAAAAAAGACTGCACCTGACACATCTTTTAGACTATATAAGATTTTTTTCCCTGAGATCCATAAATCTTGTTACATCTTTCATAAACCGAGTTACGAGCAGGAATCAGGAGGATAGACCTTCACATGATCACCAAAAACGTTCATCATAGGAGTCATTCTGCAATGTGAACCCAACATGATGATCAAAGCGTTTTATTTAATGCTCATAGCTGATGGAGAAAAAGCAGAAAAAGGGAAAGAAAATGGAATATGTTTATAGAAGAGGCACAGCTCATACATGGTGCTATCTTAGAGGAACCTGTGTCTCTGTATGTTAGTACATACATGGCGGGAGTTTTCCTACAGGCTATTGAGGAATAGTCTTTGGGATTAATAGTTTTCGTGTTTTGGCTAGAGGTTTTTTTCCGCAATGCTTTAGCAGCTGTCGATTGCCTCCAGGTGGAGCATTTAGAGACCATCAGTAAATTGCAACCATAAATTAACAGGTGTCCCCACGACTGACCGGAATGTACTTTGAATGAGTAAATCTAGTATTCCACATAAGTAAGACTCCTTGTATAGATCCCCATTTATAACACTTCTGCCTCTGTCTCAGAACAGATGGTCCAACGTTTTACAACTACATTCCCCACTGTAGGATACAAACACAGTTCTTTAAATGAATGCGAAACCTGTGGGAACTACTTCATGTTTAGGTCGGAGTGAAGCTGGGTTGCAAGGTTTGCAATGGCAAATATAAACATACAGGACTTACACCACTTTATATGTCCCCCATAGGAATTTGTATGTAAAGCAAATGTCCAGAGCAGACACACAATTTAGAATCAGAGTTGTACACACAGTATGTCGTAAAGGTAAACAGCCTGTTGTGGTGTTCTGTGACCTGTGTTTGTAGATGTAGAAGTGTGTTTTCTTTAGATTGTTGATAAGAGGAGGGATGAGTAATAGACATGCAGCTGCAAGATTCACCTCTGGGTTTATTAGAGTGCAATTGACCATGAAGTCATCCATGAACTGCACAGATAAGGAGACAGCGTGTCTTGCACTGATTGATGCAAATCGAGGAATTTCTTCTATTTATTTACCCGATTCCATGTTGAATTGAGAGAGGGATTTGTTATCGGCAAAGTCTGGCTTTTCAGTCATTTTTATCGAGCTACAACGTAAACACTGGTTTGGCATTTAGCCCAGCGAAGCCAGACAAGTGCACATATTAGTCTGAATGCAGATGGATGAGCAATAAAACATGACATAGTGCTGAGTGGTATGTCTCGGTGTTAACTTCTGTACAGTCTTGTTGCACACCTGTAAATCAAATTAAAATGATCAATACGTGGTTTCATTTCTATATGAGATAGTGATCAGAGCAATCCCAATTTTAGGGAAGAATTTTGATTGGGAAGCCAAACTAGCAGTTTTGAGAGCAGGAATACCAGAAGAACGAATGAAAATAATGAAAAATACTTTATTATTCCCAAAGGAAAGTAATGTTTTTATAAATAAATATATAAATAAATACACAGTACCAGTCAAAAGGACACACTTTCCCATTGGATTTAATGGAAAAGTGTGTCCAAACTTTTGGTAGTGTATATACATTATAAGTAATGTTTTTACAATATGAAATAATAGTTTTAAACCATGCATAAATTAATGCTGGGCTTTATTAGGAGCAAATCTAGTTATAATAAAAAAAACTATATGGGGCACCACTAGCAAAATCCCAGTTCAGTGTCTTTCCAGTAACAAATAGTTCTGATAGCTGGTAAGACAATGCATATGTAATGAAAGTGATGCAGTGTCTGAATTTCTATTAGCTTGTATGCTAAGTTAAACTAGCATATTGTAGATAGTTAAAAATGAGCTTTTGCTGTCTCAGTTCTTAGTAGCACTTAGCTGTTAGCTTAGTAGTTAGCTCAGCGTCCTTCCAGCATCAAAAAGCTTTGAGTGGTTTTGTCGCAGTTAAGATACCTAAATAATCATGTAATATGTAGAAAATCCCACCTAAAAACAAACAAGCAAAAAAATAAATAAATAAAAACCCTTTTGATGGCTAGTCTTGATTTATGTAACCCTCACATTTAAGCATTTTATATCACCTGTTTTTAAAAGATTTGCTTTACTTTGTCCTAAGAATTTAAATTTTCTCTCAGATTTTTCCTAAACTATAACTTGGCAAGAATAACACCAACACAAATATGAAAGCAAAGCTAAGGGCAATAAATGCCTCAGATGGTTAATGTGACTATGGATGACCTCCATGAGGAGAGGTAAA
Source organism: Pseudomugil gertrudae (assembly GCA_037177535.1). NCBI lineage: Eukaryota > Metazoa > Chordata > Actinopteri > Atheriniformes > Pseudomugilidae > Pseudomugil > Pseudomugil gertrudae. Next base: position 16,360,388 of record JBAMHV010000005.1, on the reverse strand, counting down.
GGTAAAGCTAGGACGTGTCCCTACACAGAGGGACTGTTTATCGCCTAGAGGGACCTGACCCCTCTTCCACCTTTTTGTGAAATTCTAATTGACTGACCCTTAGACGGAGGTCCACAGATTGCATCAGTTCATGACGACAGTAGTTGTGAAGCCTTATGACTTCTGTTGAGCCAGTGTCATTTTAGTATGTAGCCATTTCAGGCACATTTAAGGCGAACAAAGGCAAAAAGAGAGAGGGTAAATGGCAGGAGAAGCTTGTGCTACCATCCTTAGAATGAACACAAGATACAGTAAATAACAACATAAATGGGACCAAGACCTCTTCCTTATAATACGATTATTTTTATAGCCAGACTACACCTTCCATCATCAACTTTACACTTGATTACAACAAGCGTAGCTATGTGATGCACATCAATACTGGAACTGTTTCACAGAAGACACGATGAGAAGCAAACTTATCCTTTTATGGAGCAAGTTGATGTGCATCAGCGAGCCACAATTGGACATCTAGTTGCCCGGGCTCTCTCTTTCCCTGCTTTGACCTAATGTCGATTGACCATTGAGCATTCCATTCCTTCCACTTATTTCAGCCTCTCCATGGATAAGGTCAAAGGCCAAGCAGCAGTAGAGGAGGAAAGGGGGTAGGGAGATGTAGGTGGTTTATTAACCCTGTGTGTCGTCTTAGTAAGTTGTGCTGTGCATTCTTGTGAGTTTTTAATTTAATTCTGATTAAAAGGGCGAGAAGGATGCATTCATCTTCTGGACATCTTGGGTACGTGGTTGCATCTGCAGGCGCTTCGCAGCCGATTGGATCAGAATTACCTCAGAAGTTCAGAGAGTATCTGAGAGATATTAAGAGGGATAGTGTTGGATGACATGGAGAGGAGACGATAACACGAAAGTGACCCATAATGGTTGGGTAAACTCTTAAATGCGTGATGTTGTGATGACCATTCACACTAATCACCAGGCATTCTGAGGTTGTTTAAGACATACAAGGGATGAAACCAATAAGTGGAAAACATCACTACACAAACATGTGGTGTTCAAAGACTCTAACCAGCTTTGGTTAGCTTTTATTGTGAGTAATTATCAGTGCTGGTAAAGCATTTATTGCCCTTTCTCTGGTTTCACCATTGCATGTGTTAAACAGGTGTCTTGCTCGCTATTTTAGCTCAGATGCTGGTGGTAGAGAAGCTTCTGGAACAGCTCTTATTTAAGCCATAGCGCTCTCATTGTGCATTCATGTTCATCTGCTAACCTTTCCTCTTCATTGCAATCCAGGAGACACTTCATCACCATCCAGTGGGAATGAAAAGGTTTAAAAAATGTCAGTAAGAGATTTTTTGTTCTGACTCAGTAAAAGATAAAATGTGGACCTTATATGGGTCTTGCATTTTAGGCTTGTCTAAAGCTGCGTTCACACCGGACAGCCTCTTGGCGTCTGAAAACGCTTGAACGCGCGAATTTTGACACCAAATATTTTTAAAGCCGACGCCTCACTTACCAGGAAGTAATCCGCTCACCAGTGCGGGACAGCAGGTCGTCAAAATGGGCCCGGGACAGACAGAAGTACCGCTGGAAGCGACCGTCATCCAGGCGCAGCTCCTGGAGCAAATGATGAAACGTCACTACGTCACAGGAGCGTAGTCGCTGATTGGTGGACGCTCAGCGTCTGGACACCGATAGTTCAGATTTTCCAACTCTGGCCTCGACGCCGGGTGGCACGTCCAGGCAGCGGATGCAGCTTTGACTGCCTCCCCGCAAAGACGCGCTATTTTGCGTTTAGCGCCGTGCTGGACGCAGATTCGCTGGACGCCTCTAGACGCGGGTTTACATTGACTTAACATGTAAATCAGACGCCTGGACGCCAAAACGCTTGACCGGTGTGAACGCAGCTTAAGCCTTTAACCACTGTCTCTGCCTTAGCAAAGTTATCCTAGTGTATGGAAATGGCCGTTCACTGGTCATTACAGGAAGGTTTGAATCTCTGAATGTTGTCTAGGAGCTATTACAGGGTCCTGTTGAAGTTTTCATTTAAAACATTCAGTATTTAGTCGTGATTTTGTGGATGTTGCAGCTCAAAGATGCGTGGAATGAATTTGTTGGATCCTCACTATTGTTTTCCACTGGAAACAGCTCACTTAGATTTATCTAAGTAAGGTTCAACCCTGATGTCTCCCATCAGGATGTCAAATCTCAACTTTTTGCTCACTAATCTCCATCTTCACTGTGAATTTCCTCTCTGCTGCACCGCAGTGCTTCGTTTCATCCATGAAAAGTTGCATCGGCAAATGGACAATGTTGGTTTATTGTTAATGAGGCAACTCACCGTAAAGCTGACCGAGCAATAATGGCTCCCTCTTAACCCCAGGTCAGTTTGTCATTTAAACAGTTTTTTACTCAAAATGCCGGATCTTATGGTTGCGGTTGCTTCTAAACTAGCTCCCCATGTGTGCCATGTTTTCTGTAAGGTAAAAATGTGTAAAGCCGAGTCTCAGCACAGATAAAAAAAACAGCTTTCATTGCACAGTACAAATAATGTCCATCATTTGCTTCTCTCTTGTCTTCAGTGCATTTCATTTCTGTGGCAAAGCAATGTCTTGTTTTTACAACACAAATACGCATGACTCTCATCTGTCTTTATAAAGTTAAAAGTATGTTTGCCTTGTGTTGAGCCACTCTGTGTTTACAGAACATACTAATTCCAAAGACAACCTCAGTCAGGACATGAGGGTTTAGGTGTAGATGCATGTGCTAACAGGAAATCGCCATAAAAAAGGAAAAAGAGATAATAGTTAAAGGGTTTCCTCTAATTATATTTGACTTAATGTTTAGATGTAAGGAAGCATCCCATACCTTTTTGTTCGGAATAGCTGCAGTCGGATTTGATTCAAAATATCACAAATTATTATCCCTGTTTTGAGCTTATTCAGATTTAACAATACACGAGTCAAAGCCAAATGGGGACAATAAAGTGTATTGTATAAAGTATAAAATATTTTGAAAAAGTAACAAAAATGCGTTAATCAGAGTTTAAATTAAACATGTTTTCTGAATATCTTTCAGTACACTGTATATGTTTGAGTCCTCAGTCCTGCATATTTCCTCAAGATGAATCGGACATATCCATCCATCCATCCATGCATTATTTACCACTTATTCCCCGAACGGGGGGTGGGGGGCGGAGCCAATCCCAGCTGACATCGGGTCACCAGTCCATCACAGGGCCAACACACACAGACAAACAACCATGCACACACACACACTCACTCCTATGGGCAATTCAGAGTCTCCAATCAGCCTATCCCAAAGGTGCATGTCTTTGGACTGTGGGAGGAAGCCGGAGTACCCGGAGAGATTGTGACACATTTAGTGTACCGATAGTTCATATTACATTTGATTTCCCTCAGAAGCCAGAACCTGCAGCTGGCAGTGCTGTAAAGATCTGAATATTACAGCACTTCACATGTTACCCTTAGAATAGTAGGCAGTGCTGCGTCTCCACCTTCCTGTCCATCTTATCCACTCATTCAGCACAGGACGTTGACTCCTGTCTCTGTTTTCCATTACGTCCTACTTACTCTTCAAACCAACTGTTTGCATACAAACTGTTAAGCTGTGGTTGTAAATCTCTGAGGGGACACACTGTCACATTCTACATCTGTGACTGCAGAAGTGCTTTTAACGTAGAGGTTTAGTAAACTCTGCTGCCCTGTATATATGCACATGCACGTGTTTATTAAACAGCTGTAATGCATTACAGATGTAGTTCAGACATACTTACAGTGGGAAGGGGTACACTTCCTTACAATCTGGACATTGTTTTTTCATCTCACAATGCATCTAATAAAGTCCATGAATTCCTCATAGAAACGGTTGTAGCACAAGAGGAAATGCAGTTGTTTTCAGCCAGTTTTCAGGCCAATTGGAAGGTTGATAGTCTGTTTCTTAACTTTGAACAAACCACATTTAAATACAGTTAATTTACCACCCATTATGCCCTCCTGCTCTGTTGGTTTTACTTAAAGGGGACATGTGCAAAATCCACTTTTTTAGCCCTTATAACCATGTTTTTGTGCACTGTGAAGTGTTTAGGAATGCAGAAAATGTACATATATTCATTCCTGATGCTGCGCATAGATCTTTATATTCTTTTTGGTAATATTTTTCAGTCTGTTTAATACAAACAATAAATGAAGGATTTCCATGTTAAAAGAAAGGATTTAAAAGCATGATGTATCTCCTTTAATAATATCACCATGAGGATCCAGAGGATTTAAAGTTTAGTGTTGATATGTACTGCCAGGAAAATGAAGAAAAGTGCAGAAATTTTGCCAAACAAAGATAAACATATACATACAGAGTTATAGTTTAAACAGAAAAAGCAGATTTTATACTATTATAAAGAGCCTTAAAAGCTCATATTTGGTCTATTTTTATCAGCCTGAGACACTTAGACAAGCTCTTCTCATCTCCATGAGTGCTCTTTAGGAGTACTTCTCCAGGCTTGTTGAAGGTCTTTCTAAAGCACTTTTATTTTGGATAGTTTACCTTTTGTTCTGTTCTCTGCCTAGATCCTACACTGCTTCAGTAATGATGAGGTTTTGCCCACCAGTTGTCAAGATTGATCAAATATTGTAAGATATACTGCTCAGAAATGAGCTCTCCAATGACGGCCTTTCAAAATCACCTTCTTGGTGATTTAGTATTTTATGACTGTCAAACGATTTAGTATTTCAAGTAAAGCAATGAAAGCAAATAGCCTAAACAGAAATGAAAGTTAGTCTAAACATTGGTACACATAGTAGTAGTATTAACTGAACAAGCAGGTAATATCTAAAGTACAACATTCCTTTCAGTGACATTAGAATAACTTGTTACATATAATAAGTTAAAGCTGATTAAAATGTAACCATGTCTACAGCGCCGATGAGTTAATGATCAGTCATCTTTAGTTACAGCTTTACACTGTGTTACACTGCTCATAATGCAACATTTAGGGAAGGTAAGTTTATTTGTATCGAACATTTCACATATAAGACAATTTAAGATACGTTACATAAAAAAGTAAAACATTACAATGAGGTGCAGAGAGCATTATAAAAAGTTAAAGACAAAGAAAGAAAAATTCCTATAAATAAGAATGACAGTGTGATGAATTTACTGTTATTTTGATAAACTGTGGCAAAATAAAGTTTTAAAACAGCAGACCTGCAGTGTCCCTGGGAGTTTGTTCCACATGTGAGGAGTATAAAAACTAAACGCTGCTTCTCCATGTTTAGTTCGGACTCTGTGAACAGAAAGTAGATCTGCTCCTGAGGAATCTGGTTGCTTCATAACAAACCAGAACATCTTAAATGCACTTTGCTACTAAACCATTCAGTGTTTTTATAAACTAACAGCAGCTTTTTTCATGTTAAATCTTTGACAGACAGGAAGCCAGAGTAAAGATCTGAGGACTGGGGTAGTCTGGTCTTCTAAAGATAAATGCTATGCCAAGTTTTTGTAACTCGTGCTGAGACATCAGTTCTTTAATCCTCTATGTGTTCTTTAAGTGACAAAAGGCGACTTCACAACTGTCTCAATGTGATGCTGGCATTCGATCTGAATCCAGGACCACACCAAGACTTCTGGCTTTGTTGTTAATTTTTTAATGAAGATGTTTGAAGCTGATTGATGACTTTCCAGCTTTTTTTTGCTTGAAAAACGTATTTCAGTTTTGTCTTCATTTTCCCCTTTATTTTATTTTAAATATGGGACCATGTACAATTTTTTACATAAATGTTGCCATTTGATGCATTCTACCAGAGTTAGCCTAAGACTAATTTACATCTGCAGTCCTTCCAGCTGAAGAAGTTTTTGCACACTCTATCTTTATTTTGATCAATGCATTTGATCAGAGTTTGGATAAGGCTATAGTCTCCTGGTGAGAGGGTCATGTATATTTGTGTCATCATAATACCTATTGTAACATGTTTAGTTGTTTTCATATTTAGAGTGATTAGGAGCATCTAGATGTTGAACATCAGGACCCCAAAATGGAGCCTTGGGGAACTCCACAGTTTATTTTAGTTCACTCAGATTTATAGTTACCTATAGACACAAAGTTATCTCTGTTTTTTAAATAAAACTCAAACCACTTAAGGTGTTTTTCCACTAGTACCTACTCTACCCGACCTTACACGACTCCACATGGAAACAGAGCAATTCCATTAGGATTTTTCGAACCACGTAGTTACTTTGGCCATGATGTGAGCTACTTTGTCACTGATGTGAGTGATGTCACTACTACGCTCCAGACTGTGGTTTTAAAGGCCTCCCATGACTAACCATATTCTGAGCAGCAAGTAAAAGGTTACCTCGAAGTCTTCCATCGGTGTCTCTATCTTCTTCTGTGGTGTTCTGCAGAACGTGTTGTTTTAATATTAATATCCATCCATCCATTTTCTACCGCTTTTCCCTTAACAGGGTCGTGGGGGGGCTGGAGCCAATCCCAGCTCACAACGGGCGAGAGGTGGGGTACACCCTGGACAGGTCGCCAGTCTATCACAGGGCCAACACACACAGAAACACAACCATGCACACACACACTCCTATGGGCAATTTAGAGTCTCCAATCAGCCTATCCCCAAGGTGCATGTCTTTG
>JBAMHV010000005.1:16237810-16248780 GCA_037177535.1 Pseudomugil gertrudae | reverse complement strand
CCACACTATGAGCTCCTCCACATCCAGCATACACCACACTATGAGCTCCTCCACATCCAGCATACACCACACTATGAGCTCCTCCACATCCAGCATACGCCACACTATGAGCTCCTCCACAGCCAGCATACGCCACACTATGATCTCCTCCACATCCAGCATACGCCACACTATGAGCTCCTCCACATCCAGCATACACCACACTATGAGCTCCTCCGCAGCTGCAACATTTGGGTTGAACCCCTTCTCCACACTTTCCATATTCATGTACCCCACCACATCGAGCACACCTCCTCTTATCAGTACACTTCTTTGCCATATGACCAAATCTCTGACAGTTGAAACATCTCAATGGCTTTGGAATATATGCTCTAACAGAAACTCAAAAACCTCAGAAAAACTTTCTCTGGTAGATTTGTTTCCTCAAACTCTATCAAAATGGATTCACAATCTATTTTAACTTCGTCTCTTGTAGCCTTCATCCTGCTTATATTGGCCACTGTACCTCCTTTAATGTTCCTTTTTAAGTCATCCACATTGACACTGACAGGAACCCCAGTGATTACACCTTTGCTTCTACCCATCTGTGCGCCCACTTGCCCTGTGCTGACAGTTTTAAACTTTCCCAACTCCTTTAAACTCAGTGCTTTCTTAAGCTGTTCTTCATTGGAGCAGTGTATAAGCAGAACTTTAGCTGAAACAATCTCACCAAGCTTGGCTCCCAAATCAGCAGTTAAAGCAAATGTAATAGCCTTTTTAACATTAACGTGTGTCCTCTCACTGAACCTTAAAACTGTAATAAAGTTTTTCACCCTGAGCTCTTCTCTTACTGTCATTTGACTCAAATCACTATAGCTACTGCTGCTGCTATTATTCCTCACCCTTTTACTATGTGGCATCAACCCGGCAACACTCCTCTGATAAAAATAAATAAAATAATAAATACTAAATAAAACTAAGTAAAAGCAACTTTTAAAAATGTGTTTTTTTGTTGCTTTTTAAAACAAACCACTGAATTTTCTTTTCTCAGGCTGAAAAGAAGGATGTTCAATCTGATGGAGCCACCAATGCAAAGGCTCCATTACTTTTAATTTTCATCCATTTTGGCTTAAAAACCAGCAGAGCTTGATCACTTCAGGGACCTGGTTCCCACCAGGGCTAAAGAAGCTTACTATCTTAAAACCAGGATTTTAAAGAGCACTCTGTGATAAATGGGGAGCCACAGCAGCTGGATCAGTATCGGAGTGAATTTGGAGTATTTTATAATCAGCCTTGCAGCAGCGTTCTGGACAACTTGGAGATGATCCATGAATGTCAAAGAGGGGTTACCATTATCAAGTCTGGACGAGATGAAGGAGAAATGATCATCTCCATCTCAGACGGTGAAACCATTAGTCTCAGTTTAGCAATGTTTTCAAGGTGTTAAACACAAGAACAAACAAGGGAATTAATATACACATTAAAAGACAGTGTTGGGTCAGAATAACACCAAGATCCCTTACTGAGGGCTTAATGAATGAATTTAGTGGACAGAGACACTCTTCTATCTTAGGAAAAAATCTATGTGGACTTTAGTTGAAGGAAGTCATCATTCATCCAAATCCTGACAGCATCCAAACATCCAAAAACCTCCTGAGGTTTAAAAGAAATAAATAGCTGAACATGATCAGAATAACAATTTCAATAAACACATTTAAAAGAGCCTAACTCTTCTATACTGTATTTGATCCCTTTGCAGCTGAGACCCCTGTGAACACCAGAATTCAGAGATGAAGAGGACTTAAACTTTGCAGCAGTCACAGAAAATAATCAGATAGATAATAATCAGATAGATAATAATCTAATAGATAATAATCAGATAGATAATAATCTAATAGATAATAATCAGATAGATAATAATCAGATAGATAATAATCTGATAGATAATAATCAGATAGATAATAATCAGATAGATAATAATCAGATAGATAATAATCAGATAGATAATAATCTGATAGATAATAATCAGATAGATAATAATCTAATAGATAATAATCAGATAGATAATAATCAGATAGATAATAATCAGATAGATAATAATCAGATAGATAAGAGGAGCTCCTGTAAGTGGAGCAACAGTCATTGGTCTACAGCTGGTTCAGGTGAACAGGTTGTCTTCGTGAAGGTGATGTGAGGAACTCTGTGGCTCAAAGGAAGTTTTTTACAGAAGACTCATCCATTTTCTTTTGGTTAGTCTGTGAAGTTCAGCTGTTCAGTCGTATTGTTGCCTTTGTAGATAGTGAATATAAATACAAACTCCTGGTTGATGACTAAAGTATGTGAATAAACCCTGGATCAGTCATTGAGGGTGTGTAGACACTGAAAGGTTTCATCCTCTATTCAGATTGCATGTGCCCACACCACCCGGAGTAATTAGTGTGTCCTGCTCGTCATTGTTGTGAAGATGAATAAAAAGTCACATTTCCAACAGCCAGCTACTTAAATGATCAGCTTCTGCATTATAAAAGTTGTGATAAAGTTTCATTGTTTAACATCAATTTGAGCTGTGTTCATTGTAAATATGTTAATCTCCTTCCAGCCACCTTTAACACTGCAGGTTTGAATGAATGCACCTTGGCACACAACTAACACAAAAAAAACTATTTAACAATCATGTTAAAACATATACACTAAAACACTCCGCATTGGCTAACATTGCCCCACAGCATCTTGGGTGAATCTCGTCCACCCCTGGGCCCTGCCACCATGGAGCTCTTCAACCTCAGCCCCAGAGATGGGAGGACCCACCTCAGTCTCCAGGCTCTGCTTCCTCATCAGAAGACATGTTGGTTGGATTGAGGAGGTCTTTGAAGTATTCTGTCCAGCGACTTACATTGTCCCGGGTCGAGGTCAGCCCCCCCATCCCCACTGTAAACCAGCTACAGTTAATACTATCAGAACATAAAGATTTACACAGCATATGGGAAGCAGATCGGGGCTTACTTCTGCCTTAGATCACTGATAAGCCAGACGTTTTTAGCCAGTGACCTTGGACAGCAAAGGAAATTTCTTCCTTGATGGATCGCTTTGAGGCTGTTAATGACTCATAATATGATCATTTATGACACTTTCATATCAGAGATTTTATTATAAGCACTTCACTTCTTGCAGATATGAATGAAACACATAGAAAAACAAGTGCTTTCATTGGTGCCTTTTATGCTGGCGTGCTGGGAGTAATCTGGAGGAGTTGTGCTAACTGGGGAGATGTGGGAAGACATCTGGGATAACACAAAGAAAATTACAGTTTGTAAACAGACAGATGCAACTTATGATGGTGCATAGAGCACATGTTGCTCAAAACAGTTTTTACCAAGACTGGAAAAGGATGCGTTTCTATTCTGACTTACATATAAGACCAGAATTAGTGGCCTTATTCATGGCTTCCGGTCTTGTGGCAAAATATTGAAATTATATGTTTGAAATGCAAAAGATTGTGAAGATGTATCATGAACTCAACCTGGTTCCCATTGTAGTCTCCACAAAAGGCAAATAACAAAAAAAAGAAGTTATATATATATATATATATATATATATATATATATATATATCACAAGACAACTGTGTAATGTGCAAATTTTTTCGTAGCAGGAAAAATGTCCTTGATTTCTGTTGAGGTCTCCTCAGTTGCAGAATGGTAAGGAACACCTCTGGACTTTCTGATCAGTCTTTTAAACTCTAAAACAAATACCTTGGTAAGAATATGGAAACGATTTTTTGACTATTTAATCCAAACATCTCTGCCAAAACGATGAGTTTTGAATAATAATAAAAAAAAAACAGGATGTCATACGTCATGTTTCAATGTAAAGCACTTTGAGCTGTCCTGTACATGAAAGGTGCTGTATAAATTAACTTGCCTTATGAATTCACCATTTTATTTTATACACATGAAAGGATAGCTTGGTGGGTGATTTGTCTGAAGTAAGATGCACACATACAAAGTAAATTCAACAACAGATTAGATTAAATGTCTGCACTACTTTTGGAGTCCGGTTATTTCACCTTTACGTAGCTTCTGAGTCATTCAACTTGTTCATTGGCTTTTTATTACGCTTCCAATTCCTGGAGCACACTGTTCACTTCTCGGCTCAGCATTTCAATCTCTTTTGCAAACAGTTGTGTAATATTGGAAGACTTCCTACGTATTCCATGCAGCCATTTGGTTCTCCATGTCTAGTCATCTAACTATAAGTTTTTTAATCTTCCTGAGCTGCATTCAGGCTTAATATAATAAATCACATGTTATAATATTATAAGCACAAACACCTCAGACACACTGTCAGCATGGTGGTGGAGGAATGATAATTTGGACACCTTACAGTCATGGAGTGGACCATGATCAGGAGCCTCATTTATAAAACTTTGCACAGAATCTCATCTTAAATAAATAATACAAAAATACCAAATTTGCTGTGTAAAAGTCAGATTTACCAAATTTAGCTTTCGCTTTATAAGTCACACCCTTCCCAAAAAACTTGCGTAGGTGAATTTTGTGCACATCCCGCCCCTACACACTCACTTTCTACTATACATGGTCAATGCAAAGTATAGTAAATATATAGCATTAGTAAAAATTTCAGCATATAAATCAGCATGTTTCTGTGACTTATGTTAAATTATGGCAACTGAGAGGGCATGTAAACATAAGTTTTCAGACTGAAGTTGATGTTCTTGTTGGTGAGGTAAAGACATCTTGTTTGGAGATCATAGTAGTGATGTAACAAACAAAAGTAAAGCTGCAGCGCGGCAACACTTTGCTGTCAGTGTGATGGAGAGGTCTGTGGCAGAAATAAAATAATTAGAATCTTACGGTGGAGGTGAAGATGCTGATGACTCGCTCCACAACAGAGCATGGAAGAGCACCTCCCCTGCGCTCTGAAGGTGGCCTCAGGGGCTAGTCACTGTCACCTGCAGGCTATGTCAGCAAAATGACAGATCACAATGTAAGAACTCGTACGATGTGTCTGCAGCTTGTTCTCCACACTGCCTGGATGAACGAATGGACCCAGGCCACTGTGCAATCACATTTGTTAGAACCATATCCGAGTCACAAATAACTTTTATATTAATTGAATGCACATTTTTGAGGTTCACACAGACAAACTTCTCACCAGGATCACAAGGTTCCAGCGGGTCCAACACTGGACCCAGTTCAGTACATAGCACAGGTCTCAGGAATCTAAATTGGCTCATCAGCCAGTCATCATCATGTGGTCCTTAAAACACTCTCCATCCTGATCCTGCTGTTGACACAGTCGTGAAGTAGTGCAAGCTCATTCGTTGAGAAGCAATTTGTATGTGTGTCACTGTGATGTTTATACTATTACTCAGTAAATACACTAACACACCCTCACAGTTAATGTACCAACAAACACCTCAGTGACATTTTAATTAGTATACTCATACTGTGCGCTATGACACATATTTATGGAACAAATAGCTCAGTTTTGGAGCATTACGAGGATACAAAGTCTAACAGGAATGATAACACACACGGGTCAAACGTGGCTTAAATTCATCATCATCATCAGCTGTTCTGACAAATTTTACTTTCCAAAATGTCACTAAGCAAAGTTCACCAGTACGCACTTTATTCCATTAAGTTTATGTTTTTAAATACAACACTTTGAGCTGAAAAGGTCTTTGTGTATAAGCAAGCTTTCCAAATGAGGCTCCTGGACAGGAAGGCTTGCAGCCCACTGCAGTGAGTTGTGCTTTAACTTGTCTCTTTATTGCAGCCAAAACACCGCAGTGCTTTAAATAATACTCAACAAGTAAGAATACAGAGAATCTGTGAGCTGTAATGGGGATGTCATAATATCTGCACAGCTGAAGGAAAGTTCATATTCTGAGGATATTTAACACATAAAAACCTTCTTTAAACAACGTGGGTGTCAAACAGAGGTGTACAGTTGTGTTCCTGTGAGGTGGGATGGTGAGGGGTCCAAGGAGAAGGATGGAGAGTGGGAGGAGACCTCTCTGTGTAGCTCCTCCACCTTCCTCTGGAGCTCTGCTCTAAGGCTCAGCAAGTCTTTCAGGGTCTGATGAACAGGGACCTGAAACACATGTGTGTTAACAAGATGCTAACCAGTCCAGATAATATAGCGTTCTTTCTTAAAATGATTCCATCGACATGGAGAATATCAGGAGTCTGACTACAAGTTGGCCTTAAAATGATTCAGATAAATGATCATTTGCAGTAAAAAAAAGCTTCCATGATTTCATGAGAAGATAACAGTTTAACAGAAATGATCTACACTCAGTTTCTTTTAGAACAGAACTAATGATTGTCGATGCTCCAAGATATTTTTCACAGCTAACTATTTCAGAAATCTGGAGGCCAATCATCCATGATTACTTTTACGCTTACTGTACCTGCAGTAAAATGGATCTTTTTGTCTAATCTTGACAGGCAACAATCAGAAACCCGGCAAGAAGCCAAAACTAAAAACAGGCACACCTGTGGTCTCATGCGGGGGTTCCAGCGGGCATAGTAGCTGATCCACAGTACCAGGTGTCTGGAGGAAACCAGCGGATACAGAACGTGGTTCTCATAGTCTACATAGAAGGGGTTGGTGAAGTCCTCTGGTTGGCTGATGAGGAACAGCATTACAGGTTAACAAAGGTCAGCATTGACTTATTTCTGAGGATTCACTCTTACCTGTTGATGTAGGACCACAGGGACACAGTTTTGGTCTGAACCTCCTGCACATAACAGAAAGAGGACCTCATCACAATTCTTATATAAATCATATAAACTAGAGTAGAACGTGTGTTATGATTAGAGGTTTAGCTCCATCTAAACAGAGATTTCCTTCTCTCATTCAACAATTCTGCTCGTCTTCATCACAAAAGTCCTGTACGGGGGTCAGTGTTGGAAAAATGTATCATTATATATTATATTTAGTAAGTACAGCACAAAAACAAAGTTGTTTTAGAGAAAGCATGTGCAACAAGACATAACTCGTGTTCACTTGTACATTTTTTCTTTATCTGCCTTTATCTTTCCTTTTATAAGACACTTCCTTATTTCCTTAGTACTGGCAGAGATAATGCAGTGACTACACTATTCTATTCTATTCTATTCTGTTCTATTCTACAGTCATTTGGCAGACTTACATATCATAAGCAGTCATTGTAACCACAGCTATTAACCTAACATGCATGTCTTGTGGGTGGGAGAAAGCCGGAGAACCTGGAAAGAACCCACGCATACATGAGGAGAACATGCAAACTCCACACAGAAATGACAGTGGACAACCAGCCTGGGCTCGAATATATATATATATATATATATATATATATATATATTGTTTCACCAAAACTAGTCTCACTTCCAACAACAGCAGTAAATATCTCTATATTGTTGGAAGTGAGACTAGTTTTGGTGAAAACAATCTGTTTATTTACTTCAGTCAGTTAAAAACAGTTTTTAAAGTTTCTTCTTTGTGTCTTTTTTAAGTGTTTAAACAGAAAACAGAAACAGAGTTAATGTGAGAGTTGTTCACCTTGACTCGCCTCTCCTGCTCGCTATTACAGAGGAATGTACCAAAGAGACAGCTGTAGAGGTGGTCCAGCACCGTGATGAGGAACAGCTCGTTAAACTCAAAGGCTGCTGGGAACTAGTCAGAAGAAACAACAACAAAACAAAGAAAAATATATGAATTAGGAGTATCGGAAATAAACTCCCAAAGCCGGGAATCTCAGTTTACAGACCTGCCGGGTCATCTGCCAGACACAATCGATGAACTGGACAAAGAGGGGTGATCGCTCTGAGTTAGCATGATTCTCATCACCGTGGCCAACACGCTGCAGCACAGAATGACGGGATTCATTCAAACATGCTCGTAACCTTTTATTCAACATTTAGTAGTCCATAAAAATATACAAATAAACCATTTCTGAAATATGTTTAGCTAACAGGATGAACACAAGGACAAATATCAGCCAACAAGGAGATAAATGATGAATATGTGCCTCTCTAGGTATGATCACAGAGTGGTAAAAATGTTTGCTTAATCCTTGCATATCTTAAAATGTTATGGCTGTAAATTGTTAATAAAAACTGATTTAAGAGTTACATGTTAAGAGGAAAATTATTAGACGTGATAATATATGTCCAGTTCCAAACAGTCCCCCATTCTAGATTTTCACAGCTGTTCTGCAGCCAAAACGCTTCATTACTTTACATGAATTTAGATTAAGGGGTTTAAAACAATTAATACTGCAATGTTAACAACTAATATGTTGTTTATTTTCAACTGGAAATATAATGTGTTTTTTTACATTTCACACAGAAAGGCTTTGTTGGAGTGGTGATTGCAGTTATTTAAAAAATTTAAAAGTTATTTAAAAAACCTAATTTCAGGTAAAACTGAACTAAAAATCCTGATGTTCACACACATGAAGCAGAGAACTTGGAGAGAGGATAAGCAGTAGGCTTATTATATATAAACAGAATCAGCTGTAATCATTGAAGCAAAGTGGTGTCAAGTAAACATCATCTTACAGCAGAAAACTTGTGTCCAAAGCTAATCCACTCCTTCTCCACCAGGACCTACAAATACAAATACAGGTTCAAACTTTAACTCACACACCAAACAGATGCACTCATTATTTCACCTGGAAAGGATACAAATGAAAACATCATGTCTGAAAGTGATGAGAAAACCACAACAGCTGTTGTTTGTTTGTTTTGTGAAGTTCTTACTTCTGGCATACTACAAACTTTACTGATGTGTTCAGTAAAAGAGCTCAAAAACACCCAGAGTCCTGAAACAGGACATCTGGACAGACCGGTGATCATGGCTTGTGTTCTGATGATGAGCAGCCAGTGAAATACGACAAAAGAAAATCTTGCCTACAGAAAGCAAACTGGGCCAGGCTTTTGAATAAACCCAGAAGATGTTGTTTACACGTTACATGATTGTTGTGTGAATTCAGTTCAAACATAAAGGTCCTTGTAGGAGCTAAAGAAAGTCCAGTATTGTGAGCATTCAAGCAGTGCTGCAACCAAACACACGTACCAGTCCATAAAATAAAACACAATACAGATTAAATTAGTCCATTATGTTGCCAGTTCCTCATCTAAATTACATTTATATATTTAAACATTAATCCTTAATGAATGGTGAACCAAAAGATCTTTACAAATTAAATAAATAAATTTTTTTGTAACCGATTTTTCTTTTTTGCTTTAAACAGTAATCGAGTAAACAAACACAATGAAAATACTCAACGGGCTTCAAAACTGTGGTTTCTCACTATATTTAGTTAATACGATACGAGGTCTTTGTTTATTCCAGAGCAAAGAGAAAGCAGGCACTTCTTTTTTGTAATATTTTTCTAACAAACATCATAAAAACCACGGAGGGCTTTAAGGAGGCAAGGTGAAATGCTCATCTAAGAGATTCTGTTCAATTTATTCAACTAATGAGGTGAAATGTCTGGAGACAAAGAGGCATCTTTAGAGAATTGATAACAGTCCTAGGCACATCTGTCTGTCTGTCCTGGGAGAGGATCTCTCCTTTAATGTGGGCTCCATGAGGATTTATTTACTTTGCTTCTCCATCTTGTAGTTCAATCTTGAGACATTAATTTAAGAAATAGTTTCCGTTTGAGTTGTTTTGAAAGAAATGTCTCAGATCTGGTGACTGAACCACAGTAAAACACCATGTTCATGTTCATCCAGTCTTAATATTCTGCTGTATGTGATAGAAAACATCTGGAGCTGCTGCAGGACAGGTCTGATGTAAACCTGTTGTTTACTGACCTTGATGAAATGCTTTATGGGCACGTCAGTCTGAATCCACATCAACAATGAATAGCAATGCATGTTTATGTGCTTATGGCATATCTGACCTGGAAGCCTCTGAGGGTGCGGTAGTAACTGTCCAGCATCAGCATGGCGAGAGAGGTCAGCTGGGCGGTTCGGTCCCACCCATCGCTGCAGTGAACCACCACCGATGTCTTTGCAGACTCCACCTTGAAAGCTATCTTTGCTGCTCCTGCTAATAACAGCTGCACAGTATCATAAATAATAAATAATTACCATTTTCTTATTTATGTACACTATTACATTTAAATACTTGTAAATATTAAATTGATTATTGGGTGTCATTACCCTTATGTATTCCAGCCAGTGTGTCTGGTCAATAGCAGAATACCAGTGGAGCTCATCAATGGTAGGATAAACCACATCCTTTAATTTTCTCAGAGATTCCCTCATCACATGGATGTTTGGGATGTCCAGAAAATTCAGTTCTACATTGGGGTAGAAACTTTCACTTTCATATCCTCCGTCCTTTGCCTGATATGGAGAGATGGATGAGTCAAAAATATGATAAAATCTGAGAGTAGATTTCTCCTGGCAGGTAGAAAAAATAACTAAATGCTGGTTGAGGAGGATAAAGCGTTAACCTTGTTGGTGGATGCCACACTGCTCTGACGGGCATCAAAGATAGTGAGTTTGTGAGACTGGGCGTTGGTGTCTATGATGATTTGGAGCAAATGTTCGTCTTCTTTGCAGCGACGGTCTGAAGGCCCAACTAATGGCTGGCTGCAGCGCATAATTGCAGCCTGAGACTCTGGGTGGATCCAAGACAACACCTGAAAGAGAAGAAGGACCAGTTTTCTATTAAATAACGTATTTTATGACATTGAAAATATATTTTTTATAAATCATTATAGCAGTGTGTGTAGAAGATTCCAGTCTTGCACACAGCATTTAGATCAAGTTACTCTGATTAACTGGTGTTACATAAACACAAACCTTAGTGATAAACATAATAATCTACTTCCCATCGGGAGAGTAGGTCAAAATAAACATGTTTCAGAAGAGAAGTAGGGGAGTGGTTTATATTAGCATATTGTTCCTGGTTTATATTAGCATATTGTTCCTGGTTTATATTAGCATATTGTTCCTGGTT
>JBAMHV010000005.1:16183140-16197037 GCA_037177535.1 Pseudomugil gertrudae | reverse complement strand
ACACATTCACACACCGGTGACGCAGCACCGGGAGCAACTGGGGGTTCAGTGTCTTGCTCAAGGACACTTCGACATGTTGACACCAGAGCCGGGATTTGAACCACTAACTTGCTGGTTAGGAAATAACCCGCTCTACTACATGCACCACAGCCTCCCCGACAGTGCCCAGTTACATTATATAATCATTCATTATAATAATCCACTCAACCACTTCCTGTGGAAAAACTAACGATTCTAACGATTAACGTATTAATATATATTTAATATTTATTTCTTTTTTAAGTGACCGTGGTAGAAGCAGCATAATGTCCTTCCATGTGTCCATTTGAAAAAATTAATAGACTTCACAGAAGCAACTGCACCTCTGTGTTGTCCATTAATTTCTAATTATGCATACGTTGTTGGGCATTATTTCTTACATCAGTAGTTTGATATAACGTGTTGACTGCATAATCTGCTGGTAGCGCTGGTTCCCAGTCCTCTCGTCTCACTGCTACAATCCATTTGTCTCGCCGCACAACACCGGGAATCTGTAGAACGATGAGCCGTTCTTTTGGCTCTGCCTGTTAGGCTGCTACACCTGAATGCAGAGCATGAAATCACCATTTTGACCAGGAAGAATACTCCACACACTAC
This sequence comes from Pseudomugil gertrudae, assembly GCA_037177535.1. Taxonomy (NCBI): domain Eukaryota; kingdom Metazoa; phylum Chordata; class Actinopteri; order Atheriniformes; family Pseudomugilidae; genus Pseudomugil; species Pseudomugil gertrudae. The sequence continues at coordinate 16,196,401 of JBAMHV010000005.1, read as the reverse complement.
AATCTGTATTATTTAAACTGGCCTGAGACTGGACTACTTGCTGGATGGACTATACAGAAAACAAAAGTCAGTTGGTTCAGTGACGCCAGCTGCACGTCCTCCATATGATGACTGGTTGCTGTTTGTCTGGAGCTGAACAACCAAATTATGATCTTTCTAAAGAGGGTGGGGCAGACGAGCTATATGCATTTTTATCATTTGCATGAATGAAATCTAACATCTTATTTTCTGTGTGGAACAGTACCGGTGTTTTCACAGTCCTGTAACTCTTTTGTTTCTGTTACACCTATGTTTCTACTCGCTGTCTGTACTGACTGAAATTCTGTGTTCCTGGCATTGCGGTATGTTTACGTTTCTGTAAAGGCCATGTTTCTATGTTCCTATAATGGCTGTGATTCCACATCCTGTATCGACCATGATTCCACATTCCTTTAATGGCCGCATTTCTGTTTTTTTAACGGCCATGTTTTCATGTTCCTGTAACTGTGATGCCATACACATACCTTGTGTTGCCATGCGCCATGTCTTGTGGCTGCTAGGGTGAAAGACAAGAGGGAAAGAGAAGGGTTTGGGGTTCAGAAGAGGGGCTTTAAATGATCTAATGTCTTTTGACAGTTGGTATTTGAAATGAAAGACTGGTGGCTTTATTGTATCATGGATGGGAAAAGAAACCAGAAAAGCAAACATGTATGTCCCACTCTATTTTCCGTGGTTGTGCTTACTCACTAAATCTTATACAGACAGATAATTTGGTGTGGAGTTTTATATTCACTGTCCACTTCATCAGCACGACTTTACTAGTACCTTGTTTAACCCTTTTTCCTTCAGAACGGCCATAATTGTTGGTTACCAACAATCAGACTTATTAAAAGTTTCTTAAGGTTTATATGGTGTGTTTGAGTGTTTGTGGGATGCAGTTGGTTGTTAGAAGAGGGAGGGCAGGGGTACGTGGGAATTGGGGGGTTTTTGGAGAGTGGGGGTACAATGGGGAAGTCTGAGATGCAGGGACCAGAGGTTAGAGGGTGGGTTGGTGGAAGGGAGGATGGCTGTAAAGGATTGGTTTAAGAGGAGAGAGTTGGTTTGTGTGTATGAATGAGTGAGTGTGTGTGTCTGTATGAGTAGGCCATGATGATGGTCTTTGTTTCAAAAGGAAAAACCTGGATGGCCAGCGATGTAGCATTATAGCTGTACACTGGTAGCCTTTGCTATGCGTTAGGGGAAGTGTGACTAATAAAAGGTCCAACATAAATAACAGAATAAACGTTCAACAACGTCCTGCTGAAGTTCCAAAACTGACCTTTATCCAGGAGCAGCTTCTGGTTTAGGTACATGACATTAAGGTCCTGCAGCTTGAGCCAGATCATGCTCCTTGTTGTTGCTGTGTGACATCATCGCCACATAAAAAGAAATTTGTTACATGTTCAAAACCAAAGTAGCACAAACAAAATTGTTCTCAGCACAATGCAGCATTGAAGCAGCACAAATGATTGAGACTATTTTCACTGTTATGTGTGTGGCGGGGGGCCTGTAGCGAGGTACAATGTGACATTAAAAATAAAAATAGGTGGAACCATGCTAGATTCATTTTTGCCCTTGTGGATGCATATTAAAATAATTTATACTGAAATGTGCACTATAGAGCCACTTCAAGTAGCAAACGCTAAGTTATCAACATATTTAGCATGTTTGGTTTTCAACCAGCCAAAAAGAGCTCATGTCACTCTGCTGCTAATTAAGCTTCACTGGTTTCCAGTTGTAGCATCAAATTCAAAGCTTTAATTCTGGCTTACAAAACAATAACTCAACAGCTCCTGCCTACTTTGACTGGTTAATTCAGAGCTACACTCTCTACTGACAATTACGCTCAACCAATGAAAGACTCTGTGCTACCACCACTATGTGGAACTAAATAACTAGCTAGACTCTTGTTCTCTGTGGTGGAATTAACTGCCAACCTGTCCAATCTGCAGAGTTCTACTTTTAAGACTGGTGCATTTCTGCACTTAGTTTAATTTTTCTATTGGAATTGCAGAGATTTATCGAGCTCTTTGCGATAATTCAGCACTGAGGATATTGGGAACGAATGGGAACACAAACAAAATGCCTCGAGCACTACAGGACATCTGTGTCCAACTAGACTGACAGCTCTCTGTCACTTATCTATGCTGACCCCCCTATTTCTTGCTTTTATTCATTATTGACTGAATGATCATAGTTCAATTTAAGTGATAGTTCAGAAAGGGAGCTGGGATAATTATGATATAATGCCATTTTTTAAATGCATTATAATACTTGCACAAAATGCTGTTTTTAATGTGCATTAAAGTGGGATAAAAATAGCTATTTTTTACACGCGGTCATTAAATGTCACAAAAAGTGTTGCTCATTTACCACAGAGAAAATCTTTATTTTATTTATTGTATTTTACAGTGTCTTGTTCTTAAACATGAGCACTTTAATGCTATTTTTCTGCACAAAACTATTTTACTGCGTTTGAATACAAAAGCACCATGGGAATGGATTTTTTGCCCCTTTGGCTTGTGTGTGTGGTTGCATCACGAAACTCAGAGGGCGTGACACATGTTGACATTATTTAGTGTGTTTTGTATTCACAAAAGAAGTTTGTATAAACTAAGAGCTAAAACGTATCTAACAGTTTTAGAAAATTTGACCAATGTCAGCTGAGTGTGAGAAGAACAACCTGATGACACCACTGAGGTTGGATTGGACACTGCTGATGACCAAGAGCAAAGTGGTTATCATTTCAATAGAGGCAACCAGATGAGATGAAGAAAATTTGCAAATAGTTTTCCAGATAGGATAGCATCCTCGGGATGAATGACGTTTTGGCTTTGTGTGAAAAGAGGAAGCTCTGCCTGCATGTGGGAAGATCAGTTTGATCTACTGAAGCTTCTGTGGTTAAAACCTGGTAAGAAAGAGTCTTACAGCCAAACCATGAGTTGACTCTCCCAAAACACAATCCTCTGTTTCTGGAGCGCTTTATCTGTAAATAACATCAGGTAAACCAGACATAGTCAATATGATGGGAATTTCTTCTAAATATGATCCCATTTTAAACTGTCAGGCATCCCATCTTCAACATGTTGGGAATTCCATCCAATAAAGATCCATTATCAATCTGTCGAAATGCCATTTTCATTCTAACGGGAATCCTGTCCCATGCTCCCGTTAGTATTCCCATCCAAATGCTTGTGCAAGAAACTTCCAGAATACATCCTGGCAAGTCTAAAGGCAAGTGGATGAAGAACATATTCTAGGATTCCTGATAATCACTTTTTACTGTGGAAGTTTGGCAAATGATTGACTTTTGAAGTTCTGACTAATAGATGGGAACAATACATAACTTATAACTATAACTTTCAACAACAAAGAATATTAATCAGTGAGTGGATCAACTTTGAGCCACAGATCTGGTATAAATGAAGCGTATCTAACATCACTCAATTCTTTTATAACCTGTTATTTAGATTTTATATAAGTTTGGTAGATTTAAATTTCGAGAGAAGAGTCTTCCTATCATGGCTTAATATATTCATCTACATTATGCTCTTTATGAAAGTTAAAGGTTTTCATCTGAACTCAACACATATTTACCAGCATCCTTTAAGAATAATGATAAATTGATGCTTCGCCTTCTTTAGCAGCTTCAAGGAGAAGTATATGTTGATCTGACAGGATCCTGAGATACTCCCAGCCATCCTCCATCTGCTCAGAAAACTATTTTTGTGTTTTATACTAAAAAAAAAATCCAAATAGTAGCAGTAGCAGAGAGTTGAAGGTGTATTCTTCCACAGCCATTTTGGTTTTGATATTTAAATAATTAGATGTGAGTGAGGGGTGTGCCATTCAGGGATACATTTAGTATGTGGGTTGTGCTAAAAATGTATAAAAACTATGATGTTTTATTTATATATTTTGTTGTTCTCACTCAGAGGCAAGTCTCTGGAGAAAGCATTTGCTATAGAATAGAACAGAACATTGTAATTTTCAGTGGACTGGTATAGTTTCTGTACTGGTTATTTTATGTTTTATTACAGATAAAGTCAGATCAGATTTAGAAAAACTGATATTTGACAGATTTACCAACTAATCATTTTTTGGTTCCTCTGTCTCAATGGTTTGTTTCATGTACAGGACAGCGTGGGAATAATGGAGCTTGCTCTCGTACAGCAGAGTGATATGCTATAATGATTGCATCAACATGGAGCCAAATGACAGGAAGCACTGGAACGAAGAATCAGCCCTGAAGACATGAATGATTTTGATGTGGATGTGCTCATCACAACAGGATAATCTGCTGAAGAACATGGTGTGTTCCCATAAGTTTTGGACTATTCAGGTGCTCCATAGTCAAGTTCTCAGTATGGTGATGTCAGTTTTGTGTTTGTGTGTGAAAGATAAAATGATATCATGTTCTGGGCAGGATGCAGAATTACCTATCTCTACAAAGATGAAGAATATTAGTGAAAAAGTTTAGTCACAGTCACTTCATTCAAAAAATAGCTTAGTTATCCTTTGATAAGGCAAAAAATAACCGAATTACTGTTAAAAGTAAATTTGTTGTTACTTTTTTAAAAGAACGTTCTAACACATGCTTCCATTTCTATTCCAATAACGTGAATATGATAAATAATACAAACTCAAACACAAATTATTTGTCAACATTATTCAACATTATTTGTCAGGCCAGCAAACTATTACATAAATAAATGTAAAACAATTTAACAGCTGCTCAAAACTTAAAAGTATGCTCATTACTTAGCTTATAAAAGTAGAAATCATGTTGTAGCCATTAGTTAGTGGGGAAAAAGGGTTGTGGCGTTCATATCTCCCATTCAGCACAGGTTTTATTCCTTTATTGTTGACTGCTGTGAGATAATCATGATGGCTTCACAGAGGGAGCAGAAGAAGCAACAAGTCAGCTACATTTTGGAAAAGAAGTACAAAAATCAGTGACAGACTAAATTTACAAGCAACTTTTCCATAAAATACGCCCAACAAACGGAGTTGGCAGCACTATAATACTATAATATAAAACTAATAAGGAGAAGAGAACCTAGGGGAGACCCAGAACACGCTAGAGGGATTATATCTCTCGGCTGGTCAGTATAGCTGAGGAGAGGGACTTCCGTCCTTAGGCTGCTGTCCCACGCAACCCAACCCAGATCAGTGGTAGAAAATGGATTGAAATAATGATTTAAAAAAAACTGTCAGTAAATGAGTAATTGGATTAATGGATTTTTTTGTATAAATTCCCTTTTAAACAGTTTCATTTGGGAAGAAAATTTATTTGTGAGATGAACAGCAGAATTAAGTTTGTGGGTTGTGTCCATTTAAATCTTTCTAGGGGTCTGTTTCAGAAAGCGGGCTATGTGACATACCCGGGTAAGTTTAGGAGTAAGTTAGGGAATGTATGTAACCAGAGCAACTTACCCTCTTGCAGATTAGTTTGCTTCAGAAACATCAGTGTGCGTGTCCTGGTGACAACGATCCCGTGGACGTTGAAATGTAAATCAGGCACATTTCACCGTGAGATGATACCGTAGTAAGTCCACACATCGATGTGCTGTTTTATCCAGAGAAAGAGCGTTACTGTTTTTCAGAAGTCGTTCATTTATTTGGCAAAGCTTTTGAAACCTCACATACCGTGGAACAGCTCTCACACAGAACACTTTCTGTGCGTTGCTGTTCGTTTTTGTGACATTTCTGTATAATGTGGGTGTTGCAGAGCATGTGGGGAAAGTAACGGTGTGTAGAGCTACTCGTACAGTATGCCTTGCACTAAAACGGTTCCTACACACGCGTGCACAGCTCCCTGCAACAAATCATTGCGTGTTATTAAAGAAGAGTTCCACAGAGATGCAGAATGATCTGAGTGAAGCCAAAATCACTTTAATTAAAGTTTTTACAAAAACAATTTTCATATTTTTCAATTCATAAAAGATAAACGTAAAGTAGATTTATTTTTATTACTTTACATTAAATTTAACATGTAACAGAATCGTCTTCACATACAGTTTTCACACTAAGGTGATGCTATTTCTGCTTCAAGTTTGGCCTTCTGAATAACTATGTTTTCCCTTCTATTATAAGCTGTATAAAGCCTATTTCGCTTTGTTTTAGTTGTCTTTGAAGATGGACGTTATATCCTATACCCTATATCCTATATCTGTTATAATCCTGGGGGTGATAAAGCATGGAGTTATGATGGAGATGAGTGGACCCAAAGCAGGCAGATGATGCAGATTAAGGAAATTTTATATTTAAACAAACCAAACACATACAAGCTGAAAAGAACCAACTACAACTAATGAACCGTAACTATGACACAGAAATGGGGGGTATAAATACACAGAACAAAACAAGGCACAGGTGGAATGAATGAACTAAATGAAACCAATAAACAGGAACACAAGAAAGCTAGACTAAACACAACAGATAAAACAGGAAATAAACCCAAATAAAACAGGAACTACAGAAAACTAACACAAACCCTGACAATATCCTATATCCCTATACCAATAACATATTTATATAGCAGCTGTAGACAAGTTGACACTTCTAAGATTGGCTGTTGAGGCAAAAGGGACTTTAATCTGTATTTATAGTAACGGCTGTCTCTCCAGTGGTTCTCAGTCTTTTTTAATAGCTATTTTAGCTTTTTAAAATAGTTTTAAAGCCTTTTCCTTTCTTTCTACTTGATATTCTTCTTGTGAAGAGAGAGTTTGTGTTTTCTATATATTCCATGAATGTTTTTAACTTTAAAATCAGCCACAAACCATCAGTTTCTTCCATTATCATGGGGAATATAAACAAAACAAGATCAACGAGCTGTCCGCATTAAACACGTGGATCTACCATGAGAGCAGCTTGATCATCTTTAAAGAAACATGGCTAAACCACCTTGTACCGGATGCTAGCATGGACCCGCTGGACACCAAAGCGAGTGGAAAAAGTAAAGGTGGAGGATTTATCCTGTATGTCAACAACCGCTGGTGTAACCCAGGACATATCTCTGTAAAGACACTTTTATGCTGCTGTGACCTAAAACTGCTAGCTGTTAGCATGTAGCCATACTATCTACCAAGGGAGTTCAGTCATGTAATCCCCCATTTGTTTTTACATTTCTCCAAGAGCAGATGCAGCCACTGCATGTAAGAAGATCCACTCTTATTACAGCAAGGCTGCAAACACAACACCCTGAGGCACTTGTGATCATTTCTGTGGACTCTTCTCCCACCACTAGGGAGTTTGACCACAATCTGGTTTACCTACAGCCATTGTACACACCCCTGGTCAAAAAGGAGCAGTTCAATTCATTAGGAAGTGGTCCCTGAGCTGGATAGTGCCTTGAGAGACTGCTTTAACGCCACAGTCTGGGATGTACTGATTGACCCGCATGTTGAGGACATAGAGGGGATGACACACTGCCAGATTACTTGATTTTCTGTGCAGACTAGGTTTCCCAGTTAAGATAGTTCACTGTTGTCCAAATAACATGCCATGGGTAACAAGTGAAGTTGAGGTAGTCCATCCATCCATCCATTATCTACCGCTTAATCCCAGAGCGGGGTCGCGGGGGGGCTGGAGCCAATCCCAGCTGTCAACAGGCGAGAGGTGGGGTACACCCTGGACAGGTCGCCAGTCCATCCAGGGCAAGTCGAGGTAGTCCTCAACAAGAAAGCTGCCTTCAGGAGTAGAGACAGGGAGCCCATTAAGGCAGCCCAGCAGGAGGTTAAACACTGTGAAGGGAGCTAATGGACAGCTACAGGATGAAGGTGAAGCAGCAGGTGAGGGAGAACAACATGAGGAACATGGGAAGATGTGAGGGCCATCACAGGTCACAACACAAAGACCAGAACATTAGGAGGGACAATGGAGAGGGCAAATGAACTGAATGACTTCTTCAAAAAGTTCGATCAACCCTTGTCCACCCCACCCTCTCCACAGCCACCTCTCCTTTTCTCCATACACCTCCATCCATATACAACACTCCCCCCTTCTCCCCCATATCAACACAATCTCTACCTCACATCACCGTAGACCAGGTCAGAGTACAGCTGTGGAAGCCCCCGCCCAGGAAAGCAGCAGGTCCAAGACTTTTGAAGACTACTACAATGAATCTTCCGCCTTAGCCTTAGATAGGGCCTAGTGCCCACCCTGTAGAAGACATCTTGCATCGTTCCAGTTCCAAAGAACCGGCCCAGGGTGCTGAATGACTACTGACCGATGGCACTCACTTCACATCTAATAAAAACGTTGGAACGGCTTTTTCCTCAGCCTTCTGAAACCCCAGGTCCAGCTCCCTAAGGGGTGGACCCCTACCTGGTGGACTGGATTTCAGACTACTTCACTGGCAGACCCAATATGTCAGGCTTAGGAACAGATTCGAGGTCAGCAGCACTGGAGCCCCTCAGGGCACAGTGCTGGCCCCTCTTCACCTAGTTGACCTTAGACTTTTGCTACAACTTGGAGCTGTGTCACATACAAAAGTATATTGATGACACAGCCATTGTTGGATGCATCAGAAATGATAAAGAGGAGCAGTATTGGAGACTGGTGGGGGACTGTGCTGCATGGTGCCACACTAATCACCTTCAGCTCAATACTTCTAAGACAAGAGAGCTGTTCATCGACTTTGGGAGGTCAAGCACAAGACCATGACCAGTCCTGCTGGAAGGAGCGGAGATAGAGACTGTGGACTCTTCACAGTACATCACTCTCTACTACTTGATTGAACTGACAGTTATCAGGAGTTTTTGAACTGACATACTCGGAATAAGCAGGTTCTGGGTACAGAGTTTACAGATGGTAAATTTACCCTGCTTTCTGGAATACACCCCAGATCTCTGCCAAACAGCCTATTCTGTTGTTGGCTGTTTTGTGTTGTTGGCATTGGCAAAGAAGATTTGGCAAGTTTTTCATGGTTACAACCCATATACTACATTCTGTTGCTAATTGTACAAATATATTTTCTTTCCAAATGTGGGTCCTTTTAAAAAGGACATCAAAATCTCTCTAACTGCAACAGTTATTGTTACAAGAAATCCACCAAATATATATCCAATCATTTACTAAGATTTTATTTTCATTTTTTTATATGAAATGTAACAGGGTATATTCTTTTTATCAGTGTATTATTTATGTGCTGTGGTCATGTATAAACATGTAAAACTAAATAAAGTAAGAAGGAATTATTATTGTTTTTCAGTTAAATTCTGCAGAGAGTCTTTTTTCCTCCTGACCTCCACCATCCCAGCAGATTGCAGAATATTTAGGATTGTGTTTTGATGGTCAGATACCGGTCTCATAATCCGGTAAAGAGCCATGCTACCACCAAAGCTTTATTCAGACCAGCTCAGAAATGGTCATGGTGCATGGCTTAGCTTCTGCTGGGCTTCCACTTGGTTTCCACACCCTGACTGCTTTGTCTCACTCTGTATAGATGATAGCAGGTTGACGTTCTTTGCAAACTTGCCAAATTCCATTTTGTCTGAGTCCTCTGCCAGCCAAAGACTAGAAAGCAAGCAAACGCATGGGAAAATGAAACAAACAATGAATCAGTGACTGAAAGACAGAAACACAAAGCACATCACTCCCGCTGGGAGGACTGGCCAATCCTGACAGTTAATCTCAAAGCATGATGGGAAAATGCCAGCGTCTGCAGTGTATAAACATGTTTATATGCTGGGAGCAGACAGTGTTTTCTCTGCACATGCCCTGAAACCTCACATGGTCCACCGATAGATTATTTAAAAAGAGTGGTGCTCTCTCATCTAATCAATTATTAATCTATAAGGCAGACCAAGTTAATTGGTCAGGATAAAATGCTCACAGCAATATGACAGAAAAAAGTATACTGCATGATAGCTAATTAAAGCAAAAAGCAATATTCTGTTTCCATGGATGAGTCATTTCCTTCACATTGATCACTTAATCAAATCTTTTCTTTCAATGTTCATTGTTTACATAAACTTACAGTAAAAGATAAACACCAACAGACAAACAGTACCTGTTCAGGTTCAGGCTCTTTAGGGCTTTGGGGTCTGAGCTCAGTCTGCCCTGAGGAACTGGCGGAGTTAGCAGCTACTGGTCTTGGCCTGTGGCTGTGGAGGGCTCTCGCTGGAACCCACTCTTGGGAGAATGCATTGTTGTCCTTGGGGAGTTGGGGGCTGATTGTGCAGGTTTTTTGGGACCTTTGCACAGGCGGGGTTGCAGTCACATGACCACTCCTAAATCAACACATATATTCTGCATGTTGACAAGGTCATTGTGTTGTCCTATAGCACGGATCTCCAAATCCGGTCCTCAAGGGTTCTACAGGTATTGAAAGTTTCCTAACTGAAACACAACTGATTCAAATTAAAGTGATCTTCACGGCTTGTCGTAAGGTTCTGCACAAGCCTATTGATAACCTATTCATCTAAATCAGGTGTGGTGCTGCAGGGAAGCATGGAATACCTGCAGGATACCAGTTCTCGAGGACCGGATTTGGAGATCCCTGTACTATAGGTTTATTCACCACTAGTCCCCTTCAGTTCATTTGTCATAGTGTGTTTCTAGTTTTAGTTGAGAAACATGGTTTCTTTTTAGATTATTCACTTTTGCTGCTACTTACAACACTCACCATTGTCTTCAACCCTGTCAAGGCCAGGAGATGTCCTTTGTTGTGTTTCTGTACAGATGTAGGAGGTTGTCTGGTATTGGTGGTTAAATTGTATAGTTTTCATTGTGGCCTGTCTTTGTATCGCCACTTTTTTCTGTGTATTTTCCTTTTTATGGGTGCCAATACTGTAAGCATTGATGTACACATATTTGTTTGTTTGGTGCACACACCTTTGTTTTGTGTTTATTCCGTTACAGTGTTACTGTCTTACTGTCTTACTTTATTCATAATATTTGGTATTATTATTGTGTAAATGTTTCTTTTCTCTCCATTTTAACAAATTTGATACTAAATGTTCCAGTCATTCAGTTGAAGGGTGCTCAGAATGGTCTACTTCAGTGTTTCTCAAACTTTTTCAGTCCAAGGACCATTTAACCTTTACAACACGAACTCACAGACCACCGGACTCTAAACATCCCAGGAACAATATGCTAATATAAACCAGGAACAAGTCTAAAACACAAAATGCAGCTTTTACAATGATTTTATTGTAAAATATCTGTTTTTTATTTTTTTCTTCTTTTAAGTGACCCTGTCTGAAGCCACTGCTCCATAGTTATTTGGATATAAGACGGTTAGGTGTCGCAAAACTGAGTGTGACAACGTTTTCAGTTAATTCATATAGATTCAGATTGTTGTGTTGTTCACCTTGCGGACCACCAGGGTGCGCTCATGGACCACTAGTGGTCCAGGGACCACACTTTCCTCCAAGCAACATTAAGTCTGCTTCTTCTCCACACAGACTCTTCTGAATATTGCACCGTGGTAGTTATTGAAGTCTAGGTTAGTTATTGTACATTACCATTACATTACTAACATCCCCAGTACATTATTACCAGTCCCCCCCTTTTCTATCATCTGTACTCCCTCTATCTCCTCCTCTCCTGGAGTGAGGAGTTGTAGAGAGTGATGACATAGTGGAACAAGGAGTTCTTGAGCGTGTTAATCCTACACCTGGACAGGAGCAGTCTGTCACTGAACAGGCTCCTCTGGCTGCTGGGGATGATGTGCTGAGGGTGGCTAGTATTGTCCACAAATTACCCAGGAATTTGTCCAGTGTCTACATCTCTTCCGCTGTCACCAGAGTGTCCAGCTTCATGCCGACCACAGAGCCAGCCTGCCTGATCACTGAATGATAAAACACCCAAAGTAGTTTTCTGCAGGTGTTGAAAGAAACAGTCTCCTTAGGAAGTACAGCCTGCTTTGTGTCTTCCCACACAGGTGGCTGGTATGTGTTGTCCAGTCCAGTTTATTACAAGGTATTTGTAAGAGTCCACAGTCTCCACCTCCGCTCCTTCCAGTAGAACTGGTCACAGTCTTGGTCTTGACCTTCCAAAGTCTATGAAAAGCTCTTTTGTCTTAGAAGTATTGAGCTGAAGGTGATTAGTGTGGCACCATGCAGCAAAGTCCCCTATCATTCTTCAATACTCCTCTCTATCATCACATTTTTTTTACCGGTAATCGTAATCAATCAAACCCATTGAAGTCCGTCCTCATCCTCTGTTTCTGTATTGAACAGCTTCGCTAAATCTCCATCCAACATGTCAGGTTCACTGTCTTCACTACTTTCTGTGCCGGCTGATGATATTATGCTGAACAACAGTTCCAGCAGACACGATATCCCAAGCATCTACAATCCATTCACACATCGTAGCGTAACTCACCCGGCGCTGCCTTCGACTCTTAGTAAAACTATGGTCTCCATCGGTCATCCATCGTTCCCACGCTGCTTGCAGCCTTACTTTGAACGGCCGGTTCACACCAATGTCTAGCGGTTGGAGTTCCTTTGTCAGGCCTCCCGGAATGACATCAAGCTCAGAGTTTGTTTATGTAACAAAAATAAAACCTGACATAACGGTCCTTTGGATAAACGTGATATTCTAGTATTTAACAATGAAAGACAAAATTGATTTAAGAGATGTGGGTCTAAATTCAAAATCTATTTTTCAAAGTGATAGCCTGTTTCAATTGCAAAGAAAAAAGATATAAATAAACCAATACCAACAGAAAAGAGATTGTTCATAATACCAAACATATTTAGGGTGTTTTTGGTCCATTTTCTTCCCAGTTTCTTCCACATTATTCCTCTCGCTTACAACTTCTATTACATTACACGCAAATTGCCAATTATGCAAATTAGATGATGACGTCATTTAGTGACTTCTCACGACTTTTAGAACACTCAATAGCTACTTTCTATATTGAGGAGTGAGCAACACTGGCTTAGACTGGCTGTTTCACTCACTGTACCTACATATAAACTGCAACAATGGTGACATTCCATGAGACTCCAAAGTTGCGTTTTTTAACTGGATGTACCCACGCTACTTCTTACTGAGTGAAAATAAAGGCAAGAATGTTTATGTTACATTTACCTGATGCCCAGGAAAAAAGATTTTATCTACGTCTGCCTCAAGCAACGCAAACCTTATGAAGCACCTCACATCAACACAAAAAAACCGCAAACCCAAGGTCAGATGCAGGCTATGACCAGATGCAGGCTGTGGCCAGATGCAGGCTATGGCCAGATGCAGGCTATGGCCAGATGCAGGCTATGGCCAGATGCAGGCTATG
>JBAMHV010000005.1:16166931-16180692 GCA_037177535.1 Pseudomugil gertrudae | reverse complement strand
GCACGGCCCGACACGCTTAGAACCACAACGAAGTAGGTACGGAAAATGTAACCGCACGGCACGACACATCCTGATGGTTTCTGGGTATAATCGTGTGAGGCCGGGCAGAGTAGGTACTAATGGAAAAGCGCCTTTAGAATGACTTTATAAGACAAGACCTGAAGTATTACTACAACTCATTATATCTTCAATCAGCTTTATTTCACTGTAGCATCACAACAGGCTCAGAAGCCAAAAACCAGGGGGACATCAAGCAGTTAAAATCTGAAATCTGTACACGACCGTCCCAGGTGGTCTCAAATACCCTAATGAGCTTCACATAGCACATGGAAACATTTCTTAGTGTTGTCAACTGTACAATATTTCAACTGATAAGGATTAAAAAATAATTTAAAGAAACTTATGAACCAATCAAAACACAGATTGTCTGCTTGGAGGACAGTTCCAAGGCTGCCATAACAGAAGCACAACATAGCAGCAACCTGATGCGTTAAAAACACTGTCCACACATGGCGTTCCATACATATAATGCAACGTGTTTGTTTGTACGGATCAGACTTCAAAGCTGGAAATGACACAGACCGATTATTGGAGTTCACAGGCAGAACATGCAACTGCCAGTTAATTATTGGTTGGAAGAGTTTGCTTTCATTTTAGGAGTGTTAAAAAAACTTTTAAAATCATAAACATTATTTAATGTTTAATTTCACTCAGTGTGAAGTAGTGTTGGTACTTCCAGTTCAAAAATGCTACTTTACAATCTCCCTGGAACGTCGCCATTGTCGCAGTTTCTTTACCTTTGTAGCGTTCAGTGAGTGAAACAACCAGCCTAAGCCCTCACGGTATCCGCCCATCCAGCCCATCCAGCCCATCCAACCCATCATCATCACATCAGGGTGTCATCGATCATCCTGCAGCTGATGTGTGGCTGTCAGAAAGCCTGACACGGCTGTGCTGCATTCACTCAAATGATAGTAACGTAACACTTTATATTGTTAGTAACGGTAACGCCGTTGTAATGATGGGAAATGTAATTATTTAGATTATTCCCTTACCATGAAAATAATGCAGTTAGTAACGCTGTTATACTTAAGCGCTGTTACTGGGTTAGGGTTAGAAACTAATAATGCACCATTGGTGATGTTCATGTCAAAATATATGTAATCTAAATAAATGACAAAGGCTTTCATTTCCAGATGTCTGACTGATATCTTTAATTAGAATTTTTTTTTTTAAATATTCAGGAAATCTCCTACATGTTAAGAAAAATATATATGTCTAGTGCATCTCTACTGTGCTGTGTAAACCTTGAAAAGGGTATACCGACAATTAGAGGAGCAACACGTATTCACTCAGACGAGACGTTTCCACTTCTTTATTTATTCATTCAGATTCAACAACAAAATCAATCATTCATTTATTTTTATTTTATTGTTGGTTTTAATTTATTTTCAGGTTGTTTGAATGAAAATCATTACAATGACTAATATTTTACAGATTGCTCTGGAGTCAGTGTGTGTGATCGATGATGGGGAAACTATGCTGGTGGAGGGTCTTCGTGTAGCTCCCCAGGAAAGGGGAAAGGGCGTTGCCGGAGTTCTGCTGCGCTTCTGTTCTGAGCTAGTCAAATCCAAGTACCCTGAGGTGAAAGTGAGCCGGCTCACTCGTGATGACCAGATGGGACCCAAGGACTTTCAGAAGTATCGCATCATAACCAAGCAGGTAGAAACACCATGATATTCTCTCCCTGTTCATGACCGCTGTGATGTTTGTGTTTCACTAAATCCTCTTTAACAGTGTTCACAGTAATATTTTGTTCTTAGGGTATCCTGCTTGTTCGCTTCCGAGCTGAAGACATGAAACTACGATTGAGCGGAGATATCCATTCCTCTCTGTCCTCCAATAATTCACCAGTGCATCTTGATGATTCAGCCATTACTCAGCTATATCTGACCACTGACCTGATGCAGGGGGTCCTTCCTAATGCCACCATCATACAAGACTGGCAGCCATTCAAGATTTTGTCCAGTAACATTGCCATCCTGCTAAAGAAGGACATCGACTGGATGGTAGATGATGTGTCCAGTCCCTCGGTGGCCAGTCTCTGTACCTTTCCCTTCAGGGTGCCCATCGGTGAAGACTGGTACTGAGCTTTGTGTTCATTTATGATGCTAAGCATCAGACACCCACAGAAGGACACTTATTACAAGATTTATAAATGTCCAGAAATTCTAAATAAATCTGAGTTTGAATCCACACAAACATATCAAAACACTGTCTCTATAATCTATACCTTTAGTCTATTATGGTGTAATTGCACTTTGTTTCTACTATAGTTGTTCCAAAGGCCTTTATAAATAAAACTGAGATGACTCACCTCAGTTTATCACTGGTTTATCACAAAAATCATTCTTTCAATTTAAATTAATATCTAGGTGACCCAGCTTTTCGTGAGCTTTAATCAGAATAAGAATAGTTTAATAATCCTGGAAAAATCTCAATAAAAATAACACTTACAAAATTAGCTAAATATCTAAATAAGCAGATACTGAATCCTGAATAATACATACAGTGTTATCAATATGATCGATAGTAAAATCTATATTTTATTACACAGTCCACTTCCACACACACTTCAGGCAAACCACACAAACAATGTGTTATATGTGTTATATCTGTCTCTGTGGAACAACTGAAGCACCCAAAATCACCAAGCAGGCATTATATGATTGTTGTTAAAAATAATTCCAGCACTAAAAGAAATCTTCTAAGACTTTTGTTTACAATAAATTATGAAGGCTTTAGCACAAAGATTAATTAGATTATATTGTAAAAAATGATTACTTACTTACTTCCTAGGACTATTTTAAATTTGGTGGGATAGGCTCCTGCAGTCCTGAATCATATGAACCATTATAGCAAATTAATGAATGAACAAATAAATTAATGAAAACCACAAAAACAAGATTATTTAATGAATGAAAAAAATTACTAATTTTTAGGACTACATTATTCTTAGGACTGAATTCTAATTCCTAGGACATCTTTGCTAATTCATAGGATGGCTTTCCTTGTTTTTAGAACGATTTAATCATTTAGAGAACTAATTTACTAATTCCCAGCAATACTTTACTAATTCTTAGGACATTATTCCTAAGTACTAACTTCTTTACTCATTTATAATTTTCATATTCTTAGAGCATGTCCAAATTTCCAAGAATGATTTTACTCATTTCAGGATTAGTAGGACAACATTTTTAATTGGAAAGATATATTCTCTAATTTGTAGGACTTTGTAAATAATTCCTGGGGTTACTTGACTGATTCCTCGGACATCTTTGTGAATTCCTACAACCACTTCACTCATTTTTAGGAATACTTTACTACTTACCAGGGTTAAGTAGTTCATAAGTCAAATATAATATCCCTGTGACTAACAGAAGCAGATAATAAAACACTTTATTAAGTTCAGTTAAAAAAAAGACCCATTTGTGAGAAGTGCAACTTTAGAATACAGCTGCATATCACACAGTGTATACACCTGTAAAGTAAGGGTCATTTATTGCATATAAACTGCACTTTGAATCAACTAATCCACAATTCTGAAGTCATAAGACAGAATCAGGTCACACTCTGGGTTCCAAACAAGTAAATGTGGTTTTCTTTTAGGGGAAGATAATCATTTACAGTTTCTACTATGTTTAAAGTTAATTTACTCTGAAACAGTAAATATATACCTTGACTCTGACTCTTCAGTACTAGTTCAAGTCTCGACTTTCTTTTGAAACTGAGATCATGCATACACAGGACTCTGAAAAATATTCATGTTAAAATAATGTTTAAATGATAAGGAGAGGTTAAATGCAGCATGTATGAGGATTTTCTAAACACCACAGGTACACACAACCTGATCCATGCATGTCTGATCTGTAAGTGTGCACAGGCTGAAGAAACTCGTAAGGTTTCTCTCATTACAGAACAATCTGGAGCTTAGTGTTGTAGATTTGTCTTCTAAACAATAAAAATAGATCTTAAAAAATTATAAAACCCAATTTTTCAAACAGTTCTTGCTTTTTTCACAAATGAACATAAAAGCTGCAGTCAGGAGGAACATCATCAGGGGAGCTTTGATAATCCACCTGTGTAAAATAGATTTTCCAATACCTGTTAAATAATTGTTAATGACCCCTTCAGCTTTAAACAGATATGTCTTTATGTTTTCAGGCTGCTTGCCTCTCATCTAACTGGTGTAATTTTCCATCCAGGTACTACCTGAACATCGACGTCTTCGGTAAAGACCTGATTTCGGTTCAGCGTCAGTTCGTTTGCCACCTACAGCGCCACACCGCCACCCTGAAGGGTCACGTGATGTGCCAGATATTCCTCGACCCCCCCCTCTGGACCCCCATGGCTGAATTCTGCCACAACATCCTGAACGTTGAGGTGGTGAAGGAGTACACCGAGCAGTGTGTGGTGGAGTCGGATGTGGTGTAGTTACAGAGGAAGTTGGTGATGATCAAGACAAAGAAAATACAACCCTCTTTTCTGAGGAGATAGAAACCAAGCAAACAGAGAATGCAGTAGATTCCATTAACGCACAAACCCATAAACGGCAGGACAGTTAAAGGTCATTGACACATCCTGTAATCACCTAATTCTTTCATCTGCTAAATGATGAAACCAGATCTGTCTGGTGAGACGAAAGCTGCATGATGGTCCCTGCATGTGAATCCTCTGGTGCAGAGAATCAAGTCATCACTAAATATTTTTGTAATTAAATGATTACAGGCGTGTCTTTGATCGTAGCTCTTGTTTCCTGTTTACCAGAATCCCTTCATTAGACTTAAGAGCTTAGACGAAACCTCATATTTTGTTAGAATTGATGCAACTTAAACATAGTTTAAACAATCCCTGTTGTTTTGCTAAAACTTTTTTGTACCTTGACAGAATTTCAGACCTTAATTCTTTCTGTAAATACTGAACATCTGAGTGTGTATTAGTCTGAATTGGGTTTCTAAATCTGCACATCTCTAAAGGCACTTTATCAGAGCTACAGTCAATCTACATTCAGAGGAAAAGTTTAGGACATGCTCAGATTCCTGATCACACCTGACCTTTTTCATTTCAGATCTTTGTAAAAAAAAAAAAACTATTGTATATATATTACTAATTTAATATTTTCATTTTATTGCTGCAATAAAATTTCCTTCCTAGGCTGTAAGAAAAATCTAGGCTCAGTTAATCTGAGACAGAATGCTAACGCTTAAAACTGTAACAGATACTAGTAAAATAAAACAAACAGGGAAAAGATACCATTTTATTAAGTTTGATTTAGCTTCCATGTTAGGGCTCTTTATATGTAATTAAATTTAGACACTCATGTAGTTCTTATTTTACTGTTTTTAATATATTTGAGCTAAATATGTTCTTTTTCATGTATTCACATCCAAATAGTTGAGTTTCTGTCATATGAAATGCTGCTTCCATGCTATATTGACATTCATGCCTATGATGAGGAGAGAGGTGGAGAACTCATCTTCCACAATGAACACCGCCGGTTGATCAATTTTGTGCCCATTAATCTCAATCTGGCATAGACCAGGAAGGGGATGTGAAGACTATTGGGACCTTTAAGCTTTATCATTAACGGATTTTACTTGATACAAGGAGAAATGTTTAAGAAACTCCCTGAAACTAGCCCTGACATTTCAATATCACCCATTATTTACTTCAACATGTGGGCATTGTCTAGTTAAGGTAGAAGTTGTGACACATCTCTTTCACCTGGCCCACTACCTGGGACATGGTAGCAGTGGATACTACTTTAAAGGCAGTGCAGTCTCACTACTTTCCTTGCAGAATATGTTATACTTGTCGGCAGTGTCGGCAGGTTGGAAGTGGGTGGGGATCCTTATCGGTAGCCTGTCTGTAATGTGAAGTCCCAGGCTTGAGCTTCTGAAGGAGTTCCTGCATCCAGTCCTTTAGCTGGTCTGTCCAGTTACAATACCCTGCTTAAACTCTGCTTTCCACTGAGCCTACTGTGGGTGAGAGTGCAGATAAGTGGATCCCCTACAGCTGTGCATGTTAGGTCAGGGTCCACATCATTAATCTTCTAGTAATAGCTTCTCTGTCTGAAGGTTGTGAAGGGTTCCTTCTGGGTGCTGACAGGAATATCTGCAGTGCTTGTGTTAGAGGTTCCTCTTCCAGGACGAGAAGAAAACGGTTCTTTTGGGTGGGTATTGGTCCAGGCTTCCTCTGAGTGACATGATGAGCACCTAAGTCCAATAACGAAACATCACTCGAGTTTAAATAAGGGGGCAGTTTGTCCCAATCACTCCCCTCTAGGTATCATCATCATTGCCCCCGTGACAGTGCACGAGTAAAAGACTCCAAAAAAGAGTGGGTACTCTGACCTGCTGTTTAGTGAAGAAGCACAAACATTATGCAACCACCAAGTGAGTAGAAAATGAGTTTGATCACACTAGCTTGCTGCCTCTCACTGGGAGCAACTCTCTCGAGAACACTGGTTCCAGAGTCCAAGCCCAAACCTGAGGCGAGTCCAACTATATCCAGCTGGAAATGCTAAACCTCTCGCACCACCACATGCTCCTACCCTACCAGAGAGGTGGTGTGTTACACATCCCTAGAGCATCACCAGGATCCTCGCCTTTGGCTGCTGCCAAGCTTGCACTGCACCTGACCCTGACTCATGAAGCCCCTCCCGTTGGTGGTGACATCTCCCACAGGAGGGGGGACCCACGTTACCCTTATGGGCTGAGCCTTATTGTGCCCCATGATCAAAGGCCTAGCCACACTAGGCCCTCACCTCCGTGCCCAACCGACCCCCAGGCCTGGCTCCAGGGGACCCCTGTGACCCACACCAAGCCTAAAAATAAGTGTTAGTAAATTCATTACAATAACATTGGAATGAATTGCAATAAAGAGGTGATATCTAAAAGACATCCAATAACTCAGAAACCCCCGTACTAGTCTTTTGTCGTTGCCTTATTCTGCAAAGTGACTCTCCATGTAAAATGTCACCAGCCAGTGTGTCCTCAGTGGCTATTGGTTCCTTCTCCCTATCATCTCCATACCTACTTACCCTGCAACACCTCCTCTTCAGTTATGCTGAGGAAGATAACAGCCTAGGACCAGTACCAATGAAATGCACAGCAAGTCTAAACTGCACCTCTAAAGACCAAAGACAAAGGACTGCCTTGATGAGCGAAAGAACACCAGCGCATTGAGTTTGAGAGCCTTTTGATCTCCAAAAAACTTTATTCATATAGTTGATGTATTATAAATATCATTATTATTACTAGGATTGATATAGTAATACTTTATTGATATACCACTCTTAGCACAGATTAATCAGATTTAAACCACCATTGTGGTTACACTTCATAGGTAACCTGCACATAAAATATCACAGGACTGCTGTGCATCATATAACCAGCATTTTGGTTACACCCAAATGAGAAGATGGGTTTTATTTCACCATTGTTACTGGTTGCACATGGCCACGTCCCCTCGCCTTGTTCTGTCAAGTGCCTCTCCAGCTATGTCCTAATTTAGGGTCTGCATAGCGGATTCATTGGTTACACACAGGCACTGCAGGTACTGTCCTAATCTAAAGGCTCCTTCAAATCTACCCTCACAAATCCGCACTTCATTTAATTTTCTGATTGGCTTGTAACAAAACCACAAGTGATGTATTCTTTGTAACCCCCTGTTTCATAAAATTCCTTTTGCACAAGACAGCAGGGAATGACCAGCAGTTGAGGCAAAGCAAGTTTATCTGCATAGCGCCTGTCATGTAGAAGACTATTCAAAGCGCTTTCCATAAAAACATTAAAAGCATCAGAGGTGTAAAGAAGAAGAAAAAGTTGCAAAAATCACAATAAAATAATAAAGTAAGAGCAGATAAAAGTTGCCGTGCAGATTTCATACATAGATGCAAACCTTCATTTATAAATGTTTGTTTAATCTCTGCTGGCAGTTTATTCCACATTTTTGCAGCATAACTGCTGCTAAATGCTGCTTTTCCATGTTTAGTCTAGACTCTGGTCTGGATTAGTTGACCTGGGTCTTTAGAGTTAAGTGCCAAGGAATGTATTTGTAAATGTGTATCTACCAAGCGGCGACCTCGGTTGGAAAAAGTGAAGTGCATTACAGTTTCCCACTAGAGGCTCCAAAACAGAGCGTAGTTCCATAGACTCCCATATTAAAAAGACCACCTTCACAGCAGTAACAGACATGTTTACAGCCTGGTATAAAATAATCATTTAATGTTTAATAGATCAAGTATACTCTATTCAGGGTCAGCTGTATTGCTGGGACAGGCTCCAGCTACCTGCGACCCCGAATTGGAAATGGATAGATCAATTTTACCTCCATGACAACTTTGAGGGTGGTAAATTGTATTATAATTAATTTGTTTATATGTTATTTAGTTATTCAATCTAATTAGAGGCATGTCCTTTTGATTGACAGGTATCCAATATCTCCAGCAAGACGGCAAAAGTGTAACACAAATGCCGTTTTTAATCAGCTAACAGTAGCTGGTTAGCTCCCGTTAGATCAGTTACAGCTTAGCTACATGAAACTTAGTCAATCATGTACCCCAATGCTAACAGCACCCCCTCTCAACTCTGCGTCTTTGACCATTTTTGTATTTTCCAGTGTGTGACCTGCCAAGATGGTGACTGTAGGAGCGATCGTCACATACCACCTTCAATCAAACACAATTTGATAGGTGTTAACCAATCAGAAAGTGCCACGTTACAACATAGTTTCATTTAAAACAACATACCCGCCCTCGCCTGCATGCCTGGCAGAAGTCTTAATCGACTCTGCTGAAAAAGCAGCAGCCATAATTTACTTCCTGGACTTCTGATGTCCCAAATAAGAAAGCATGTTTGTACGTGGCTCCCGTTTCCCCCGTTCACGCAGCAAGTCTAGGTTTTCTTCTCGTACAGAAATATGCCCAAATTAGGAGTTTTCATATTTCCCTTGGTTGGTTGCTCTTCTGTTCTCCACTCCCGCAAACCCACAAAACCTGAGACTTCATAGAACAAATAGACCAACACACACACCCCCACCTCCCCCACCGGAAACTATTTGATTTGATTTATCAGGTCAGTAAAAATAGACATCATCTCTCACTGTCATCTATCAGTTAATGGGTGGTTTAGAAATCTAACAATGCAGGTAGTGTTTAACATTGTATTTTATTTGTTACACATACACACCTTTAGTGGTTAAACAAACAACTGATCTGAACGTTAGAAACTGGGTGAGGTAGTTTTTCTGGGAGGTTCAGCAAGCAGCATGCAAACTGCAAATTCATCATGTCATGAATTTACACAAGAAACAGCAGATGATGAGGTTAATAGTCTCCTTGTCTTCAAATGTTCCCAGTGTTGATAAGATTTATCTGAAAGTAGTGATGCCGTTAAAGGTTTCAAATAAACAGGTAAATGTGGACATGAACTGTTTCCTGGAACTGTGTGTGAGAGGAACATGAGGTGAAGACTGCCAGCAGAAAACCAAGTTCCTTACTATTGTAAAGCATGTGTTTATTATTGTTCTCCTCTTTCATAATTATTTTTCTAGCAAATGAATGGATTTTTGGAAGGCCTGAACATGACTAAAAACTCAAAAGAAAAATTGTGAATATGTCTATTTATAACTACCAAGCTCTGAGGTCATCTATATACAAACTTCCTGTCAGTACTACAGCACCACCTACTTGGTGACAGGACATTTATTTTTGTACTTTAAGCATTGCTACTTCTCTGTATTTAAGCCATCCATCCATCCATTATCTGTACCACTTATTTCATTCAGGACTGTGTGTAGCCATAGCCCATCCCAGCATCATGGTGAGAGGGGCAGGCTACACCCTGGACGGGTCACCAGTCCATTACAGAGCTTATAATTAAGCCAATTTCCTGAAATGTTGTGAGATTATACATTCATCTTTACCCAACCAATTAAAAGGGTTTTTTTTTTGGGCAGTGCATCAATGATGTACTCACAGTAAAAGTGACACCCAAAAAGCTGAGAATTGTGATTTTATTTTTTACAGCATTGTCCAAGAGATAGATAGATGGATGGATGGATGGATAGATGGATGGATGGATGGATGGATGGATGGATCAATGGATGGATGTTTTGATGGATGGATGGACGGACTGTAAAATCTATTAGCAGTCATGACTTGCATTTATAAGTGCATTACAAGTACTAATATGTTTTACTTAATGTTTTATAAAGTAATATGTAATTGAATGATGAAAAAGCATTAGAATTTTGATTTAGTCATTTGGCTTTAGTTACTGTCACCTGTTAAGTTTAGTTAAGAACAAACTGATTTGGTTGAAGTTAATGTTACTATAGTACTGAAGTTGCTAAAGACCAACTTGCATGTGCAGTAGAAGCAAGTGGACCCACCCGACTCCAATCTGAAACACCACAATCTCATCATGTAAAAAACAGTGAAATGAGTTTTCCAACAAATAAAAATGACTTGTGACTTTTCTTGTACTTCTGTTATAATCATTTATACATGAAATGTCAGCTTAACTGAAGTTATTTCAACCAAAGGTGTTTCTTAATCTATCAAAGATATGCATGATGACATGTTCTAAGTATGTTCTATTTATGTGTTTTATTTAATAAGCAGTTTTATTTTATTTTACTTACAAAAATAATAATTATTTATAATTTAAATATTTCCTAACCCAGAAGGTATACCCTTTTGTTAATTAAGTTATCCATTAAATTTCTTACTATTATTTGGGTGAGAAGTTTAAAATGACCCAGGTGTTTTCCAGCTGTTCCCATCGGGGCAGATACATTAGACAGCCGAAGAGAAAAAACCAGCAACAATCATGTGTGCTGGGAAATATTAGAGAGCGGAAGATGCAAGTAGGTGATATATAGATATGTTAATTACTTTACAGTCATTTTGGTGAGTTTTTCTCTGAGAAATGTTATAAACTATTATGAAACTAGAAGCTGGTGCAATGTTAAGCATGTAACCTAAATGAGTTGCTTTTGTTTGTGTTAAATATAAGATGCATTCACAACCAAAAGTCGGCCGGACTCAATATAGTTGGAAAGTCCTTACAATTGAGGGATGGATATTTTTTTCATCAAGTGAAGATTTCTTTATTTCTTTGCTGTGTTTTGCAGAATAAGCAGAGTTCAGCACGATTGCAGCAACAATAAATGATAAATAATAAAGGGCTACTTTTTCACCATGTTAAATTCACAGAAGGGAAGTGTTAGAGATAAAGTGATCCAGAGCATGTCTAATGGGTCATTTAATTTAGATGAATATGAAATAAATTCTTTGGTTTTACTGCTTTGGATAAATTGTAGTATAAATACTGGTCCTTTGCTGCTGATGAACTGAATCGCATCTAGAGATAACTTCTCTTTGACACTTTGCAGAACATGTTTTCTCTATAATGTTCAGTTCACTCTAAAACCACTTTGGAAAACAGTTCCATCAACATTTAAACAAATATGGACACATCCTAAAATGCTTAAATGCAAAGTAGCAAGAAAACACAGTGAGAGACAATAAAATTATGGAATAAAAACACTTCAGTGATCAATAAAAGCATTGATAATATATGAAAATATTGTTCATCGAGATGTCAGAACATTGTTTCACTGACTTTGAAGACCAGAAACTTTCCAGAAAATCAGGGATATGCCGCTCTCTGCAAAGTCAGTCAAATAAACAATAAAAATAACAAAAAAAACATCATTAGACATCAAATTAAAAACATCCATTACACTGTGGCCTAATCAATTGCCTGTGATCAATCTAAAGACAAAGGGGATATTGAACAAATAGCACTGTTCGGTATATTAAATATGATGGAGGTAATTAATAAGTTGATACCATTAATTTGTCCAACAGGTGGGAAAAGATGTCTGTGAGACTGTCTTAAACTGTTTTAGAGCCTGGTGTCAGTGACTACCACGTTTGGCAGGAGTGCAGAGGGGCTGTGTCGCTGTTAGCTTTTCATTGCATCCTGCATCAACAAAGCATCTTGTGCTCAAACATTTCCACAACAATGCACAGAAGTAATGGATGTAGTCATTCAGATTGTCAATAAAATAATGATAAAAAGGTTTAAATCACCATCAGTTCTGTTTGTTACCAGAAGAACTGGAAAGCACACATTCTGATCTCCTGCTGCACAACACAGTGACTGTCCAGAGCGGGTGTGTGTGTGTGTGTGTGTGTGTGTGTGTGTGTGTGTGTGTGTGTGTGTGAGCTAAAATGCTTTGCCAGGTGTCTGGAAGATGTGAAAACTTTCCTGGACAGCAAATGTCTCACATTTCCGGAGCTTAAACAGCCAGTTGCTGAAAAAGCTCTACTTCATGGTAATGTGACAGCGCACCTGAACACAGCTCTTGAGGGGAAATGAAGCACAGACCTGCACATGCCGGATGTGGAAAGATTATACACTGTCACACTTCCCCAGTCTGAGTGTTCAAACAGGCTCACATGATAAATCAGGAGTATTTACATTCTGCATTAATTGCAATGCAAACATTGTGGAAACGATTGTGTGAGTCCAGAGCTGAAAAAAACGACTTTATTTTTTCCCCTAAGCCTCCATCCATCCCTGCTGAACACAACTGCACTGACAGGATTGAGCCAACCTGATGTTGGGATGTAACTGGCCGAGTTTAAACACATGACAGTGGATTTTAAAGATGTTGCTGGTCAGAGGCATGATAGCGGATTATAAATCCTACCCAAACTGAACAAACTTGTGTTTGTAACAAGGAATATTTCATGAAAAAGTTTGCACTTGGAGTCCTGTCAATGTTTGGATCCACATATGTACGTGATCAGGTGTTTTCCAACATGAAGCAAGCGTAGCACATGCTTTACAGATCCTTATGATGGCATACAACACTGATGTGCTGACGCTGATTTTCAGAAGCAGAAATCACATTAACCAGGTATGAGAAATATTTTAATTGCCTATTATTTTCCACATGTTCACATTTTTCCCTGTTCAGTGAAATAATCATTTTGTTTTTCAGGTCAACAGCTGAGGACTCAAAGCATGAGTGGCTGTTTTCTTTAAAAGTAACTTAAACTAATGCTTTCTCTCCAGCTTGGTGCATGGAGCAATTTAATTTAGTTTCTCTGCAGTTCATTGATTTAATTAATGCAACACAGTATATTAAAGAAACATTACAAGCAGTGTTGTTGCATTTCAAATGGGTTTTGTGGCACAAACGTCCTGACTGCAGACCTGCTGCCCTAGACCACCGTTTATCAAGCTGTACAACGACTATGACCTAATCCTAGGAGTTGGATAATGTGGCCGGGGAAAAGGGAAGTCTGGGCTGCCCTGCTTAGGCTGCCTGTGTGACCTCTGACCCCAGAAATGCTGTAGAAAATGGATGATGTTTCTAATTAATATGGCCGTATGTAACATATACTTTTAATTTATATATTTCTGAGTTACTGAGAGCTGATAAGCCTTTTAGTGTTTTTAACTGTAGCCTTTTCCTATTGAATAGATCTGATTTATGTCTAAATATTATTTTGTAGTGTTAGTTTATTGTCTCATATGGGAAATTTGTTTTCACAGAACTGTACAGTTATATTACGCTTCAGACATCAGACAGACAAACATGTGACAACAACAACAACAAAGCAGCAGGTCCTGATACTGTGTGTTCATGTGTGGTTCAGTGCAGTTATGTCTGAGGGGA
>JBAMHV010000005.1:16093716-16105236 GCA_037177535.1 Pseudomugil gertrudae | reverse complement strand
TGATAAGAGACTTGAGTACAGCTATGAGTATATCCTCATATATTTACTTTATTATTATTATAATGATGAATGTTACCACTCCTCGTTTCATTTTGTTCAATGTTTGTTTGTAAAATGTATTCTTTTGACTTAAAAATTGCAATAAAAATAAAGTAAAAAAAGAAAAAAAAGTTCTGTGTTGCACAGCGACGTTTTTTTGTTGCACCCACCTGCTGTGGAGGCACGAGGCAGAAAGTTTTTAAAGAATAATGCACACCGTATATACAAAGCCTGTTTTTGTTTGGACTTCTTTTCCCTTTTGGTTGTGTGCAGCCAGTGAGGTATCTTTTCTTATGTGTTAAATGTATGCGCTATAATGGAAATTAAGTTTAAGTAATTAAGTAACGTATTTGTGTTTCTGTATGTCAACAGTTCGACGGTGGGGTTTATTTTTTGTATTTAAATAAATTGAACAAAGAACTATGGCGTGGTGTTTAACCACATTGCATATGTTATACCATCTACCTCATGAGAGTTTGCACAATTATTCATTCAATGCTGATTGTTGCACAGTTTATGTAGTACACTGCTGATTATGTACATAGATTAGTTTCCTTTGCTTATAGTTGATATTTTATGTTTATTCTTTTGCGCCTTTTATTATATCTATTTGAATATTTTTCATGTTTGTATATTGATTCAGTGTGGACGATAAAGTAACCCGTTTCCTTACTGTGTATATGACAATAAACCATTTAAATTTGAATAAATTCATCAGTCTGATCTTTCAGTCTTTACAGATTGTATAGTATAAATAAAAATAGAATTCAAAATCTAAATATCAGATTTCCAAATCTCATTGACTCATATCTTCTTCTCAGTAGAACATGAATTATATATCCGATGCTGAAACTTTAACCTCATATCACTTCATGAATGAGGGCAGCAACTCCTGTAAAATGTTAGTATAGGTGCAACAAAAGTCTAGATAAGCTGCTGGAACAAATAAAACTCCGTCCTTTACAACTTGGAAAACTTTAAAGATTCCACCATCTAAATCAGGGGTGTCAAACTCAGGTCCTCAAGGGTCGGTATCCAGCAGGTTTTTGTTGTCTCCATGCGCCAACACAGCAGACTGGAATTACTTAATAGGTTGACAAGAAGCTGTTGGATCTATTTGATTTGGATCAGGTGTGTTAGTGCAGGTAAACCAGGAAAACCTGCTGGATACCTAAAGTGTCTGAGAAGATTGAGAGAATTAGGAGTCTGCATGATGGGACAAGGCTGGATGCTGAACTGGAAATGACTGCGTGGACTCATAAACACTTGCAGAAATCTATGCATGTACACAAAGTTCATTCTTAAATAAAAAAAAATGCAGGTTGAAGTTGAAGAACATCTAGAAACAGCTTAATCTTCTCTGTAGCAAAGTTAATTTAAAATTGTCTGAGGCAAAGTGTAAAACTGTTCTATAGTCAGATGAATGAAAACCTTTCTAGAAACCATGGTTGGTATATCCTGCAGACTAAAGAGGAGACGGAGCATCCAGCTTGTTATCAGTGAACAGTAGAAAAGCTACATCTCTTATAGGGTTGCATTAATGCCTATCTATGCAGCTTCCCCGTCTGTGAAGGCAAGGCAGGTTTATTTATATAGCACCTTTCATGTAGCTCAGAGTGCTTTACATTGGGGTCGACCAATTCTAAAATGTACATGGATGTTATCCCAGCTAACACGCCCATGTGGGGCCCACATGGGTTACAACAGGGCCGGTGTGTGGGGCCCAGCTAATTTTGTTTGCAGTTTCCATGATGGCCCCAAATGGGCTTGCCCATGTGGGTTTATGGTGGGCCCTGGATGGGCTCTAAATGGGGCCAAGATGGGATACAACAGGGCACGTACATGGGGCCCAGATAGGAAAAACTGGGCACAGCTAGTTTTGTCCCATTTCCATGGTGTGTTTTCCAAAATGTGCAATTGTGGACTAGATAAGTCTAACTGAAGACTGATGACACACTTAATTCTTAACGTTTTTTTTCAATAGGTTTGACTATTTAATGCAGATAATCCTCTATATAGAGGATGATCTGCTTCCCCCAGATTTCGCTTTCAGGGAAGGCTTTGTGGATTTTATCGAGACAATACTGAACCACATCCTGCATCCATCACAACAGCATGAATCACAGGAGAAACTGCAGAGGCTGATCATGCTGGCTTGCTGTCAACAGAAACCACTCAGAACATAAAACAAGTGAAAATCCATCAAAACAAGTGTTGAGCAGCTGGTATCCTACAACAGAGCAGAATGGGACACAAAACTCCAGCAACGTGTTGCTGCAGACACAGCTGACATGTCTATGCCAGTGAAATCTATTTCAGCCTCGCAGCAAGAATACTGCAAACAGTAGAGATTACAATATCTACTTCTTCTTTTAACGAATCAGACGTTTGCAGATTATTTTTATAGAAGCAATACAACAGTAAATGTCACCCTGGAACTACGTTTATTGCTGCCATCAGATTCAAAATGATCTAATATGTGCCATGAAATGGTCAAATGTGCAAATTTCAACATCTGATATGTTGTTTATGTTCTACAGGAAATAAAATCTGGGCTGATGAGATGAGGTAATCACAGAATCACCGCAACTTCTGTAAACGTCAAATAAAGGGATTAGGATTAAGTAATTAACTTTGGCAAAAAAAAAAAGTAGTGAGCTAATCAGATTTTTTTTATAGATAAAACTGTGTGTGTGTGTGTGTGTGTGTGATGTAACGGTGTGTTACCAGAGCTGCTCTGTCGGCGGGGTTTCTCCAGCGCGTGCCGCCGGTGCTGGTGGCCGTCCGCAGACGTCTGTCTTCGGTATGAGGCACAAGAGTCCCGGTAAAACCTGACCGACATTTCCAGCACGGCTGTGACTTCGCTGACTCTCAAATGTGTCCCCGATCAGAGCAAGAGGACTTTATGAGCCAGTCGATCCGGTTTCCGTCCTTCAGAGTACATTTCCTCCAGGGGCGCGTTTAAAACATGTCTGATGGGGGGACCATGCAGGATGATGCATGGGTTTTTTTCCTGTCCAGATTTAGCTGATTATTAAACCAAAGCTGTGACTTAATTTAAAAAAAGAAACATTTTTTTCTAAACTATGGATTTTTTTTAGTTTGCTCAAAGTTTATGTCGACCTCATAATCACAAAACAAGACAGAACGCATGTTTTACTGGAAACGTTGAGTTTTACAAATGCTCAATGACATTTGATCGGTTAAATTCAGTTTGGTAGGGTGGCCAACAAATATCTGAACACTATATCTGCTGAAAATGAGGAAGAACACAAAATAATGCCAGATATTTTTCACATGGACAGTAAAGAAAGCAGACAAAAGACCATGTCTCATGAGATGTCCACCAGCAGTGTAAAACAGCAGAGCTAAAGGAATGAATAAATGGTATATAAATGGACAATTTGGTCTGTCACGTGTACTGGTTACAGGAGTAATTTGGTCCAATTTCAAGGAGCTTCACTATCCATCACATGATGCAGAATATATATCATACCACCGGACTTTTCAGGAACAATATTAAGTTGTATATTCTATACTCAACCAATGAAAGGAACAAACCAGAGAAGAAGAAAGTAAGACAGAAACTGCTAAAAAAAAAAAAAAAGACAAAAGGTGAGAACAACAAAAACCATTGTGGTTTTATTCTTATTCTTTCTTGGTGTTTTTGGACAGGTGTAAATGATTTTATAGAAATAAATTATCACCGTGTCAAAATGCAGACGTGAACTCCAAACTCAGCGCTGCCCATCGTGAAAAGAACTGACTGAACCATTATGGTGATGTAAAAGATGTATGGAAGCATGAGAGGGATGACATATAAAAATGTTTGAAGCAGCTTTCTGCATAGGGAGTATAAATGGACCAAGCCAGACCTATAAGATTTTAGAAAGGAATGTATTAAAACTGCTCTGAAAGGTAGAGATGAGGTGTCTGATTGCTGAGGCCAAACTGGGAGCTGCTTCCACAGGAAGGGGTCTGGTTTCTGAAGGATCAATCTCACATTATATCAGTAATGGTAAATGGTCTTGTACTAGAAAAGCGCTTTTCTACACATCAGTGCACTCAAAACGCTTTAACACTATTCGGCCATTCACCCATACGCTCACACACACACACACACACACACACACACATTCACACACCGGTGACGCAGCACCGGGAGCAACTGGGGGTTCAGTGTCTTGCTCAAGGACACTTCGACATGTGGAGCCGGGATTTGAACCACTAACTTGCTGGTTAGGAAATAACCCGCTCTACATGCAGCCGCTCAGTCCGATGAGTTAAGCCCTCTCCATTACTCTTTTTGGTAAGTGCTGAATTGAGTTTCACTCAGTGAATTTAATTACTTTTTAATTGAACCAGATTGTTCTTTTTGTTTATAGAATAAGTTAACCAGAAGTTTATAAATGATTTAAATATGACTTTTCTTGAAAAAGATTTTACGAGTGCCTGTTGTGACTTTAGATTTCTGACTGGAGTCTGTTCCGCTTATTTCTGTTTATTATGTAAATCATGTCAACATGTCTTTTCAAATGAAGCTCCTTGTTTTTTATTCCTGTCCTGCAGCTGGACAATGCAGCCTTTACACTGAAGTTCAGTGTGACCGGCATCCTGTTGTCCTCTGGTTAACTTAACTCTAACTTTTCCCTATCTGCGTCCTGACACCTGAAGGTAACTCCACTAAATCTATTTTATTTCTAGTTGCACCAGAACTTTTACCACCCCACACAAACATAAAGTCATAAAGAAATTCTGACATAAAAAACTCCTTCACTTAACACTTTCAGGTTAATTATCATTCACTGAGCAAATAAACTGTTACCAAATCAGCAAAGAGGGAGGTGAAGGGGTCAGGAGACACATACCATCATTTTACTGGTTGTTTTACATGAGTAATGACGTTAACACAGCTGGCTTTAGATCTGTGTTTTCCCTCAAACATGCCAGGAACAGACTCAGCATTCCCTTTCCTCTTCCCAGTTCCTCTGTTGGCTCGCAGTTTTAGCTGATCTGAAACCAACACAAAGGAATTCATGATCCAACAGCGGACAGCAGTCACAAGATCGATGCTTCAAAGGTTGTCACACCTGAAAATGTTAAAGCAGCAGTACATACCAAATTCCTCTTTCAGTGAAGGGACTTGCTAGGTTCTTGTCTTCAAGACAAATGAGTCAGAACCAGAACTGAACAGAACAGAGACTGATGATAAATGAATAGAAAAGATCACATTCATATAAATGATAAAATGTTGATGTGCCTGAGTCTGTGTGATGTTGAAGTTGGCTTCTGATTCATCAGATGTGTAAAGGGCAATTCCAATAAATCTTTAGAAACATAGATCATACTTGACCAGATCCTGATCAAAACTACTATATTTAGACTTTTCAAAGCAGGATTGAAGTGGAAACAAGCTGCAAGGAGGGCTTCTTGGGTGTAAAGATGGTGTTTCTCTGGTGCTCTTCAGTTAGGAGATTCCAGTGAAAGTAGAGAAAGTTACTGAGGCACTCAAGAGGATTAATAAATTAAAAAGCCATGTTTAGTAAGTCATGGCTTCATCTATAAAAACATGCCAACGCGTTTCAGCCTTGGCTCTCTGTTAAAAAGAAGGTGAGACACAGCTGCTCTGTGTGGGTGGGTCAATGCTCACATGAAAAAGAGTTGTACATATTGTTAGCTTGGCACTTCATATTTCAACTTGATTCATATAAAAAAATAAATACATACATTTTTTGATTCAAGTAACATACAAATATATAAATGTATACATAAACATGTACATCTGCAAATGCATATAATATATCTATTTATATGAATAAATGCATGCAACATATAAAATACATAGTTACATTCAAAAGAGTGGCTTATTAAAGGGACCACAGATCTGTTAATTTCATAAAGACATTACAAAAGAAGGCCCTGAGCACTCTCAACTTCCTGAGAGTGCTCGGGAGAAACAACCTGGAGGAGAGACTACTGGTTACCCTCCACAGAGACGCCATACAGAGCATCCTAACTTACTGCATCACAGCGTGGTATGCAGGGTGCTCAGCAGCAGACAGGAAAACTCTGCAGTCATTAGAAAGCTTTTAAAGCAAAGTGACTGCTTTGAGATTTGTTATTTTTTTTCTTTGGGAACCAATAATTGTTCTCTAGGGGGAATTTTTGCTTTATTATATACTTTGGATATAATTTGTTGTTGATATCCTCTTAATTTAAATCTGTGACTCATGTCCTGAGAGTTTCTATCAACCTCTTCTGCATCGCATTTACGTTTCAACCTTTGGAAATGTCCAAAAGGGATGTTACCCAAGGAGGATGAAAACTATCAGCTCTAAGTATTGTGTTACGATCTGTTAATTTTCTGAAAATGGAGGTGTGTAAATCTCCATTGACATCTTTTGAGATTTTCAAATCTAAAAAGTTTATGAAGAGAAAGTCCAGACTAAACTTTAAATTTCTATTTGTGTTGTTCAAATATGAGTGAAATTGAAGAAGTTCTGTTTCTGAGCCTGCCCAAAATAAAATGATGTCATCAATATATTTGCCCCACCATAGGCTGAACCGCGTTGGCATGTTTTTATAGATGAAGCCATGACTTACTAAAGGCTTTTTAATTTATGAATCCTCTTGAGTGCCTCAGTAACTTTCTCTACTTTCACAGGATTGAAATGTTCTACACTTGCACAAGAAATGATCAAAGCAAAGTTCCTGATTTTCTAAAATCTTTATTCTATTTGTGGAAATGCAATTTCATCTCATGATGCTTTTGACTTCAACATCATGGTCCTGAAAAAGGTTCCTGAAGACTTTTCTAATCTTAACCGGAATATTTTGCAAGGCATCTGGATGTGGATACGGTTTCTGATGTGTGAAATCCAAATTTTATTAGTAAAAGTCAAAGCTTAGAAATATTACAGGAAGTAGCAGAAACGTTTCCCAACTGAAGCATTTTTATCTTTTCCAATGCCTTTGATTTGGTAAAGAAGATAAAACTAACACAACCACTTCAGGCTAATTTAGATAGAATTTATATTAAAATTATATTAAAAAAATATTTTGTCTAAACTGGTTCATAATACACATGTAATTAAAAAAAAACAAAACAAATATAAATAAGCATGGGACCTGTGAAACCTTTTTGTAAACAATGTTTAGAAAAGACACATCCATCCAGTATAAGCTTTATTCGCCTCTTAGTTGCCTCTAGAAACAAAAAAGATCTAACGCCTAATCATTTTATCAATGTTTTCAATTCAAATTCAACTTTATTTGTATAGCGCCACTTCATGACATTGACTTATCAGGGTGCGTCACAGACATCAATTTAAGCCAATTCATAAAATAGATAAGGGACACCATTCTATCTTGTTTTTTTAATTTTCTCTCCAGAAGTTGGGACTACCTTCTGTTACGTGCAAGCACTCTTCCCCCTGTCATCTTCCCTCTGGAGTTAAGTGGATAATTAGGCCCTGATTACCTGGATGAGCCACACCTGGAAGCCTCACCTTTAAAAGCAGCTCACCAGAGTCATTCAGGAGCCAGCTCTCTCCTCTAACACATCTCCGCCTTGTTACTCAGACTGGATGCTGCAAAGTCAGGAATGTGGGCGAAAGGAATGTGGACTAGGTAGATGGGGTACCCTGTACATTTTACATGTAGCTAATTACTTTGTCTAGTACACTAGCTTTAGCAGTTTGTGCCACCCCATGTATATGTTTTCATCATCACTTTGTAGATAAGTTAGTTAGGCATTTGTTTGTTTCTTTTGATTTAGAGATATGATTAGTTAAGTATCTTGTTATATTGCTTTAATTTCTTTGGCACAATCCATCTGTCTTTTCCTCTCCCACAGGTTACAGCAGCTGATATCCTAGTGCAAGAACATTACATACATTCAAAAAGTTTGTAGGTGAGACAAATATTAACAGTTTTCAAAGCCTTTTTGTTGAGAGAATTCCTTATTAGTTTTATATATACCAGAGTGTCATTATAAAAACATTTCAACACAGGTATTTCCTAATTATACTTACTGTAACCAGGTCCCTGAACATAGTTATAGGTGGTCTGATTTCTGACTGAGGTTGGTGTCCCTGTATGCATCAGTAAGATGCATTGTCTCTGTCCACTGATTAGTGAATGGCTTAAAGGTGTGCATGCCAAGCACCGGCAGGTGTTGGACAGTGTCCTGAGCTGTTGGTCTGGTTGTAAAAGGATTAAACAAGCAGGTAAACTTATAGTTTGTTGGAATAGATTTAATTTGTGGGTTTGGTTTGACAGTGGCTTAATCTGTGTTTTCTCATTTCACAGTTGGCCTCTGCTGTCTTAATTTATGCTCTCAACTGTGTTTTAGTGAATTTGGGTTAGGCAGGCTAGTGATTAGCATTAGCTGGGGCTACTTTGGAATTGGTAGATGACGTGAACATAATTTCTTTATTAATGCTTGTTTGGTTACTAACTTTTGGTTTGTGGTGGTGTTTTGTTAGTTTGTTTAGGTCCATTATTCAACTAAACCATTTGTCATATTCTAGCCTGACTAGAAGTAATATTTTTAATAAACTAATTAAATAATTTGTGCTTATTTTTTTTTTAATCTGTGCCTTGTATAAATAAAATTAATTGTACTAGTTCTGCCTTTGTTCCTTC
This sequence comes from Pseudomugil gertrudae, assembly GCA_037177535.1. Classification (NCBI taxonomy): domain Eukaryota; kingdom Metazoa; phylum Chordata; class Actinopteri; order Atheriniformes; family Pseudomugilidae; genus Pseudomugil; species Pseudomugil gertrudae. The sequence continues at coordinate 16,096,551 of JBAMHV010000005.1, read as the reverse complement.
AGTTGCCCCGCTTCCTGCGCTTCTATAGAAAGTTCTGTTTTTACCCTGTATCAAGTAGTGGAGGGGGATCGGGTTGGTTTACATCCTCACCTGAATAGAACGGTTACACTTACATCTAAAAAAAAGTTTTGATCGTTGGCACGTTTTAAATGGATTCAGGAAAAGAACTTGATTTACAATAGAGTCATAGTATGTCATTTATAAATCAGGTCTGATGTAATAGACTATTACATTCTAATAATTATAATAAATATTTGTTGTTTTTGTAATAATAGTGAATATTAAAACTCATCAAACTGACATTTAATAGGGTGGTTTATAAGTGGTGTGGTCTGTTACATATTTTGGTGAAATTTGTTTTTACCAGTATAATCTTCCCGTTTGTGATCCACAACCATCATCAAAAGCTTGGCACATTTGGGTCCTAGTTGGTTTACCCATATGGGCCCCATACAGGATACCCAGTGTAAGACCATGCCCACATAGTCCATATCAGTCCCACAGACACGTGTTTGCTGGGATATATCTTCTTTCCTTTGCGTTCTAAAAACGCAAAAAACATTTTTCCATTTCAGGGAGAAGTTTTTGTAGAGTTAACGGGTGATGAAGCTGTTGCAGTCTTTCCAGAATGATGTGGAGTGTGCAAAGCCAGAAGAGGATTTAACGGAGCTTGGGCACTCCCTAGGTTCCACAACATGCAACGTCACATCCGGTACTGCGAGTGTCTTCCGGTTGTCTCATCAGCATCCAAACATTAGCTCACTGATTAGCTGCAAGCTAGCGAGGCAAACTATCCTGAAAGCGGTGCCGCTATTGAACGGAATCTATGAGTCGCAAAAGAAACCGCAGTTTTGCGGAAACGAGACTTTCTACTGAGCTCCACAGCGCTTTTATGGAACTTCCAGCGTCGACAGGTCGAGTTGAAGATGATTTCCTGGCGCTGGAAAGCGACGAGGAGCTGATGTGCTCGGTCAGCGACATCACCGAGCACCTTGGCAGGAACATCAGTGTGGTTCTGGAGACGGCGCTGTCTGAGATCCGCAAGATGGTCAGCGTCCGGATCCGTGTTCTGAAAATGGAGCTGCGAGAGAAAACGAATGAGATTGAAGTGTTAAAGGCCAGGTTGGAAACGGTTCAGAAGGACCCTTTCACAGGTATAACGTCTGCGGAGCCGCCTGCGGAGTCCGGCTTCAGGAAACACGATTTCTCCCTTTCCAAACACAACAACGCGGATCCCCGCAGAGCCAAAGCTGCCTTCCCCACCATAAAAAAGGAAAACATCGATGCTATCTGTGACTATCTGATGAAAGATAAGAACTCTAGAGGGTGTGCTGAAGTTGAGGGAGACCAGATGAGCCACGCTAGTGGTGAGAAGGACCCTCCTCACGAGCCGGAGCCGCATCCCCTCAGCCTGTGGTCGGACAGCGGGGTGGGCTCCGGGCCTGCTCAGGGAGACACCGAGGCCGCCGGAGAGGACATTTTTAGCCTCATTCCCTCTGGAAGCAAGCGGATGTGTGAGTACGAGTGGATGACACCGATGGAATATTCCTCAGACCTGAGAGGTAAAAAAAAAATAATGACGAAAAAAAATATGTTAAAACAGATATTTTTTTCGTTCAATAGAAAAATATTCATTTAAAATATTAACACATTTTAAACCCGATGACACTAATACGTTTGTAAAGAGTAGCTCCAGGCTGATGTAAGTCATTGTATACTTTTTTTAATACGTCTGTGTATGGGAACTGCTGTTTTAGGAGATAAAACGTGTCTTATTCTGGTTTGATGCAGGATGCTAACTGCTGTATACACTCCAGAGGCCTCATTTATAAAGCTGTTTATGCAAAAAAGTGGGCCTGAAAATTGCGTAAGTACTTTACTGCGCAAATTTGAGAATTTATAAATATAAACGTGACGTAGAAAAGTGCGTACCGCTGCGCAAACTTTGCACCTTGCGTGGTAACACGCAGAGGGAAAACTAGGACACAGCGGATAAGATGATACATTTAAGACACATTAAACCATGTTTGTTATCACTCACATCACTTTGTATCATTGTAATAAACACGGAAACATGGCTTATTGTAGACATGCTTAAAAAACGGAGGTATTTAATAAATACGCCTCATTTATAAAAACATTACGTAGCAAAGATGCCTACAGGTGGCGTACGTACGTAAAACCGGAAGTGCTCCGCACATTTACTTCCTGATTTATAAAACTGCGCACGCACGTCCCACGCTTGTTTCTGTTCATAAAACAGGATGACACTAAATTTGGTGTATGTACAGGAGCGTCTTGTCACGCCTACATGTTGGTTATAAAATGTAATGGTAAATGGTCTTGTACTTGTATAGCACTTTTCTACACATCAGTGCACTCAAAGCGCTTTAACACTATTCGACACATTCACCCATACGCTCACACAAATGCACATTGGTGACGCAGCACCAGGAGCAACTGGGGGTTCAGTGTCTTGCTCAAGGACACTTCGACATGTGGACCAACAGAGCCGGGATTTGAACCACTAACTTGCTGGTTAGGAACAACAACCGAAAAACCAAGTAGTTTTAACACTACTGGAACAAGTATAAGTACAAACAACAATAATGCTAAATACTAAGCAAACTAAGTGTAAACCCAAATCTAAACCAAGCTAAACACCACAAACATACCAAAATATACGCCTACGTCTGTTGCCTGGAATCTTGGTGTAATGATGGACGAGCAGTTGACCTTTAAAGTCCACGTTGCCATGGTTACCCGTACTTGCCGTTTTGCTCTGTACAACATCAGGAGGATCAGACCCTTTCTGACAGAATACACGACACAGCT
>JBAMHV010000005.1:15912980-15926962 GCA_037177535.1 Pseudomugil gertrudae | reverse complement strand
ATCACAGTTATCACAATCAATAATAGCGCACACCATCAATAAACTTTTTTTCAGCAATTTTTTCACTAACCTCTCGGACTTTATATAAAATCGCTCACTTTTAATCTTTTAGGACAAAAAAGACTTACTTACCATGATGTTATTTATGTCGTCACTCATTTCTGGTGGTGTAACTTCCATTGCGGTGGTCTTAACCGAGAGGAAAAAACATTTCCGTTGTGGCTAATTGTGTTGTGGCTTATTGTGTTGTGTCGTGTTGTGTTGTGTCTTATTGTGTTGTGGCTATTTGTGGAGTGTTGCAGCTTATTGTGTTGCGGCTTATTGTAGAGTGTTGTGGCTTAGTTTTGCTGTGACACTTCAGGGCCACCGTAGTACGGTAAAAGCAGGAAAATAATCTGTTTTGAACCTGGATTGCGTGCGCATCACTCGCATACTTGAAATCACATCACTACAGTTAACACAGAGCTACTACTGTTTGCTGTCACCTGGCGGCGCATTTCAGGAGAACCCTAGACAGGTTCAAAAATAGTTTTTAGCATTTTAATCTGTAATACAATACCTAACTTTGTGTTTAATCAATAATAATAAAAAATCAAATAAATTCGCTGCGAGCAGGGTTCGAACCTGCGCGGGAAGATCCCATTGGATTTCAAGTCCAACGCCTTAACCACTCGGCCATCGCAGCGTTGTCGCGTAAGGGGTTTTCTGCCATCCTTGAACCATCACCCGTGACATTTCGGATAAATTGGATTAAATATTTTTTGGCACATATTCTACCTGATTCATACTCCATCTAAACACGTCCGACCTTTGTTTCATACGTTGTGACATCCCACAGTGTTTATCTGTCTTAAAAGGTTGTTTGCCAACACAACATATAATTGATATGTAAAGTTAAATGTTCATGTAACCTGCGCAATGCCATAGTGTGGAAATTCGAGCGAATCCCTATGGGCCGGTGAAATAAAATAAAAATAAAGTCGCAAGCCTAAGTAAGAACAGGCCTGCTATCTTATCAGTTAGAAACTAATTTATTTTACCCATATTTACAGTATGGGTACTTTGCATAATATACGTCTTAGAAGACGAACGAGGTCTTAAAAACACTTATAAAATACTAGAATATACAACAAGAATTACTCCCTCAGTAGGGAAATAGAAATCTGACTAAAGTAAAGCCACACATTCTGGTGGAAATGGTGACTTATGTACGGCTATATAAATGTCACGTGTCAGAAGAATGACAGAAATTTGTTAACTAATATTCTAAATACATTTTTATTATTTTTTGTTTTATGCAAGCTTTCAAAACCTCACCTTTCTTTTTATGACGAACATAAATGTGGAAATGACTAGCGCCCCCCTGTGGTCACACACTGTAATGGGTTGTGCTTGAACACCTGGCGTAGCTTAGCGCCACTCCCATAGCGCTTAAAATACGCAGTTTTGTGCAGAAAAGCGCCGTTAAAAGCGCTTGTTTTTCCTAAGATCCATGCAAGATTGAACTTGAGATGCGAGCCGGTTCAGGTGGTCAGTTAAATGTAGTTTCACTTCCAGATACAGGGGTTTAATTTTATTTTGTACATTTAGTGATGACGTAATACACATAAAAATGAGAAAATATCGCATGTAAATCTGACAGAAAAAAAATATACTGTTTATAGAATCCAAAACTGGTAATGAATGAAAAAAAAATTCAGAAGAAAGTTAGAAGTATGGATCATTTTAAATAAAAGTTTCCAGGATATGAAGCAGTGGATGAAATGCAGCTGAACCCAAACAGACTGACGCCCAGATCTAAACAAGCTTCCTCGTTTATGAGTCTGGTTAACACTAACCTGTTTTCTTTTATGTCCCAGTTAACTCAGACCACTTTACTGTTAAATGGAGAAACCTTTTTTATTTGTAAGACCATTAAAATAAATACTTTACAGAATCCAATGTAGAAAACTTGAAACAGCATCTCAAAAAAGGTTAACAATTCATAGTCATTTAGAGGCAGAAAAAAAAACCTTACATCCCATGATGAAAGCATTTTAATGAGCTCAGAGCATTTTGGTGACATGGAGCACTAATCAGCTGTGGTTTGGTCCGTTCAGGTCAGTCACCCCCTCCCTCCCATCCCCACCCCCCAAAAAAAGTGACCATGAAAAAAAACAAAAACAAAAAAATAAACCCCGTGTGTGTGTTGAAGAGGGGAAAAAAGGCACCAAAGCCTTGGAAGTGAAACTGGCAACTCACTGGGTTATGGATTTATCATACTGGTGTTTATTGATCAGTCCCAGAAGTGGAACTGGAATACTGGAACGATGCCGTCTCGTGTTAGCATCACGGTGGTGTTAGCATTTTGCAATTAAGCAACGACGACTCTAAAAAATTGAAATCAATGTCTGTTAAAATGTTGAGGCAGCCAGGGTTCAGATTCAACTGCTGTTATGAAACCAGTCCAGGAAGTTCTCCTTTAAAGACGGGCTAAAAAAAATAAACACACTGAGATGTTTGGATGTAGAAGGTACAGTCATGGAGGAATTCAGCTCAGAAACAAGATTTTACTTCTAAAACAATGACATGAGGAATCTTCTAGATCAAATCAGCCACATTCATGGGCATCTCCTCGACGGTGGTGTTGTAAAACGTCTCAATATCTCTCAGGGTTCGCTTGTCATCCTCAGTCACCATGTTGATGGCTACGCCTTTCCTCCCGAAACGGCCTCCACGACCAATCCTGACAACATAAAAAGCGAAAAAGTTAGAAGATCCCACAAAAACAAGTCGTTCTTCATCCCACCTTCAACATGAACATCTACTTTTCTTCCATTACGGTTACAAAACACTGCTGGTTTGTGTCCGACTCAGAACCATGATGTAAGATCATTCCTCAGAGTTCCTGCTGTCTGTACAAACCCAGTCAGCAGAACGTTGACTAGGTCGCCACCACAGCACGAGGTCTCCGAGTCAGCTGACACGCATGGATTTCATCACCATACAGACCAGTTCTACCGACACACTGACCAGTGATACCGCAGCTAGTCCTGAGAGCCATCAGTTTTAACTAGAGCTGCACGACATGGGAAACTTTAACCCTGTGGGACATACAACCCAACAGGAATTTAATATTACTTGAAATTATGCTGCACTGTTTTTCTGCATTTCAGAGTTCTCGTTATCCTTCATTACAAAGCCCAGAGCTTTTACCATAAAAAAGAAATGACCATTGGCAATAAAAACAATGCACCAGGTACACTTTAACTTCAGATATGCTTTATTTGCCTGCATTGCAGGACCGTAACATGCACATTGTGATGAAGCTGCTCAGACGATAGTGTGCAGCTCTATATATTCATTAGCATATGAATCAAACTGATGGATGGTCCGATCCAAGCAGGCAGAAATGTGGCTCAGCCAACAACCCTGTAAGACCAGAAAACTGCTTCAACCTTACCTGTGGATGTAGTTCTCTCTGTTGGTTGGCAGGTCATAGTTAATGACCAGGGACACCTGCTGAACGTCAATTCCTCTGGCCTGAAGAGAGGAAGACTCTGGATTACAAAACTAGGACATGGACTTGGAACCAGGCGAGTCTTATGAAACCATTCTGGCTCAGAGCATAAAATCAGTGTGAGCTGCCATTTAGTTGTGAGTCCAGTATTTAGACCAGACTACAGTGGAGGGCAGCCGGTTCTTATACCAAGGAACATTCAGTCCTTCACCAACACAGCAGATGGCAGGAGAGGGAACCTTGGACCGTTAAACACCCACACCAGTTAAACTGGCAGCACACGTTCCCAGTCTGATGTGTGGACGTCTCGTCGTCCACAATGTCTGCAGACGCCAGATAAACCTACCAGCAGGTCGGTGGTAATCAGGACACGACTGGAACCAGAGCGGAACTCCCTCATGATCAGGTCCCTCTCCTTCTGGTCCATGTCTCCGTGCTGGATGAAAAACGGGCCAGTTTAGACCGATGAACCCCTGCACGGGCAGCAGTTCTGTTACAAGTTCTTCTCACCAGAGCAGAAACTGTAAAGTCTCTGGCATGCATCTTCTCAGTCAGCCAGTCCACTTTCCTCCTGGTGTTGATGAAGATGACTGCCTGGGTGATGGTCAGGGTCTCATACAAGTCACACAGAGTGTCCAGTTTCCACTCCTGTAGACGGCAAAAACAATTGGACCAGGGGTCAGACCACCTTTTAGTCAACATCAAGATGAAGCCACCCATCACTGTACCAGACGCAGTTATACACCATCACTCTTTGGAAACTGGTGATCAGTGATGGGTTTCACCATGAAGTGCACCTCACCTCCTTCTCCACGTTGATGTAGAACTGACGGATACCTTCCAGGGTCAGCTCCTCCTTCTTCACCAGGATGCGGATGGGTTCTCGCATGAACTTTTTGGTGACCTCCAGAACATCAGCGGGCATTGTAGCTGACAGCAGGACAACCTGAAGACATTTTTTTTTATCATTTTTTGTCTAAGAATTGTTCACCTGTCTGGGTCACAGATGAACATCTTAATTTCAACATGACATAAAAAGCTGAACAAGAGACGTCCAACATGAATATTTAGGAACGTTCACCTGCTGCTCCAGAAACTGACAAAGCATTTTTCTTTACATTTATAAGTTTTTATTACATTAGACTGGATATTCTTCCCCTTACTTGTGTGTTGCTCGAGAGTTTCTGGAAGATCTCGTAGATCTGGTCCTTAAATCCTCGACTCAGCATCTCGTCGGCCTCATCCAGCACAAACATCTTGATGTACTTAGAGGCTGGATTAAAACAAAAAACCATTTATGTCAGTAAATAAACTTTTTCCTGCGTAAGTTACAAACCAAACTGTGCTAGTCCATGTATCCAAGTGCCGTACTCAGAACCATGATGTAAGATCATTCCTCAGAGTTCCTGCTGTCTGTAAAAACCAAGTCAGCAGAACGTTGACTAGGTCGCCACCACAGCAGGAGGTCTCAGAGTCAGCTGACACGCATGGATTTCATCACCATACAAACCATTTCATCACCATACAAACCAGTTCTACCAACACACTGACCATTTCTACCCAGACCATAACAGGTCAGTTGGTCAGATTAAAACAGGCTGATTGACATGGGTGGAAGCTCACTTCCTGTCCTTTTGTTGTAATAAACTTTTCTCTTCAGTGTCTTCAGACCAGAAACCCATAAGATCCGTCCACAGATCCATCTGAACAAGAACAGTGTCATGGTACCGACCGTGAGCTGAAAACTTACAGAGGTTTTTGCGAGTCAACATGTCAAAGACTCGTCCGGGTGTCCCCACCACGATGTGAGGGGCCTCAGCCTGCAGCTTCTGAACCTCGCTGCGGATATTGGTTCCTCCAATGCAGGCGTAGCAGCTCGCACCCATGTAGTCGCCCAGAGCCAGAACCACCTTTTGGATCTTACAGGAAGCAATGAAAAATAAAATGTCAAAGGAAGTAGAGTAACTGTGGCAATTACAAGCTGTGAATAATAAATGTGCTTTTACCATAATGTCATCATCATCCTACCTGCTGGGCCAGCTCCCTAGTGGGAGCAAGAACCAGAGCCTGAGTGCCTTTTAGATCCACATCAATCTGCTGCAGGATGGAAATGGCAAAGGTTGCAGTCTTCCCAGTACCAGACTGAGCCTGAGCAATCACATCGTAACCTGGAGAAAAAAAAAGCCATTATACCCAAGAGGAACTTCACGTCTCCCGACTCGCCTTCAGTTCTTATACTTACCCTTGATACAAGGGATAATGGCTCTTTGCTGAATAGCAGAAGGCTTCTCAAAACCATAGGCGTAGATTCCCCTGAGCAGAGCCTCACGCAGATTCATCTCATCAAAACTGTCCGTGATCTGGTTCCAGTTGCTCTGTGAAATGAAGGCGACAGAACCGAGTCAGGCAACCATCGCCCGGACCAGCCATATTCAAGTACATTATCTCCATTTGGACCACTTCCACACTTCCAACACCAGGAGATGGTATCAAACCCAACTTGTTTCTGTATTACAGCTCCAGATCATCATGTGACTCGTTTAAAAAAAAAAAATATGCACAAATTACAGAAAAAAGCTGGAGAACCAAATTAATTCCCGAGAACTTAAAAACACAATGTTCATGGATTAAGCTTTAAATACACCTCGATATTCTGGCAGCTTATTGAGATTATTCAGACATTTGTTGGAAAAGTTTTAAAAGTTGGGGGGGATACTACATTTTACATAATTAAACTAAATCCAAATTAACCACTACCCATGTTAAAATATGTTAATGAGACTGTATGAGTATTACCTTAACTGAACAGGTAAATAGGACTCACCTCAATGATGCCATCTGGCTCCATGCCCTCTGGGCCATTGTCTCTGGAAAAGACAATGCAGTTATTGTCATTATTGCATAAAAGCCACAGTATTCAATGGAAACCACATTTTTCCATGCCACATCAGCAATCCATGTTCATTCACCTCAAAATAACGCCACAACTCGACCTCTCATCAGATTTTGGTGCAAAGTTGTGTTTAGGTTGAAGCATGACCGTTTCTACAGCTCATCGTGTCAGACACCTCCATTAGATGTAATCCACATGTGTTTCAGCCTCCATTAGATGTAATCCACATGTGTTTCAGCTAACTTCCAGGTCCGCCATTTCTCCTCAGTTCAGCTCATTAAAAAAAGATTATGCTTCCTCCGATGAAGACACGCAAAAGAAACATACTCAACGCAACGACAAACTACAAAAGAATGCGTAGACAAGAATTAGTGCGATATCTGGATCAACTCGATCGAATAGATCGTGTTTTTGATGCAGTTATCATGTATACAGCGGGAGAATAAAGAGGAGCTAACTGGGCTAGCCGCGGCCTGCTAGCAGTTAGCTCCCACAACTTAGGCCTGTTGCTCGCTTTCAATTAACAACATCATGGGACAGGGCATCGTCACAGTTAAAACAAATACAGTTTTGCTGTACGGGTACTAACAACTAACAACTCTGGTAATACAATTAAATGAACATGAAGTGAGTGACACCCAGTCGCCGCAGCCATTAGCGTAGCTCGTCCTGCCGGTCACCATGTGCCCTTATAACGGAAGTACAAATGTCACCGTTTTATCAAAGTTCGACGCGTTTCAAACATTAAAATTGAGCTCGTGTTCTCTCCGATTTAAACAAAGATTTGTATTTCGTCAGGAGCTGGACTAATATTGATTAAAGTCCATAACCGGTAAAGGCCCGGCTTGCTCACGTGCAACCAGGAAAGGCGCCGGCTGTCGGGCTTATTTCATCCACTCCTTTCTGGGAAACCACCGTCATCATTTTCGCCCCCAAAATGACCACACAGATAAACGCTCGGATAGCTAATAAGATTAAAATACACATGAAATATAACCCAATGATTTTCCGGCAAGGTTTCTTTTTTATTATTTTATTTCTGAACGTTTGGAGGACAAACGGGCCTAACCGCTAGTCGGGATTTTACAATAGCAGTACGGGACGCTTAATGTCCGTTTCTTCAAAATGGTCTATACTCTCGTATCCTGACCTGACATCAAATTATTTGGAGGTGAAAACGCTTATTTTCATGGCTGTAGTAGTTGTAAATGAACTCACCTGTTATCATATTCTGCCGACATTATTCCAAAGAAAGAAACTGTGGCAGGAATGTCTTTTATACGCTGAACGCATCATCACGCATTGCTATTGGAGGAGACTACTGTCACTCAGGATAAAGCACGCCCACAAGACTTATGATTGGCTGATTCACAGCATGTCTGAGATCGAAGGGCGGGGCTTAATCACTTTTCTTTTAAAGAAACAGAAACCTTGGGTTCGTCGTGCAGTAAATAAAATGGTGTATTTGTTCTCAATTTGTATTAGCTTTAATTCTACCATTTAGAGATGTCATTTAATAACTACATTCCTTTAATTGAAAGAAACAAGCAGCAAAAATAACTATATTAACGTTTTCTCTCAAACACAATCACAGTAGTTCCCACAACAGCTTTAAGCTTTATGTGGAAGACAAAAGCTGACACTAAAACTCCCGCCCTCTTCCAATAGAGCTGGTTAAGCTATGGAAAATATAACTATGATTTATAATATGTACATGAATATCCAGAGGAAGCAGCTCCAGGTCCTGTGTAGTCCTGCTGATGCCAGCCTCAATACATCTGCATCTTTCAGGGTTAATAAATTACACCATGTTTGACACGTTTTATTTTAGCAACCAAAATACGTCACTGAAGATATAGAAAACAATCTGTTGTCACCACTCATAAAAATGATGAAAAACAGAAAGATTTTTCAAATTATTTTTTTATTATATATATAAAAAAAAAAGAAAAGCACTGTAACTCCATGGTGGACATACTGTGCCTGTTGTGTAGCTGTCATGGTCCTTACCAAAAAATGGCTTCTTTTTTTTTTTCCTTTTCAAAGAAATACTAAATGGAACGTATTCTGTACTTATTCCAAAATAACACAGTCGTCCTTTTAACACCATTTAGTGTAAAGCAATAAGCATATCACCACGTATACCGACAGCAAGAAAACACATAAAAAAAGATAAATGTAAAGTTTTTTTTTTATCTGTGATCCACAGACCAGATCCCATCTGAATGATGGGGCAGGTTTAAGCAAAGAAAAAGGCCAAAATGTGGATGGAAATCCAGATTTCCTTTAGGTGTTATCTATGCCTGCCAAACACAGTGAGGGAAACTTTGAGAGTGTGCGGCATCAGTAAGGTAACATCCATATCGCCGCCTGTAGGGTTACCTGATCTGTTTAAGCTTAAACCCTTTTGTCACTTACCTGTACCGGCTTTCATCTAATCTCTTCTTAATATTGTTCATATTCCCCATTCAGAAAAAATATATAAAAGTGGACTTTAACAGCACATTCGCAAAATGGAAGCTAGCTTTGACCTCTGTGAATCACAGTAAATTACTGACATGAAAACTTAAAACATCTTCCAGGATGAAGAGAGGAAGCAGAAACTGACTAATCAAACAGAAATGATGACATCCAATATAGCACAAGTCATTTCTCTTAGTGTTGGCAAAGAGAAAAGCTTTTGATTCTCCGTCCCATCATCCTTCTGTATTACGCTGCGACTCCATGTAGGAAAGGTCAGAGTGGGGGTGATGTCAGGTCACAGGGTGAGTTTGCAGTGACACAGTTCTTTGTACATTTGCCGCCGGAGCCGGGGCATATCTTGTTGCCCAAAACTGAACGGCTGCCCATGCGCCAGACACTTACAGTACTGCAGGAGAAACAGGAAATGGTTCAAGGTCAGGAAAAGTGAAAGCAGTAACATTTCAGCATGAATATGGTTACTTGGAAATAGACCCTGAAGCTGGAAATGAGGCCAACAAAGTCCCACTGAATATATATATCTACAGAAATAAAGAAATAATCACCTGGAGTACAAAAGCTCCACAGTCACTGTCGTTGTTCTGGCGACCCACGTTCTGAAATACACCATGAACATCACTGTCATCAGCCTGTCATTGAATCACAGCTTTACTGAACAATAGAAGATGGACCAACAAGGTATTACCATTTTAAAAAAGCCTTTCCACCCACTCAAAAAGTCCTGTTGGTTTTTTTTGATGGCTTCAGCTTGAAGATACTTGAAAATATGCTGTAAAAACAGAGAAAACAGATTTTATAGAACCTGAAAACATTTTCAACACAGTGAAGGAAAGCTTTAAAAAAGTTTCTGAGTGAGTTCTACAGAAAAACAAGTGTACAGGAAGGGATTTGAGTTAATAAACAACATATTCAGCTAAATATACCTAGTAAATGCAGAAAAAACACACAAGTCATCAGATAAACGGATAACTCGGTGTGGGAAATCAGAAGAAGCGCTCTGACTTAAAAACAAAACTCATTCATGATAACACAATATGTCAGTTCAGTGGCTGAAATAAAATATTTCTTTGTTTTAAATTAATCAAAAGCAGCTGTACAACTAGATTTTTAGGCAGTTTTTGCTCCGATTCATCAGCTGGAACATGAGAAATGACCTAAAATCTGGTATGAATAAATCCTGTTCAGGGTAAAACACTATGTTTTGATAATTTGTCGCTCATGTTGAAGCTGTTGTGAGCTGAAAGAAAAAAAAGCAGAGCTGTTATCCTCGACAAAAGTAAGCTCACATTACATCGATATAAAAAAATAATAACATGCAGCTTCAGTCTCGCCTGCTCATGTTGAGGAGATACCGTCTGTGTCACATACATGACTGATTTCATTAGGTGATGCACTACGGTCTACATCGCATGATCAATTTCACCCATGTTGAAGTGACACTGATCAATCTTTCACATGTTAAGGGGATACTGTCTACAGTACACTGTCAAGACCCGTTTCACCCATGTTGAGGAGGTGCTGTCAAAAGCTGCATTACGAAAGAAAAGTTAAAATGTGATAAATGTGGCTGTTTGAGCTTATGGTTAACGGTTCACCTGTGAATAATGAAGCTTCACACAGTCTGTAGTACTGTTCAGAATAGCAGAACATTACTACATAGGACCTCCTACCATGACTCTTTATGCAGAAGGTCTCTGAAATGTTTTTTTAATGGTTTAGCATGAGGGTAATGCTGATGCAGACCTACCTTTGGGCAGCGCCTGTTGAGTGTCCGCTGGGAGTCAAAGTATGTAATGGCTCGACGTGGAATGTCAACACTGACTAGTGACCAGTGGACTTCCAGGTGGATGGGAATCAACAACAAATCCTTCTGAAAGATGTCGACCTGACTCAGAGTGGAAAACAATGAGGTAAATATTCAGGTGATGGTAAAATTACTCCTGATTACAAATTCAGCTTTGCAAGAAAAAGAAAAAGATTTATCATCATTTATAAAAAATGACAGCATAAGGGGTCCCTAATGTTTATTCACACAGTAAACTGTCTGAGGGGTCTCATTTATAATTGATGGGCACACACAAGAGTGTGTGCGTATGTCACTTTCCACCAAAGGTTGTGATCCAAGATGGGAGAATGTGCGGTTCCTCGTGTAACCGCTGATGCATACGTACGTTTTGGAGAGAGAGGGAAAACTGATGAGGTGAAGCTACACAAGACGATGATTCTTCTCATTTTACTCCATATCAAACTTTACTCATAGGATCAACTTTATTATAATAAAAAGGCAGGCTTGTGTTCCAGAACGATGATTTATATAAATTAAAAAAAAAAAGGCCTTTATACTAATTGTGCGACCAATCAGACAAATGAGTGTAAACATTTAAATACCATGGTGACACTCGTGTGTTCACAAAGGAAACTCTGCTGAAAGATCGTGCTAATAGGAGAATGAGATGGGTTTGGATCTGCAGGGATTACCAACATTTCCCGGCTCCTCACTGACTCCCTAATATGCAAATTTAGACCCCCCAGAGCATTTTGCTCTTAGATCTGCTGAACAGGAGAGGCTGACCTACAGGAATCATACTATCCCTGTGCAGTTAGAGATGTTCAACACTCATATCAGATCAAATTAACCATTAAGTATGTCTTTAATATATTCCACAATTAATAACATTCTGGATAAAGTCCCTTATAGGAACAATATAATAATGTGACATTGGCCATAAACCTTGCAGCCCATGCTGAGCACAATAAGTCTCACCATCCTGGATGGTATAATGAATATAACCAGTTCATACATCAGCGTTTCCTACACTGAGGGAGAACAGACTGATATTTAATAAGCTGGTCTGGTTTTGCAAATGTAAAACAGCAGTATGACTGCAATAATTAAAGTTAAATCACCTAATAAAAGGTGAGCAAAATAGTCCAGGTGTGTTTTATGCTGCACAACATGTCACAAGACAGCAGTGAGGTTTATCTTTAATGTTTACGATGTCACAGATGACACAAATTATTACTGTTCTCTGTGCTCTTGCAGCATTAGTCAGCACCTGCCCTCCACACGCACCATGAGCACTGGTGCTGGGGGCAGCCTGACCGGCCACTAACAACACTTCCTTGTATTTTTCACGCAGATATCCAACATAATATTTTTTCCAACTCTCCACGTCACTCACCAACATGTCCGTTTTCACACGTGTATAATGCAGGTGCCATAAAGTAAAAGCTCTGCCATGTTTTAGAAGCTGTACACTTAGAACAGGTGTTTTCACCAACAGGCTTGTTTACCTGCTGGTTTGATAACTGGTCGAAACAGCTGCTGGACAGGATTTTTACTTTCTGGACCAGGAATTGCCACCAGTGACTCGGTGAAATTGCTTTTCTTTGCTCTTTTCTTTGTGGTCATTGTAAACCATGCACAGCGCTGATCTGCTGGCTCATTGAATTACACGTTGCTTTGCACTGACCATTTATGGTTGAATGCAGGAGTTTGGAGGGAAGAACACGCGGTGGAACCTTCTTGGCGAATGTTGAGGTGCAGGTGTGATTTATAAAAGGGAAACGTCTTGCAGAAGCACATGCACATAGTTTTATATGGATGTTTTTTTTTTGGTGTTCGATGTTTTCGGCTTTAGGGAATACTTACAATTAAGTATAAAGTATGTTTTATAAAAGGAGACAAGCGGAAAACATCCAGAACTCTACTTACATTTTTTGTCCATCGTTTAACTCCTTCATATCCTTTAGTCCTTAGCTTATCATAAAAGAAACTGTTGAAAAAGTGGACCTGAGGAGAACAGGAAGCAATGAGACCAATAGCCAGTCTCACACACACACACACACACACACACCCACACACACCCACACACACACACACACACACACACACACACACACACACACACACACACACACACACACACACACACACACACACACGGACGGACAGATTACAGATACACAGACATTATTTGAGCTTATCTGCAAGGTTTTTTTTAGCCATCCCTAAACTGCACCCTTGATGCTGAGTAGGAATATCTTTTTCCCCTCCTTATCTTCCCAAATCGTCTCTTTTTCCTCCCCAAACTAAGAAAAGAAGCGCTGGTTTGTGCCTCAGTCATGTTTGTCTTGGATTGGGCTGTACTGGAAGATTCATTTAGTTGATGCCGGCTCAGTGATAAGAGTTTATCTCATCAAGAACTACTTCATTTCCAGAAATACCCAATTTTCCTGACCTACAGGTATTTATACAGAGTGCAACTTCCCTCCCTGTTCCTTTATACGTTTATATTTTGTCATTTATGGAGGAAAGTTTGTGGACTTCTTGACATATTTGGACGAGTAATGCTATAAAGTACTTTTTTGTTCTCCTTTCATTCCCGTTTAATCATCAACAGACACAGATGGAGGGATGTGGATCTGATTTGAAATCTAACCAGTATGCATTATGGAAAAAAAAAAAAAGCAGCCCATTTTGGTGACATTGGCCAGGTGATGGTGATGATGAGCACGCCTGGTTTTAATCGCAGCAAAAGGAAAAAAAATCCTGATGATGAGCTGAACTGGGGGAGGTGTGTTTGTCTGTGGGAGTGTTTCCTCATTTGGTTTTCTTACCTTCTCTGGAACAGAGTCCATGACCAGGTCACCATACATGTTCATTACCTGGACACAGGAAACAACATGGGTTATGGTGATACATGTTTCCACCTTTGCTAAATAAACTATTTTAATTCAAATGTTTTTAGTTTATTAATGCTAACTGAGAATTTAGCTCTGAATTTTATCATCTCTGGTTTTTTATATACATATATGCATCCCTCAAGACCTCCTGAGGTGTTCCAGGGCCAGCTGAAACATTTAACCCTCCCAGTGTGTCCCGGGTCTTTCCCACAGTCTCCTACTGCAGGGATGTGCCCGCAACACCTTAAACATGTCCTCCAGCAGGGACAGATTAAACGTGTCCTCCTGCAGGGACAAATTAAACGTATCCTCCTGCAGGGACAGATTAAACGTGTCCTCCTGCAGGGACAGATTAAACGTGTCCTCCAGCAGGGACAGATTAAACGTGTCCTCCAGCAGGGACAGATTAAACGTGTCCTCCAG
>JBAMHV010000005.1:15820282-15831171 GCA_037177535.1 Pseudomugil gertrudae | reverse complement strand
ATATATATATATATATATATATATATATATATATATATACACACATACATATATATAATTGTCTGAACAATATGTGACTGAACCTGGACCTGATGGACCGGCAGCTTCCTCTGCCCAATCATACTCTATGAACGTTTTCCTGAGTCCAGCCTCAGTTATGCAACCTTGGTTGGAAGATTTTAAAAAAATCTCCTTCCAGAGAAATACCTCATGTTAACTCTTAAAATATACAAATGATTCAGTTTTTTATTCAAACAGGAAATGAAACGGTTGCGACTTTGTTTTTCCCAGAGTGTCCCGTCAGTGGAGATATAAACCAGCCTGAGTATACAAACACCAGAGTGAAGAAAAGAAACAGCAAAACATCATCAGAGTGAAACTCAGAGATCACAGAAGATAAACAAATCTTGTCTTTATTAAAACCAACTAAACATACATGAAGATTAATCGTCTCCAACAAGTTTCAAGTAAGATGGCGGCCATGGCGTACAGCTGCCATCTGAATGCGTCTCTACCTTTGCTGGCATCACACACAACATGAGGAAGTACTTTCTCTTTGGAAAACAAAGGAGGAAGTGTGTGTGATGATATCGAACCAAAGTCCCAGCAGGATGCTGATGTTACCACATGATTACGATGCCACAAAATGTACCGCCAGGACAAAGACGTACGAAGAAGGTCTGAAGGTAAAACGGTGCTTTGTACCTGTAGCTGCTGCAACGTGACACCTCTCACACTCAGCTGGATGAATCCAGCTGAGTCCAGCACACAAAGATAACACAGATGATCATTTTTCTGGTCCTTTATGCCTTTTAGCTCTTAATCTTGCAACATATCTTCACAATAACAAGTTAATCCTCGAAAAGCTTCAGTAACGTCACAATAATGACCGAAAGACCACGTCAGTGTACTGTAGTGTATTTTACTTTAACCTCTCTCATTTATCACCATTAGTCACAAGCAAACCCACATAAAGGAGCATCAACAAGACCATTCAGAAAAAAAAAGTACCACATTCACAACCTGATAGAATCCACGTATGTAGAGACGATATTATAAATATAAACCCACAGGATGATCAGAGATCATTCATCTGTTACTGTGACATGTACTGGTAAGAGTGTAACACCGATCCCCTATGATACATTAATCCAAGGGTTCTGCACTGATCTGTGTACATCAGGGGTGTCCAAAGTCTGTTTTTAAGAACCACAGTTCTACAGGTTTTCAAGATATTCCTGCTCCAACACAAATGATGCAACAGCCAATAAGGTTGATGACTCGTCAATTTGAATCAGGTGTGTTAGAGCAGGATGCTCGGCAAACCTGCAGGGTTCTGGCCTTCGAGGATCAAAGATGAACACCCCTGATCTACATCAATCAATCATCAATATGTAGATCATATATTTCCACAAAAATCCATTGACCGAGATGGATCCATATTGATCTACAACACTGCATCTGTTGATAAATCGGTTTACATCAGTCCACAATGATGCATTGATCCACAACGACAAATCATTCTACACTGACCCATCAATCCAGAATGATCCACACTGACTTACAACAATTAATCAATCAACAATACATCAGTCTTCTGTACATTGATCCATATTGATCTGTTGAGGGTGGAATTGTTTCTGAGTCGTCATAAATGAGGATAAAGTTGTTTTTGGTGGATTATGTTCACAGTTGTAACAAAGCAGCAACATGCCAAAAACTGGTTTCTCTGGTGGGAATAATACTAAACTCAGTTTTTTTAGATAGAATCTGTATAACCCTGGTATCTAGACACTTAATGAGAAAAAAAAGTCTAAATGTGCAGCTTAATAATGGTCAAAAACCATCATGAGTAAGAAGGAGTAAGTGGTTTTGGGTGGATTTGGTTTGCAGCTGTAATAAAACGCCTACATGTCCAAAATCGGCTTACCTCACCGAGATCATGCCAAATTCAGATTTTACTATAGCACCACCCACCCCGTTTGCAAGAGACTAGCTTAGCCTAAAGGCTAGATCAGTCTCCGTCTATCCTCCAGCCCAGCCCGTTGTATCGTAGCTTCGGTTATAAACGAGTGAGCGATTGATGAGGAGCACTGGGGACAACTGGAGGAAAAGGTGGCAGTAAGTTTATCAGCAACAGGTTGCAGTTGTTTTGGCTAACGTAGCAAGAATCAAACCATTGAGGATGAAGCTCCGGAAAAAAACATAACCGAGTGTGACAAAAAAAACTCAGCTTCCCTAACAGATACTGTGGATCAATGGATCAATGTAACCGATGTATCACTGTGTATGTGAAAAACACTGAATCGTGTGTAGAGAGTGTGATTTACACTCCTACTGTGTAACTAAGGTAATACTACAACACTGAAACTATGGTTGGAATAACTGATCATTCCTCATGTCATCACCAAGCAACATCCCTGGAATATAACACATCTTCCAGCTCTGATGAGTCAGAACCAGTCTAGTTCTATATCATCCAGTCAGTGGTTTTAATGTTGTTGCTGATCAGTGTACCAACCTTCATGGAAGTTTTATGTACCAACACTGAGCATAACATAAAAATGTGACATCTTACAGCCATAAAACAGGCTCCAGGTGTCCATTGCTGAAAGCTTTGTTATAAAAACAAGTTCTTCATCCTTCAGCTGAAAGACTAGAATGATACAACTAAACTGAGGCTGTGTCTCAATACCGTAGTGTACTGAAATGTAGTGCGCACTATCGTGGGTGAGTGCTGTCCTAAATGAAATACTGAGCGTTGGACACTTACCCGTACTGACGGTAAGTCATCTTATTTTGTCAAAATTATTATTTTGTGTTTACTACACGACTAACATTTACACATGCTACCTGTACCGGATCAGTTACCACAGTCTCAAACGAATGATCGGATCCATGATTTATCGTAAGCTCAAAGTTAGACATGTTGCTGTGGTATACATTAGAACCGTAGCAAAATAACTTCATGCTCACATCTATACAAATTAGCCTCCGCAACAGTATTGTTTGCCGCAATTATTTTAAAAGTCCAGCACTTCCTTTTCCGCGCTGTAAGCAAGATGGCGTCGGTTCAGTGCGCTGTCTATTGTTTCACACTAGATTATTGGCAAATTTTAGGGCAGCATCCAGGTACTTTTTAGCTTAAATGTCAGTTTAAACGCACTTAAATATACTGCATGAAGGCGTTTGATTGAGACACAGCCTCAGTATTCAGGAAAACAAGGAAATATGGAAGTGCAAAAGAAGAGCTTAATGTCTCCACATGTGTAAACCCAACGTTCATGTGTCTCTTTGTTCTGTCGTTCTTGAGATAGAAAACTCCTCATCTTACATAAACCTCCCTTTTTCTTGCCCTCTTATCAAAGTCTGGTTGCGCCTGGTTAAAATGCTTCCATCCCAGTCTTTGTTTCCCTCCTCCAGAGTCCTCCCCACAGCCTTCCCTGACTCTCTCTCAGTTTTCCTGAAAGAATCTTGTCTTAGAAAGGAGGCCCCGGCTGCTGCCATCAGGACCTGGTTTTGCTGCCGGGGCTGGGCCTTGACGGTCTGTGGAAACTGTTTGGAATCCAACACGTCTTTGTATTGGATCTCGGGCCTGATCATCCTGAGGCAGGACATCCTGGTGGCATTGTCCAGCCCTGGTTGGAGCTCGTACCCAAGAATTTTCACTAGTCCACTCTGAAAAGGCCGGATATTTTTGTCTCGGATCTGATGCGCCTCCACAGGCGTCCCACCATCCCTAAGACAAGCACGGGCCAGTTCCTTTCTCCGCATTTTTAGCAGAGTCACCTCTTCCTCCATCTGGGTTCGACCAAACTGGTCAATTTTCTCCCAGAAAGTCCGGTTGAAGGCTTTGTACAGGTGCCAGTCCAAGGCGTTCCACTGCCGAAGCTTCTCCCGCTGATCCTCTGTCAGGGACAAGTTGGGTGGTGTTTTAACTTGAGAATGTCCAGCCCCGATACCGACGGCAGCCACTGCCGCTGCTTTCCCCATCCAGCTCCCACCGATCCCTCCGATGCCGCCAGGCTTCTGCTGACGAGCATTGAGGCTAAAAGAGACAACAGCGTCCAGCGGCCAGCAGAGAGCGTGTCTCAACAGGATCATGGACTGGTCAAAGTACTCTGATACCAGAATCAGAGGAAAGGTCTGACGGATCATGTCTTCACCATGTTCAGCCAGCGACAAGGAGAAGTTAGCGTTGTGGTCCAGACCAAAGTCGAACCATAACAGGTTTCGGGCATAGTGGTTGTTGCGGAGACGAGGGTCGTAATACTTCTTAGGATCATCTGCAAAGTCACCCAAACCTTTGGCGTTGCGAAAGGCAGGCGCCACTTCTTTGTAATAGGCAAAGGAAGATTCGGCTAAGGCAACCGGGTCCCTGATGATGGAAAAGTAGAATGTGTCTTCAGGCATCACTTTCTCCACCTGCACAAAAAAAAACCATCATGTTGGCTGCAATATCCACAAATAACCAGACATTTTAGGCTTCATCCGATGCAACGAATGACCTGCACTACATGTGTAGGACTGGAGTCTTGGACCTGACTCTAAATCCGGTTCTGGTCCTAGTCCTGGTCTTAATGTTACTACTACAGTAAAGATACTCATTGTATAGCTCCTTGTGATTAGTGATTTTATCTATAAGTACTTCTACTTCCACATTTCTGTTGTGCCCAACTTGCACCATCTCACTGCTTAGTTCATGTACTCTGTTGCCACCGCCATTAGCATCTACACGGAGAATCCAGGACAGTAAGCAGCCATTTGATTGGCCATTAATTTATACAAAGCATTAATCTACATCCATAATTGGCACACTATCATGTCATTTCCTTCAAATATGCAAAAACAGATTACTATTTATTACATGTTAGGCAGTCACAGGGATATGTCTGCCCCACAAGCTAATATCATGCGTCCCTAGTTATCACTCTTATATAGACTAGTAATTATTTGCTGCTCACAGCAGAAAGGTTCCTATTTTATAAACTCTGGGTCTTCTCTGGTTTTATTCCAGTCCAGAAACATTTGTTAACTCCATTAGTAGCTCTAGATGAGTATGTCTGTTAGCTGAAATGACCTGTCCTGACACATTTAAACGATCTCCATTTCTATTACAAACTTCAGCCTTATTCAGTGTCCCCCTGACGATGACTATGGCTAAAAATTGCAACACAGTGTTATTCACTCCCCTTCATTTTGCTAAATCACACAGGAAGTGATGGTTATTTCCACCAATCAATGGACTGCGGTGTTACAAGCTCCACATTTAGGGTTGGATCAGTAAGACAGGGATACTACTGGAAGAGTCCCATGAAGTACAACAGCTCAGATCAGATATTCTGACACCCTTCCCAGTTATGCCTGTGGAAACACAAAACAATCTGTACCAAACTGACCCATCTCAAACTGTCCCATACTGGGCCGTCCAATACTGTCCCATACTGTCCCATACCAATCATCAATATACTGATACTGTACCAAGCCATTCATCTTATGTTAAACCATACCAAACCAATCGTACCAACCTGTCCTGAGCCTTCCCTTCCTGATCTGTCCCATACCAAGCTGTAGCAAGCCACCTTGTACCATACTTTACCAACCAGTCTCGTGCCATCCCATACCAGGCCACACCAACCCTTCTCCTACCACCCAGCGCTGCACAGTCCCGTACCTAGCTGTAGCAAGCCTTCTTGTACTGTCCTGTACTGTGTACAGTTACACATCCTTGATGGAAGCGGTTCTTTAGAAAGCTACCGTGCCTATCAGCCTTCATTTCTCCATTAGTGCCTCACCTCTATAACTCACCTCTGGCCTATTGAATCTCATATGGTTGCCCATGATGTGAAACTCCACAGCTCTGGGGCCCCGGTAACCCTTCACCCTGTAAGCATTGAAGGGCAGTGGGTAGCCCAACTGGTAGCCCAGCGGCAGGGCGAAGCGAAGATGGTGCTCCTCTCCATAGCGGTACAGCATGTTGAGCACAGTGCTGCTGGCTGTCTTGTGGGTCTTGAGGAACATGATGTGAGTGTGGGGCCGGCAGGATCCCAGAGAGGGCCCATGGCCGTCAGAGGATAAGAAGATGGAATGTGCAGCTGGCTGGACACTGCTGCAGAATGAATGAAGAGAAAAGAGTTTTAACTGTGGATCATTTGTCGTTTTGTACAGTCAGACGTCCTGAAGATAAGATATCTACAGTATGATCACATGATCCAACAATCCTGGTGGTTAGATCTGAACATTTTAAGCTAAATTAACCAGGAAGTTACAAGAACAAGAACGAGAACTTCATGGTTCTTCTGAGCTTAATTCATCATGGATTTTCTGCACAACAGAAACTATCATTACAACCTAAATAATATCTCTACACTTCACTTTCCAATGAGACGCCCATCTGTGATGCCGCTGAACCAGTTGCAGCAGCTGCAAATGAAATGTTGATAATACTGGAAAACACTAAGATGAGCCCAGGCCCAACAGGACTGACAAATAACACTTGCTGGTTATATAAAAACGTTAACATGTTAGCTAGAAACATGTTAGCTAGAAAATTTTTAATCATAAACAACATAAGCAATATATCAGATGTTAAAACGGAGACATTTAACACTGCACTTCTGTTTCATTCTAATACCAAAAGGGTCCTTTGGGCCTTTTCTGCTCTTAAATGATCCAATGAAGAAGTTTCTTATTTCCCTGAAGTAAAACAAATCTCTAAAATGATTTCTCTCTAATGCATACTATGTTTACACCATCTCATTATGGAGATAAAGCTAACATCACAGATGCTACTGTGTTCAAGTAACTGAGGCTAGAACACACTTTCTCTTTTGAGTGACATATCATTGCATTCGACCACTGAAAATGTGTTGCAGGAGACAAAAACCTCCAGAAAACCACGAATCAACACGCAAAGACTCATAGAGCTAAAGTGAAACAAAGCTGCAGAGGTTTCAGTAAAGAGATAGCGTGATGGTTTTCAGTGAGGTCCTCATCATTCAATGAGGAGTCCAGGACACACAATTCTGTCCTGTCTTTAAAATAATCTCCAGCTCATCTTCTGTAGTGATGTATTTATTGTGATATATCATTTTATCCAGAGCTTAGGTAAACAAAAAAAGGAGGGAAACACTGCAAACAGGTGGGTCTGTGCTTTAACACAGAAATTGGGGTGAGATGGTAGCAGTTTTGTGACTTGCTTGTTGCTCTTGATTTGCTTCTCTTTTGTTTTGGTGCTTTGGCACCCTGTTTTTGGACACCCTGCTGGTTTATGGACGGCACCTTCTTTTAGATCTCGGCACATGGTGGAGCAGTGGTTAGCGCTGTGGCCTCACAGCCAGAAGGTTGCTGGTTTGAGCCCAGGCTGGGGAGGTTTGACCAGTGACCTTTCTGTGTGGAGTTTGCATGTTCTCCCCATGTATGTGTGGGTTCTCTCTGGGTTCTCTGGCTTCTCCCACCCACAAGACATGCATGTTAAGTTATAATAGCTATGGTTTAAAATAACATGTAAGTCACTTTGGATAAAAGCGTCTGCCATATGACTGTATAGTATAGTAGATCTTGCCTAAAAGACATGGCGCGACGCTCCTGTTTTATTGCTTTATCTAATTTTTTATTGTTTTAGTATTCTTATTGTCCTTTTTAAGTATTTTTATGATTTTATTGTTTTATGTCTTGTCTTTGTGTTTGTTGTGTCTAAGTACTTTATAAATAAAGTTGAGTTGTAAATCTGAAATACGATGAGATAATCTCAATCATCTGATTTACATAAATGACTAACATTTTAATTGTGTAAACATGTCACCATGTTTGTTTCCATCTCCCCAATGACAAACATTAAGGAGGGATATAGCTGTAACTGTTACCTGACTTTGTTAAATCAAAGTAACCAGCCAGTCTTTTTGGACAGGAACTGCTCTCAAAGACTCTGTGAAATGGAGTTTTAAAGTGATTGTGGTTTTATCCTGATAAATAAAAGTTGTGTGACCAGACAGCAAAGTTAAGACATAACTCATGATGATAATTCTCATTATTCTGCCTCTGGTTCAGTGAATCTTGATTTCAGATGATGAATCTTAAAGATTTCTGCTTTCATTAGAGATCTATTCGTTTACACGCCGTGGGATGTGGTGTAGCGTACGTTAAAACCTGTCGTACCTCTTGTTGAAGATGACGCCCAGCAGCTGGCCAGCGAAAGCAATGGCCACAAAAAGCAGCAGAGCTTTCCACATCCACACTGGACCCAACCGACCACACACTAACCATCGCAGCATCCTGGGAGAACAGGGAGAAGTCATTATGGTTAGCAATTTCTTAACATTCAATTATAGTTTATTTTATTCCAGTCTTTGTTTTTCTTTTCATTTATGTTTCACCCCATTCACTTTGTTTTCATAACACTGTAGATAAATTCAGGTTAATAATAACTTTATTTGTATAGCACTTTTCACAACAAAGTTACAAGGTTAAACAAATGGAACATAAAAACCAGGAGTATTGATCTGAACCAGATCAGCTCTCCCACAGTTGGTCTCTTTCTGACCACTTCCTGCCATCAGTAGCAACCTGTGTGAAAATCAGGATGTCCACCAGGTGTTGTGTTTCCATTAATCCCAAGCTGAACAACCAATAAAAACAATCATCTGAATCATTACAGGTGACCCAGCCCACCCCAGTGGCTGAATGCCTCAACAGTAACCACGCAACTGTTCACATTTTCCATAAAAAATCTAAAGTACATGACTTCAGCCAACTACTAACTGGGTCCATCCATTCTGCCACTACAGCCTGTTCTATTGGGCCAGACCCGTACACCTGGGATGGGTCACCAGTACAATCACATCTGATTTCATCCTTTATTTGTTCAGATTATCTTGTATTTATGAAATTGCTGTTTAACAATAATGGTTGCTCTTGTAAAGATGGCTAAATTAGATGGATGGATGGGTAGGTTGGTAGGTAGGTAGGTAGGTAGGTAGGTAGGTAGATAGATAGGTAGGTAGGTAGGTAGGTAGGTAGATAGGTAGGTAGGTAGGTAGGTAGGTAGGTAGGTAGATAGGTAGGTAGGTAGGTAGGTAGGTAGGTAGGTAGGTAGGTAGGTAGGTAGGTAGGTAGGTAGATAGGTAGATAGGTAGGTAGGTAGGTAGGTAGGTAGGTAGGTACAGGATGGAGAGGGTGCTCAGTGTTGTTGAGGATAGACACCAGTTTCAATTACCATGAAATGCTTACTTACATTGATCATAAAAAAAACTATTCTGCCAGTTTTTGCTAAGTTTTTGTTAGCAGCTTGTTTCCAATGTGACGGTGAATAGACATAGGGTCATTCCTTCAGTCACCTCTCATTGTTTGCTAGTATTCCCCTGACAGTATCCATGTACAGGGGTATTGTGCTTGTAACCAAAGATGGGCGTCCAAATATTAGTCCCCAGCTTCAGGCGGTAGCGATAAAACCAACAGATCGATCCAGAAATCCTGGTATGACTTTGGACTGCGCATAAACATTAGACGTACATACGTTATGTTTAAATATATAGAAAAATACTTTTCATAGATATCTGCGTATCGCCATGGAAATGATCGATCTCATGGGAAAATGTCATAGCAGGCCTTTGTTATTGGGAAATGTCAGACTACAAAATAGTGAGGTTACTTTATGAACTGAAATATTTTACTGTAAACTGAAGTCAAAATGTAAATCTGATCAACAAAACTAAACCACATCTCATTCATCCACATATACCATAATAATAAAGCTCCATTACCTACATTTATTACAAAATGATCAGTTTCTCTGTTTACATCACGATAAGGTTATCACACATCAATGATGCTGCTGTGAAGCACACACACATTTACACACCACACGACTTAATACCACTGAGGATGCAGAACAGTGGCAGACGATCGTATTAATTATAAACAAAACATTTGCTATAAGTTCCTACAGGAATGATGTCTGATTTAGTCCCAACGTGTTTTTGAGCTCCAGCTAGGTGTGGGTCGGTATCCGATCAGACACAGCGAGGTCCAGATGTCGTAGATCTATGCACCTCCTTTTAATTCATTTTGGATTCAGCAGTCTGTACAAGGTCTATTCAGTAAAGTGTAAACAATACAAGACTGCGTCATTATAAATTACTATTATAAATATTATTTATCAATTAAAATTAAAATAGATCAAAACATTGCTGAGAAGCAAGGCAGAAGAGAAACTCCAACTTCCTGTTTTAAAACATTATTTCTGGGCAGCACAATTGAAGCCTTTGGGCTGAACAGGGGCTCATATTTCTATATCAGTTAATCAATAGGAACACCCTCGTGTCATTTGATGAGCTATGTAGATGCTTTCATCTCCAGAAAACGGATGTCTTACTCTTATTTACTCTTAGCTCTTATATAACTACACATAGAAATTTGGGAAAGAGTACTAAAGCCAACATCAATAGAGTCCCTCCTAACAACCACGGTGTTAGGGGGGACTTTCAAACCTTTTTGCTCACCTTTCAAAAAGGAGAAGAAGAAAAGAAAATTATACCAAAGTTGTATAAAGTGTTTATGTCAATGAACCTCAACAGGCCCACAAGGACAAAACAGAGATGGCTAAAAAGATCTCGGACAAAACATGGGAGGGATTGTGGACCACGGCACACCACATTCAAATATGTGGCGGGAATATGAATGAAAAATTAGATCCATCCATCCATTTTCTACCACTTTTCCCTGAACGGGGTCATGGGGGTCTGGAGCCAATCCCAGCTCACAACAGGCGAGAGGCGGGGTACACCCTGAACAGGTCACCAGTCCATAAGGACCAACACACACACACACACTCCTATGGACAATTTAGAGTCTCCAATCAGCCTATCCCCAAGGTGCATGTGTTTGGACTG
>JBAMHV010000005.1:15771041-15781406 GCA_037177535.1 Pseudomugil gertrudae | reverse complement strand
CTGGAGTGTCCTCTGTGGTCCTCATGGAGAGGACATCAACAGTTTGACTGAGTGTGTGACGGATTATATGGACTCCTATGTGTACGGCACCATCCCAACAAGAACAATGAAGACCCTTCACTAAATATTTTATGTATTTACAAAACTACTACAATCGAATTTCCCTTTGGGATCAATAAAGTATTTTCATTTCATTTCATTTTATTAACCCCACAGCCTCACGTTTGCATGCTCTCCCAGTGTTAACGCTATAGGTTCTCTCCGGGTACTCCAGCTTCCTCCCACCATCCAAAAATCTCTCTGTGACAGGCTAACTGTTCAGGGTGTACCTTGCCTCTTGCCCAATGATTGCTGGGAAAGGCTCCAGCTACCCCGGGCCCCTGAATTGGATGTATGGAAAATGGATGGATAATCCCAGAGGGACATTACAATGCTGTATGCTTTATGATGATGTATGCAAAGCTTTAAATCCAGACATCGCCGTATCTGCTACAGACCCTCCTGCCTGTAGCAGACCCACTCGTCTCTGATGCACTGCGTTCCTTTCATCTATGTACTGTCACTCCCTCACTCTTTAGGCAGACATGTTTTCTTTGTTTCATCTCTTTCTCCTCCCCCACCATGTGGTTGTGGGCTGATCAAGTATATGTGTGGCCCAGAACAGGCAATCCATCATCCTGCCAGGTCTGGCCACTCCCACGCTTGTTATTACACAGTCTCCTCCTTCCTCTCCTTCTACCATCCACATCACCACGGTAACATTTTAGCTCTGCTG
This sequence comes from Pseudomugil gertrudae, assembly GCA_037177535.1. Taxonomy (NCBI): domain Eukaryota; kingdom Metazoa; phylum Chordata; class Actinopteri; order Atheriniformes; family Pseudomugilidae; genus Pseudomugil; species Pseudomugil gertrudae. The sequence goes on along the minus strand of JBAMHV010000005.1, from coordinate 15,780,631 downwards.
CAGCATCACGTGTCCTTCCTAGCATCACTTCCACCCACTCCTCCTCCTCCTTCCTATCAACACTCTCCACTCATCCCCCACCATCATGCCTTTTCTTTCATACATCATCCTGCTGCTATTTTAAGTTATCTACAGCGTGAGGATGTTGGTGGAGCAGAACCATCTGAAATATTTATAGCCCTCGTTGGGAAGGTGACCAACAGTCAGCTCTCTGAGACTTTTTGTCCTTATTGCATCTCATTTTCCATTTTTCTTGATTCTAATTGGGTTTTGACGTGATCTTGTAAACACCTAAACGTCCTCTGCTTGGATTTAGGGCTATGTTTCACAACTTGGGTCAGTATTTGTGCAAACTGGAAGACTTGGTTTAGGTTTACTTCTCCTGTTGTCCGTCTCTTCTGTGGGAATGGGACAAAATGGACAAATCTTTGATTTATGAGCTCCACTATAACTTTCATCTTCAGTTTTCAAGATTCAGCAAAAAGCAAGTCCAGTGCAGTCAGTGCATTGTAATAAAAGTGTTTTATTATCCCACCACACATCTAATGGTGTCTGAGCAGTCCGAGCCCTCCAGTTGTCAGACTGGGGGGTTTTTCCACCAGACTGGTTCCCGTTCTAGTTCGGAGTCAGAGACAGATTAGGTACAGATTCTTTGGTTTTCCACCACCTGAGCAACAGCTCTTGGTTCTCAAAACTGGTTCAATCCAGGCACCACCTCGTTGCTGGACCAGAGTTGAGAACTGCCTCCGCAGCTGGGGGCGGGGTTACCTGGGGGCGGGGCTACATGGCTAAAATAATAGCATTGAAACATGGACCCACATCTTAATAAAAACAAAGAAATGGACTCTAAGAACAAGCAGATTATGTCTGAGGAGGAGGCTCAGTGTTTCCTGGCTTTATGTCACATGTGGAGATTCAAAGTAAATTAAACAAAGCAAATTGGACAAAATCTGTGTTCAAGATACTGCAGAATGATCCACAGCAGGAAATAGGATCAGAAATAGGATCGGGAAAATTAGTGTTGCTTTTGGATCGCTTGTTACCGCGGTGTCCCAGCTTTCTCTCCTGATCTATTAAATCTATTGAAGCTTTTATCATATGCTGAGCAGCTGATCAAGGCGCCGTTTGTAGATGCACGAGGTCACCACCTCTGATCAGAACATTTCTGATCCACCATTATCAACTTCTTTCCATCCTCTTTAGAACTATCTGTCTAAAATATAGACTAAAATAAATGTGTCCTCATATATATAGTACAACATTCTGAAACACATGCATGGGAACTTTCCAACAAGTCATATTAGTGATATAATTCAGTTTGCATACATGATGACTGAACATGTTATGAGACCAGTTAGCTTCCGTCTCGTCTGGACTGAATTCCTTCATCAGGGTTTTTCTCCTGTTTTCTCATTTTTCTAACAGTTAACTCCAGTTGTGGCCAGTGGGCATGGTTTTGGAGGGTAGCTCAGAGGCGCTGTGTCCCACCCCATCTCTGGAGCTGCGCCCATCCTGCAACAAGAGCCAGCCCTCACCCCCTTTGGGCTCCAGCTCACAAACCAACAAAGGAGTCTTTCCTGAGGTCAAGGAGCCTGTCAAATACGGCGAGCTCATTGTCTTGGGGTGAGATCATGATCATTTTTGTTGAAATCTTTTAATCGAACTGTGTATAATTCACTATTGATCTGTAATCTGGTTCTCTCACAAGACGGGGAAAGGCTGTGGGGCTGCATCACAGAAATGGCCTTTTTCTTTACAACTGTATATTAAGAGGGAAGGGTTTACAACCCCCTGGTTGGAGACTGAACTGCCCATAGGCGTGTGTGTGTGTGTGTGTGTGTGTATGGTTGTTTGTCTGTGTGTGTTGGCCCTGTGATGGACTGGCGACCTGTCCAGGGTGTACCTCGCCTCTCGCCCGATGTCAGCTGAGATTGGCTTCAACCCCCCCGCGACCCCGTTCAGGGAGAAGTGGTAGAAAATGGATGGATGGATGGTTTACAAACCCATCTCAATTCATTTGCAACAAGATAAAACTAACTTCTATTTGCTAATTATTTTCAAACTATATTCAATTAAATACACAAGAAAAGAATGTATTTTCCTTATTCCCGATGTCAGCTGGGATTGGTTTTACCCCCCCCCCCCTCTCTCCCGTAGAATAGGAAATAAAATAAAATAAAATAATTAATTAATAATAAATAAATAAATAATAAATAAATTAAAAAATAAAATAAAATTAATTAATTAATTAATTATAAAATAAATAAATAATAAATAAAAAATAAAATAAAATAAATAAAGGCAGTAGAAAATGGATGGATGCAGTTTTAACTTATATGTATATACTTTACACAATGATGATGGTTTTAACGCAGTGGTGCATTAAAGATGGAAAGTCACAGGCATTTATGTTAGATTATCTGAATCTTTTTATATTATTACATATTATTGAAAAACATTCTTAAGCTGATGGACTATTTGCCCACATACGGTAGAGATTAAGAGGGTGGTGAACCTCGCTCCATCCTTGCTTGTGAATTGTATCGGAAATATCCCATCATGGCCTGTTTGCCCATTCATCTGTGGAACGCTCCAAGGGTGTTTTTGTTTGTTTGTTTGTTTTAATTCTTTATTTTTCCAGGTTTTTTTCTTGCCCCTGTCCCATCTGATTTGGAATTAGTTGCAGACATCAAAGTAAAAATGTGTGAGTATTGGCACAAAGAAAAACAAGCTGTAAACATTGAGTACTTATTTCTCTGCCTCTAATCCAAAAGACAGAAAATTAAATAAAATATCTCAAATAAAAGTATATTTTCAAAGCTACCAGGGCTGTATGTGTAATGTTGGTCTCTAATGAAAGCTGAGGCATGTGAGATTACTACACAACTGTCCGAATCAGGATGTGAGTTACTGTGTCAGAGTAAATTCACCTAAGAAACAGTAGAAAATATAAACTGCTATCTCCTAAAAGAAAATCACAAAAACATACCTATTTATTTAGGAGTAAAGTAGTCCTAAGAATGAAAAAGTCCTAAGAAATCGTACTGTGGTTCTGGGAATTAGTAAATTAACTACATAATTGAGTAAAGTAATCCCGTGAATTACTGAAGTAGACAGAGGAATTAATAAAGTTGTTGTAAGGATGAATATAACAGTTTTGGGAATTAATACAATAGCCTCTACGATTACTGAAATAATCACAGGAGTGAGTAAAATAAACCTATGAATGAGTAAAGTAGTAGGAATAAGTACAGTGGCTCTACTAATTACTTAAGACTTAGCAAAGTAGTGCTGGGAATCAGTAGTGACCCTAGGAACTGGTAATCATAGGAATGAGTTCAGTAGTCCTGCTAATTACGTTTACATCCAAACAAAACATTTTTTTGGACTTTTGTTTTACAGACACAATGGGTCGCTGGCCAGTGGAGACAAAGGTCGCAGAAGAAGTCGGCTGGCCCTTTACAAGAGACCTAAAGCCAACGGGGTCAAACCTGATGTCATCCACAACGTCTCCACTCCTCTGGTGTCAAAGGTGAAACCATCATTTCCTGCTTTTTCCTGCTGGGATTCGTCTGTTAGTGAAGTAAAGTTATGCACGAGACACAGTGTGATTCAAAACAAACAAACACCCGAATATGAGATACTCCACAACAGAGCATCAGAGTCAGACCTTTAAAAAGATTTTCAGAATAAAACATTTTTAAAAACTTGTCAGATAAAAAGCCAAAACACTGCAGTATAAAAGTTAATAATGAAAATGGCTTCTCAATAATTAAATTATCAATATTAATCTTGTGTGTCCCTGTAATAAAACTAAATTAAACCAAATATGGTAATATATAAAAAATACAAAAAATAAAAAAAAGAAGTAAATAAGATGTTTTGATGCTTCACCATAATAATTGTTTATTTTGTTTTCAGTTTTGTTAAAAAAAAATATCTTTAAAAAAAACACCTGGACCAGTCATTTGTTATCATTTTGCCCTGAGAAACTGGCAAAATCAATAGAAGCTTGCTGCATCTGCCTTCTTTAGGTGGCAACAAACATTCATTTTCTTCATTTCATTAACCGTTTAATCCGTTCAGGGTTGCAGGGAAGCTGGAGTCTATCCCAACCATTAGGAGCAAAATGTAAAAAAAAAAGACATTAGTGATCAATAACAGGTTTTTTCTGATAAAAAAAGAGAAAAACTCATTATTCTCTGAAAATCTGAAAACAGTTTCAGAAAAATGATCCTCATTGTGAAATCGTGAAGCCGTTGAGGATCCCGCCATCCACAGTGTAAAAAGGAGGAATCTCTGTGTGCATGGGACAAGGCTAGATGCTGGTGATCTTGGAGCTCTTAGTAATCACAGTATTAAAACCCAACATGATTCTCTACTGGAAATGACTCCATGAGCTCATCAGGCATGCAGGGCATCTTCTCCTGTCGATCCCCAACATGTGACGACACAAAACAAGCGGGTGGAAACTTTGTTTGAATAGGGCAGGTCAGAGTGATGCTCCATGTGGATCACTGGGACATGCATGTTTCTTTTCTACATCACTGCATGTGCTCAGCCACAGAAATCACCCACAGTTCACCCTGAAATCCATAAATACAGGTTTAAGCTCTATTATGCACAGAAGAAGTCATAAGTGAAGAGGATTCAGAAACGCAGCCTTCTCCTCTGGTCCCAAGTTAATGGGCTCTGTGCACAGCTCCACTACTTCCTGAATTTAGGCAGCACATTTGTTTCCTGTCTTTCATTACTGTTCACACTAATTAATCCAGGTGTGCCTGACCTCAGTAACCACAACAGGAATGACCAGACACACCTGGCAAAGTAAAAAACTGTTCTGTGGTCAGATGATGGAAAATATTAAATTCTTCCTGGAAAGCATGGATGGCATGGATCCAGCTTGTTTTTAATGAATAGTTCAAAAACCTGCATCTCTGATAATGTGGGGTTGCATTCATGTCTATGACGTTGGCAGCATCCGAATCTGTGAAGCTTCATAAATGCTGAGGTGTTAGAGCAACATCTGCTCCCATCTGGACGTGTCTTTAGGGACGGCTAAGAGCATGGCTTGATGCCATCACATTCAAATTGAAACTCAAGATACTCCAGATAAGAGCCAGCGTTTTAATCGCCTCCCTTTTACTTAACATTAAATGACCTTCTTCCACCATAACGATAAGTGAGACTAGATGACAGCCGTATGAATTACACTGTAATGGAAACCACAAAATGTCCTCTGGGTCCATTTTGCTGGAGGCCAGACTTTCAGCCCTTCCTGTCCTAACTATCTCCTCCGTTGGCAGGCACTCAGCAACAAAAGCCAGCACAGCATCTCCTACACACTGTCACGGAGCCACTCGGTCATTGTGGAGTACACCCATGACATCAACACAGACATGTTTCAGGTGAGTAAAGGAAACCTCTGAAAAATGTGGGGGCCTGTCCGGACTGTACCCTGTCTCTCACCTGAAGGTAGCTCAATGCTTTCTGCTCTGATATCATTATATTTATTTGATTATTGATTCAGATCGCATAGTTTTGATCAGGGAAGTTAAACCGCTGATTCAGATGGATTCAGACTGGACAGATTAAATCTTTCAAATTCATTTAAATCAGCTTGTTCAGATAGATTTAGATTGTACCTTTAAAGCGATGTATGAGATCGGACTTTTCAGTTTGACTCCGATCAGACTGTTCAGATCGAACCCATCAGATTGATTCACATCGGAGATGATGTCAAAGGTCTGAAGGAATAACAACTCCAGTGCATGGAGGCCAGATAAAGGCTGAGTGATTGCAAATGATGGTCGGGTGGAGGTGAAATTCGTGGTTTGCAGAGTCTGCAGCACTTGCTGCTTAAGTCTTAGACTGAGAAATATGAGTTTGTCATATTTTCTTTGAGACATCCATCTTTAAAATATGTCTACTCCCCGTTAAGAGCCTGCAGCGGTGCAGGAAGTCATCTCGTCTCTGACTGGGTGGTTTGATTGGTCATAAAGACTGGGACAGGGTTTGCTACTGCACCTTCATGCTCTTACTCACACTTTTCATCTCTGGACTATTTTTTTACAACCATGCTGCTGAATTTACAGATTCAACTTGAATTTTTTGAGCAGATTCTTTTAGCAGGACGACAAAAGTTGATTTACAAATATAAACTATTTGCAAACATTTATTTACAGCTGAAAAATAATTTTCTCTTTATATTTAGCCCGTACTGTTTACATGAATTACGACTGATTTAAATAGATAGATAGAATATTTTGTAGAGAAAAGTGCCTTGCATGTGTTAAAAAGCTCTTAAATTATGATTTTTAAAAAACCTTATAATTAAATCCAGATTGTTTATTAACATAAATGTTCCTAAACCATTTCCTTTACTCTGTTCCTGCTTCATGAGAGTGAGTTTTGGTCTCTCTGTGTTCTCAGATTGGTAGGTCTACAGAGAGCATGATTGACTTTGTGGTCACCGATACATCAGGCAGCAGCGGTCAGGGTGGAGGCGCAGCGGGGGAGGGCGGAGGTGGAGGTCAGTCGGCCCAAAGCACCATTTCTCGCTACGCCTGCCGGATCATGTGTGAACGCAGCGCTCCCTATACAGCCCGCATCTACGCCGCTGGCTTCGATTCTTCCAAAAACATCTTCCTCGGGGTCAGTCTTATTTAAAGAAACCCTTTTCAGTAGAGCGGTGTATGGCTTCAGGAGACGTTTACAAGGCTTTGATGCTATGCTAGAAATACCAGCTGTTGGTGTGTTTGTGTATGAGTCAGGGAAATATTTACTCATTACTAAATGCAGCTGAATAATTTTTATGCCAGACTTTGATATTTATATCAGATATATCCTCAGATATCAATACAAATAAATAATCAGATCCACTGTCATTCCTTTGCCCCGCCATCATCTTAACTTTCCCTTCTCCGTGTGTTTCTGGTGGTGTTGGGATGGCCGCTCTCAGGAAAGGGCTGCAAAGTGGAGAACTTCGGACGGCTTGATGGATGGTCTTACCACCAATGGAGTCCTGGTCATGCATCCAACGGGGGAGTTTGTGTCTGAGCCGGCTCCCGGAGTCTGGAGGGAAATCTCAGTCTGTGGAAATGTCTTTGCGCTAAGAGAAACCCGCTCAGCCCAGCAGAGGGGCAAACTGGTAAGTAGAAATCTTTTCTTTTCTTAGTGGTTTATCCACAAGGTCCACCTGCCTCCTCTTTTTGATTCAAAGCTGCCTCAGGGTGCGTTCCCGCCTAATAACCTGCTAGACTCTGCATGATTGGGCTTTCGGTTCAGTGTGGGTTGCAACATTTTAATAAAAGACATGGTTATTGTGCTACTTGCGCATGTTTTTGTGGGTTCAATGCCCTGCCTTCATGAAGCAGATATGGTTTCATTACTTTAGCTCATGAATTGTAAAGATGGTTCACACTGTTCAAACTGAACCAGAGTATCTGTATTAATTGATCATTTAAGGTGGACCTAACTGGATCAAACAGCATGAGGGTTAACACATCCTTTAGTTTTCATTAATTCCAAAGAAGGTGATGCTGAGAGAAGCCGGTTGGATGGTGCAGCATCAGTGTGCTCCCAGTGTCATCTTTCTCTCCTTTCTTGTCTTCCACACTATTTTTAATTGTTCTCTCATTTCCAGATTGAAAATGAGTCTAACACCCTTCAGGATGGCTCTCTTATCGATCTTTGCGGGGCTACCCTGCTCTGGAGGACCCCAGCTGGATTGCGTCATATCCCCACCCTCAAACAGCTGGAGTCCCTCCGACAGGAACTGAATGCAGCCCGGCCTCAGTGCCCCGTGGGCTTCAACACTCTGGCGTTCCCCAGCTTGGCCCAACGCGAGATCGTCGACAAGAAGCAGCCTTGGGTCTATGTCAACTGCGGCCATGTACACGGTTACCACAACTGGGGCTACCGCAAGGAGAAAGGGCCCACCAGCCCAGGCGGCACAGCACCAGCCAGTACTGGTGAGAGAGAGTGTCCCATGTGCAGGAGGGTGGGCCCCTACGTACCGCTGTGGTTAGGCTGTGAGGGGGGATTGTACTTGGATGCTGGACCACCAACTCATGCTTTCTGCCCCTGTGGCCACGTATGCTCAGAAAAGACAGTGGTGGGGTGGAGCCAGATCCCTTTACCCCATGGTACCCATGCTTTCCATGCTGCCTGCCCCTTCTGTGGAACCTGGCTGACGGGAGAGCAGGGCCACATCAAACTCATCTTCCAGGGCCCCGTTGACTAAAAACAACACAACATGGGTGTGCGGAAGTTCAGTCCACCATCCTGTGAGCTACTGGACTGAACTGAGGAGGAGCTAAAAGAGTCAAGACTGTGTTCAGAGATATGAATGTGTTGATGACAAGTACAGAAAAATGACTGTTAAGGTGATCAAACAACAGCAATAGTAAATGCCAAGGCTTCAGTGGAAGGGGTGTGTGTGGAGAATCTGTAAATAAATAGAGTTGAAATGAAAGATGTGGCTGGTTATCTTTTTTTTCTTCCTGGTAATAACAGATAGGATGGGATGCTTCATTGATGACATCACTAGCACCATCATCACACCTGAAGGCTGGAGATAGTTTGAGATAAGAAAGGGTATAGAAAGGAGGATGAGACGATCAAGGTTAGCCCAGAAAATAAACCTATTTCAGGGTTTTCCCATTGAGATCAAACACGATCCCTCAGTGCTCACTAGTGGTCATACACCTGATCTCCAGTCTGAGAAAGCTAATGTAGTATTCCATGAGTGTTGCTCCTGGTCACATTAAATGCATCTGTTGTGTCAATGGTTTGCTGCCTAAAATGATGCAGCCACTTACCACTAACTTAAATATTACTGGTATTTCTGTGAAGACAATGATAACTGATAGCTCAGAGTGCCACTTGGGTCTGATGAATAGTGTTCCTCTGGTGCTCTTCAGATCATGAGAAGATTTCTCAGACACTAAAGAGGTTTAATAATTAAAAAGCTTTTATTGTAACATGTAACAAAACTGGGAACTGATAAAGAACTGGATCCAGATGACCTGAAGGGACTGGTAGGCTCATACTGGGTCAACAGGTCTCTGATGTATTTAAGTTCTAAACCATTCAGAGCTTTTTAAACCAGCAAAAACACATCATTGAACCAGTTTAGTTCAGTACCAGAGACCCACCCAGTTCTTCAGTCGTATGGTTAATATACTGTGGTCAGCTGCATCGGCACTGAGGTCCAGTAAAACTAAGATTTCAGTTTTCCATATCAAACAGGTCATTAATCCCTTTAGTCAAAGCGCTCAGCGCTGTGGTGCTGTCTAAATAATCACAATAATCACACAGATGAAAATAATTATTCCATTTATTTGATAAAAAGTATTTGTTTTTTAAAAAAAAAGGAAGATTTTAGATGGGTCTGTAGTTTATTTGTGTCTTATCGAGACAGAGGCTTGATTACAGCTGTTTCAGCAGCTCTGTCACAGAAATGACTTAAAGTAGACTCCACACACACTTTATAACCCTTTTCTTAGGTGTGTTTCGCTCCACACACACCTTATAACCCTGTTCTGAGGTGTGTCTCGCTCCACACACACCTTATAACCCTGTTCTGA
>JBAMHV010000005.1:15726830-15738904 GCA_037177535.1 Pseudomugil gertrudae | reverse complement strand
TATCTCCACTGGTATGTTGTGTTCGCGGTGAAACTTGGCCGTAACACTTCGGTTATCGCCCGCTCCCATCCTGAGGAGATCCTACCGACTATATACGTCCGCCCGACAACAGGCAAGTAAAAGCAAACACGCAAAAAGCCTCACACAACACCGATCGCTCAAGCATTCAGCCGCTGCAACTACGTGCGCCGTCATCTTGGTCCTCACCAACCCACCTTACAGGCAGGACAGAGTTTGTGGCTTTAAGTCAGTCCAAATTCGTACACCATACTTTAAGCTGTGAAGTGACGCAAGGGTAACCCTTATTACCATCTATATGCTCCCTCTTGGTCAAATAATTCATAAACAGAATGTTTCATTCTACTGCTACACAGACGATACCCAGTTATACATTAAAAATACACTCCACTCTCCCCTCAGCTCTGCCATCTGCACTCCTGGAGGAGATAAAGGCATGGATGTCTGTAAATTATCTCCAATTAAACAGCAGCAAAACTGAAGCTATTATAATTGGTACCCCACATCAAACCCACTCCCTCTCCCTCAGCAGTATCCCCATCTTTGGACAAAACATTCCTCTGTCATCCACTGTTAAATAAAAAAATATATATATTGCTCTTGCACATTCCACAGTTTTCTGATAAGGGTAACAGCTCTGTCTCAACATCATAAAAGTGACAGCATGTTTGTCCTTTTCCCACTTTCACTTCATTCTCTCCCACCCCCATCTAATGATACGGGTATGATTACTTTACCAAGGGTTTGATCTGGGCTTTGATTCCTTTGCAGTGCCACCAAATTCAGTGCAGTAAAGCGAAAATGTTTTAAACTTGCAAGGAGACAATCAATGGTTAAAGACACAGAGAGCTTAAATGAAAATTCCTGTGCACTACAAAGCTTCATACATGACATGATCTTGTTTAGTGATCCTCAGCAGGTGTGTGTCTGAGTACTGCTGTGATGAGGCTAGGTTTGCCTTTCTGAGTAGAGTAGGTGCCCACATTTACAGGGAGGGAGGTTTCTGTAACCTGAAGTAAAAACTGACATTGAACCATAAAAGAGAGCTTAGATAAATTCAGTGTGACACAGATGTATTACTTTAAACGTTATAATTACGTCACACAATGCTTTCTCAAGCTGAGTAGCGCTCTACATGACAGATTAGTTGAAACTTGATGTTTAAATTAGCGAGGCTTCTCTTTATTGAGTGAACTGAGATTCTCTGTAAACCTTTACTGACCTTATCGGAAAGAACAATTGAATTTAATCAAAGCCCTTTCAGTTCCAAATGAGATTTCACCTTGCACATCTTATCGCCTGTACTTTCTTCAATTTTGCTAATAATAAATAAAAAATAAATTATATAAAAAGGCACCTGTTTACTTTTAGCCCACAATTGCATGGGGCTCCATTTTCTTTGTCTTGAGGCAAACCTCAATGTGATTGTGGCAGTGACACAGGCTTCTGTCCTGGCTCAGTCTTCATCCACTTTAGTGGATGCAGCTGCTTGTCCCAGCCCAACAGCTGTCACTTTGGCATTATCATAATCCCTGTCCTGCTTCCTCACATCTCTCCTTTTCCTCCCCCCTCAACATTCCTGTTGTTCTTCTGCTGTTGCTGTTTCGTATAAGCCTTGCTTTCCACATTAATGAAGTATGCACACTTTTTATCCTGGAATCCGTTTGGCAAAGCAAAGTCCAGAACAACCTTAACAAATTAAGCTATTTACAGAGATCAGACTGTTTTGTCAATGAGAGTTTAAGATGAATCGGGGTCTGTTGCTGTTTTTCTGATCATGTAGTGCTAGCTGTGTTGTGGCATTGCTCAGTGTTGAGGACTTGTACCTGTTGTAGTAGTCATTATGGAAACAACATCACTGAATTATCAGGACAGAATGCAGCTGGGGTTGCACTTTCAGCAGCAAGAATAAAAAGAAGAGTAAGACACTGAATAAGTACGTTGCAATGCAACAAGTTTTGGTTCCAGCAGAGTTGTTTAAGAGAACATTTTTAGAACATGCAAACCATAAGACACAATGTATACTTAGGTCAGTTTAAATGAACAAAATATTCACTGAAACTAGATTAAATATGAGTCCATATCAAAAAGTCAATTTACTTAAATCCTGACTTTGACAGAAAAACATACTCTGACATTTTGTGTTGTCATTGCCTGCCACATCTCAGTCTGAGTCATGAAGGAGATCTTGTTTAACCACAGACCTACAACCTACCCACTATCACAGCCATCAGCAACTTCATGCTATGTATTAATCTAACCCTTTACATCTCCTTTTGATCTCCAGCTTCATCTATGAAAGGACCCAGAGTTTTGGTTGCAAGGCAAAGCAAAGCATTTTGTTTTGCTTTGCTATATAGAGGTACAGGCTTTGTTGAGGCCCCATTCCTCCATCAGACCTACTGATAGCCACACTTCCTTTTCTGATGAGGCTTCGATCAAAAGTAGAGGTTGGATGTTCTGTGTCAACTTTTTTGCTGGATATGTACCTATTTCTTAAGAACATTGCTTTCGGATGTGCTGGTATTTTTTTATTTAGTCCCAATGCTTGTTTTGTCCTCCACTTCTTCAGCTCACCCAAATTTTTCCAGGGCACATTGCACACCATACTGAGTTAAGGCAAGATTATAAGTCATGTAAATAGTCTGTCAATAATAATGTGCTTTAGGGTCCTATTTAAAGTCCGGTCTTTGTGAATTCGTTGAACTGTAGTAACTACTCATTTCAAAAGGAAAACCAACTTCTGAAGATTACACAAACATCACCTAACTTGGAAACAGAAAATTATTTTTACTGGAAATATTTACTAGAAAATGTGCAGATTTGCCATTTAAATTGTCAGAGCCCAATTCAATGAATCCAAAAAGAGCATAAAATTCAAGTACTTCAGTTACAAACCATTAAGTACAGAAGATCAAGGAATGTTTGCAAGGATATTTATCTCTCCATGCCATAACGTTAACACAGAAATAAAAAAGCTGGTGTATTACACTTACTGAAGAAGTGACACTACTAAGAATGCTAAGCCTTGGAGTAACCTCTTTCATGTTGGGCTATTTCTGCTTTGTTATTGGGGAAATTTAGGCTAACATCCCAAACAGTAGTTTGGGATCTAAGTTGCAGATGATGTTGCTAGAAATAATCTGGCTTTTTAGGCAAGAACAGTCACTGAGAGATGACCCAGAGGCACAGTAGTCAGATTATTTAAACCAGGCAAAGTACATTCAGTGCAGTGTGGTTCATCTTGGCCAACTCTGTGAAAACTTACCACAGCCTATTTATTTATTAATCTTTTCTTTGTTTTGTTGTTTATATTTTGCAGACTGTGGTTGCAACCTATCCTCATTGTGAGGTGAGCAACATCTCATCCATAAACATGGCAGTAGGCTGTGGATGTTGGCAGGCTGCAGAAGAGCTGTACTGTAACAGGAGAGCTTTTTAATATTCATCTCAGGGCTGCTCTTTGTTTTGCACCACAGACAGCCTGACAAAAAACTGAAAAATAAATTAATCTAAAATAAAAGAATTGTCCTTCGTGTAAAAACCTTGAGACAGCACTGAACACTGCGTCACCATGTGGCTTAAAGTATGTTGCCATTAACTCATCTTTTCTTTTGTCTTGTCATTGTATTAAGCAACAGAGTGGCGCAGTGGTTAGTGCTGTTGTCAGGGTTTGTGTTATAAGTTTTTTGTATTTCCTGTTTTTATTTTGATATATTTTCTGTTTTCTTCATGTGTTTCCATTTAGTTTTCTTGTGTTGTGTTTGATTGGATTCACCTGGTTTAATTTAGCTAATTCTGTCCACCTGTGTCAGTGTATTTATTCTCCCGATTTCTGTTTCATTCTGGTGGTTCCTTAGTTAGTAGTTAGTTGTATGTCTTGTTTCCCTTGCTGGTTTTCTTAGTTAGTTTTATAATAAATATCCTCACCTGCCTCTGCCTCCTGCCTAGGATCCACATTTCCTCCGTATGTCCGTGCTCGTTAACCCCAGGAGTGTGACAGCTGTGGCCTCACAGCAAGGTTACTTGTTCAAGCTTAGGCTGGAGAGGGTTGTCCAGTGGCCTTTCTGTGTGGAGTTTGTATCTTCTCCCCACGTATGTGTGGGTTCTCTCCAGGTACTCCGGCTTCCTCCCACAGTCCAAAGACATGCACCTTGGGGATAGGCTGACTGGAGACTCTAAACTGCCCATAGGAGTGAATGTGTGTGTGCATGGTTGTCTGTCTGTCTGTGTTGGCCCTGGATGGACTGGCGACCTGTCCAGGGTGTACCCCGCCTCCCCCCCGTGACCCCGCTCTGGGATTAAATGGTAGAAAATGGATGGATGGATGGATGGTTAAAATGACTACTTATCATATGCAAGTTGCTTTGGAAAAAGGAGTCTTCCAAATGACTGTAGAATAATGAATGCAGGGTGTTTTTCTTTGCATATACAACTAGTAAAAAGCATTTAAGGACATTTGCGTTTTTGGGTGTGATCTTTGTCTTCATACAGTGTAGTTGCTGCGCACATAGATGTACATGAATACTATGAAAAAGAAAAGCTTCCTCTGGCCTGGCACAATTATCAGAACAAAGAGATGTGTAAACAGAGATTTTCATTATTGATCATGGTGTGACAGCATCTACAGTATTTATAACACTGTAGGTGTATATATTATGTATATAAATATATATATATATATATATATATATATATATTTATATACAGTTTATATATATTTATATACAGTTTATATATATAATTTCGCCAAATAAATCAGTCACCTATAAACCTAGTTTCAAATTTCAGTGCAGCGGACGTAATTAAAGAAGTGATATAAAGTATGATGAAGTGAAAGGACTGAAGTAAAAGTGATTTAGGGTATAAGGTATCTGGCTTGGCCATGCAGCATAATGTAACTTCAAAAGGAAAGATGTCGGGTCACCTAATTTCTGCTAACAAAACTAAACATTGGAATGGGTTGAAAGAAACTAATTGCACAGAAACTCCTCAATTACATCTGCCCCTCTATGAATAATTAGGGAAACTTTGTGCACAAGTAGCTGAATTTTATCTTCACAACGCTTCAAGACAGAATTGGCTAAATTCCAAAATAGCTAAAACAGAAGAAGGTTCTGATGTATTGATTCTGACCACAATGCACAGAGAGATTTGCATGAGCTCAAATCAAGCAGAGCAGAGGAGATTGCAAATTAAATGCAAACAACACGTTCCAGTAGCATGTCTGTGTAACATGGCAAGGAATAAATAATTACAGCAACAAACACCACACTATGCACAGCCATGCGAGACACTAGAGATTGAGAGAGGAATGAAGGAAGAGAAAGCATGAGGGCTGTGGTAGGAAGAAGGAAAAGGAAAGAGAAGATGTTTGACAACATACACTGAGTTAAAATACATGTCTTATCCTGATAGCAAAACTGTTATTTACCCTGGCAGATTAAATTAGATAAAACTGAAATAAAATTGTTTTGACAAGAGGCAGAACCTGTGTTGCATAAAGAAAGTAAAATGAGGAGCAGCCAGGGTGACAAATGAAAAGTGACTAACAATACTAATACTAACAAGACAAGACACGAGAGAGTGGACAGATTAAAAGTGTGATTTGATATGAACCCTTGCTTGCATCTGTAATCTGTCACTGTAACTTTTCAGCTGCAATTCTGAGAAAGATGGACAGTAACACAACAACTGGCCAAACTCCAGAGACTACTCATCTATAGTGCCCATTCACTAGCTGGACACCAGGTTTCCCTTACATGGTCTTAAAGCAGGCCTGAACAGAGCAGTGTTTAACTATGGCATGTTAAGATGCTTTACTCTGGACTCGTCATGGTGCATTAAAACGTGACCAGGATTCATTGTTGTAACAAGGTTGTCACACTGACATGAAAGCTGAGGCTTTGATGGAGTTTTTGTCAACTGGTGACAGGTACTCAATGCTCTAATCCGTTTCTACCATGCATGTATTAAAAAAAAAAGTTTATTCTTAAAGGAAAGTGCATCACTTTCTGTTCAGCAGTTTTTTTTTTCACAGAAAAGATTGTGTCTCACAAACAGAAAACGTTTTGTATTTTATTCAAATAGAAGAGTCACAATTAATTACTTTCAAGATGCCATTTACAGGAAGAGGCTTCACAAGATGCCCTGATTCAGTATAGCAATGAATAAACAGAAGATGTATGTAGAAAACAGGAAAAAAGCCTAGGTTTGGACCTGCAGAAAAATGGCAAGCCAGCAATGTTACACGACAGGGTAATGCATTCATTCATAAATTCATGTTTTGTTCCCCTTTGGTTAATCTAATGGCTGTGTTTTGGGATCAGTATGGCTGCAGCTCAACAAAATCTTAGCAAATCTAACAGACTTCTTTGCCGTTTGTCTTGTTGACGTAGCCAGCAATCTTCAATGGTATGTGTATGTGAGGCAAAGCAAGAAGAATGAAGTGTGTGTGACATAGACTGTGTTTTGTGAGCAGGCTGTAGAAGTCTGTCACAGAAAAAGGGGGAAGTTTAATAAAGAAGCTTAAAACAGAATGGATGGGGTGTATACTGGGAAAAAACTGCAATATTGAAGCCATCTCTATACCCCCTCCCGCCTCTGTGCATGTCCCTTGGTGGAGGACCTGCCCACCTGCTCCAAATCCACTAATCTGACACTTCCAGAGGCTAGACACACTCGCACAATAGACAGTCATATTGACATGTGTGCTTAAGCGTGTGCTCACACACAAACATACCAGACGTGCGTACAAAAGACTGAATGTTAACTTTAATCAAATAGACTGAAAATAGACTGAAAGCGCACAAATCCAGTCCAGTGGCCATTCTGTGTGGAGTTTGAGCTCCCCATGTATGCGTGGGTTCTCTCCGGGTACTCTGGCTTCCTTCCACCCTCAAGACATGCATGTTAGGTTAATAGCTATGGTTAAAATGTCTGCTTATTATATGTAAGTCGCTGTGGATAAAAGCATCTGCCAAATGACTTTATAGTAAATAATTACACAAATAAACATTCACACAAATATCAACTTAACAGCTATACACACAAAATGCTGTTTCTAGGGGACACTCAGTTTTGTCTGTGTAGTTGTACCTACACGACGTGGGTTACAAAAGATAAGCATGTCTTTCATGGAGTGTGTAATTTGCAACAAATGGGTCCTCTCAAATTACAGGTGCCTGCAGAATCGAATGTGAATCTAAGTGGGCCCATTAAGACCAAGTTGAACTAATTCTATCCACGGAGCTAATTCAGTAACACAGTTGTGGGACTGGTGGGCGTAGATGTGGAATTCAGGCATGTGTATTCTGAAATTATAAAGTGTTTTATTTGAATAATTACTTAAATAATTATTGATTAGGCTACAATATTCAAATGCTACAAACTCCAAAGAGTTTAGGTTAGAAACTTACAAGAAAATAAATTGAGATAGCTCAGTGGGTTCCCTCAGTTTACTGCCCTTTGGGGCAGCTATACTTATCTCATGACCCACGGGGCAAATCTGGCCTTCAAGTGCCAAGACTATGTTGTACTACAAAGTTTGATGTTAAAGTTATTAGACCAAACAAAGTTTGTGTAGAATTTTGTAATCCAGAAGGTTTTTCATTTTCCAGGAGACTGTCAGCAACAATTAGTACTGTTATTAAGTTTTAGCTTCTACCTGAACAGAACTTGTTGAGGTTGGCTTTTCTATTCTATTCTATTCTACAATCATTTGGCAGATGCCTTTATCCAAAACGACTTACATATGATAAACAGTCATTTTAGCCATAGCTATTAACCTAAAATGCAAGTCATGCATGTGGGAGGAAACCGGAGTACCCGGAGAGAACCCACGCATACATGGGGAGAACATACAAACTCCACACAGAAAGACCACTGGACAACCCTCCCTAGCCGAGACTCGAACCAGCGACCTTCTTGCTTTGAGATCACATTGCTAAACACTGCACCACCATGCGGTTTGAAGTATGTTGCCATTAACTCTTCCTTCTTGTTGCTGCATAATGTCATATTTTCATCAAGCAACTTTTTATACTGAAGAATTTAAGCATCATTATGTACAATAATCTGCCACACTATGAAAAACCAATCATGGGTGAAGAGTATGACATGATCATCCTGGTAACATGTCATGGTTCTGCAAGAAAACTTTGGTATGACTTAGTATGAGGATGAGGATGTTACTCGTAGCACCTTCACACATCTTTCACATGTATAAAAGGCTTTGTCACACGATCAAATGTGATGGTGGATGAAAGTTAGGAGCTTTCGTCCACCATCACATTCTCAAGGAAAAAGAAACTTGAATTTCCACTGATAAAAGAAAATGTTAAAATATTTAATATATTCCTTATTAAGACACGGCTCACTTATATCAATAGAACAGAAAGCAGTTAAAAAAATTAAATTGGTATCTTTGAGCAAAATATGCAGTGGGTGTACGTATCAATACATTTTAAGAACTTGCAGCTAATTCTGGGATGTGTAATCCACCTGAGCCTTCTTGTGCTGCATGCAGTGTGTTTCTTACCATCTATGCTTGTCTAAAAAGGTCAAATTTAACCAGGCTTCAGCTGCCACGGGCAGCCTGAGTCGGACGGTTTGTCTCTACTCCTCCTGCATTTGCATAACAATAAAGACCCTCACATATTCATATCCTCTTCCCACTACAATAATCACTTATTTACCTTCCTTAGCAGCCCAGTTTCATGACCTTAAACAAAGCTGTTTGCAGTGTGCATAAGTGTATGTGCATGAAAAGGCACACAAGAGGGTGTTTTTGTTAGCAATTGTGCTCTTGTCTTGGAAGTGTGTGAGTGTGAATCTGTACCATACCAGTCTGTGAGCATTCAAACCTACCCTGCTAAAGCTGCCATCACATCTTTAGCAAGTCACCCCTTCCCCCATGTACATACTCACACACACACACACAGAGACCTCACACTACAGGACAAAAAACAAGCAAAAGAAAGGGGAAAACAACATGTCAGAAATCAGCCAGCCGGCACATCAGGCCTGTTCCAATTGGCCGAGCAGCAGCTGAAGGTTATTCCAGCTAACAAACGTATCACACCAGCCATGGAAGCTGACGCATATGCTTGTTGTATACACACCCATATAGGCTTTTGTGGCCAGACAATAGAGTGTAACCTTCAATTCTGTAGCAGTGAAACATACAGTAGAGCAGAACAAGTCAGTTCCTAATTGTAACCGCGTCACCAAATAAAATGCAGAGAACATATTAAAGGCAGCAATTCCTTTTAGAGGTGAAGATGCTTAGAGGTTTAGTTGGAACTTTGTAGTATTTAGTGTTTCTAATCAGGCTTTACTGTGCTGTTTTATTACATTAATTTTATTTTAGAAATTACTTTTGAAAATTTGAGCATTCATCCAGTCATACAGGCTGCTAAATACCCCATAACAACAGAGACATGTAGCATCTCTCCCATTGTTTTCCCAGAGTTCTCAACATCATCTATTCAGAACTGCTTTTTTGTGCACTGTCATTGGAAATCTGAAATGGATGTGGCTGATGCAGAAAAGCATAATGCTAAAAGTTGTCTTCTGCTAATGCAAAATATTCAACAAACATAAACTGAAAGCTTCCACCACAAGATGGTGTCTGTCTAACTGCAAACATCCAAGAAATAACACCAGACCTCTTCACTGTTGCTTGACTCTGGACCAAAGTATATGTCACAATGAAATTTGATATGAATGGAGTAGAAATGTAGGAAACATGCAGAGCCAAAGACAACAACTGCCAAAATATTATGTGCAGATTGAAGACTGGAAGGAAGGATCTTCTGTATCTCTCAGTCCTACATCGAACCTGAACAAGCCTCACTGAACACACTCTGTTTCATCACTGTGTTGTGGAGAGGATGTGAAGAATCCATCATCTTCATCAGCTTGTGCAGTATTCTTTTTTGGACAATCAGCTCCAGCGGCTCCAGAGTTACTCCAAGTACAGAACCAGCTTTCTTGATCAGTTTGTTGATTCTCTGTAAGTCTCTGGTTCTGATGCTGTGCCCCAGCAGATCACTGCAGAACTGATTAGACTTTCAACAACAGACCTGTAGAAGATGTGCAACATCTTGGTGCAGACGTTAAAAGATCTCAGCTTCCTTAAGAAGTCTGCTCTGACCTTTCTTATAGATGCACTCGGTGTTACTTTTCCACTCAAGTCTGTTGTCCAGCTGAACTCCAAGGTACTTGTACCACCTCCTCTCCCAGGATGGAAACAGTCCCGTGTGTATTCTAGTTACTCCTGAAGTAAACAATTATCTCTTTTGTTGGTATTCAGGATGAGATGATTGTTACCAAACCATTTAACCAACTGACTGACCAGTTCTCTGTTCTATGCTTCCTGTCCATCAACGATACACCCAACAATTGCAGAATCATCAGAGTATTTCTGCAGATGACAAGACTCAGAGTTGTACTAAAGTCTGAGGTGTACAGCGTGAAGACGAATGGTGACAGTACAGTTCCTTGTGGTGTTCCAGTGCTGTTGACCACCATCTCAGACACACAACCCTTAAGTTTCACAAACCCGCGGTCTGTGAGGTAGTCATAAATCTAGGTGGTTGTGGGCATATCCACCTGGAAATTATGGAGCTTCTTACACAGCAGAGCAGCTGAATCCTATTAAAGGCACTTTAGAAGTCAAAGAACATGACCCTCAAAGTGCTTCCTGACTGGTGTAGATGAGAGTGGGCTCTCTGAAGCAGGTAGATGATGGCGTCTTCAACCCCAAGCCCATTACGATATGCAAACTGTAATAGGTCTTAAAGTGGTTCACTTGCTTGTTGAGATGAGCCAATATGAGTCTCTCCAGGACTTTCATGATGTGAGATGTCAGGGCAACTGGTCTGTAGTCATTTGGTTTAGCTGGTTGTAGTTTTTTAGGCACTGGAACAAGGCAGGTTCCACAACACCAGAGTTCTTTTCTGACACAGGCTGGTGTTGAACAGATGCTGCAGAATCAGACATAGTTGGCTTGAGCAGGTCTTGAGAACTCAGGGACTGACACCATCTGGAACTGCAGCCTTGTTCCTGTTCAGTTTCATCAGTTCTTTTATTACTTGATTACAGGAGATGGACTAAGTGGAGGTGGAGGCAGAAGATGTTTCAGGAAGTCCTGATGTGGAGGAAGATGAGGCTGTGTTCAGGTCCATGACTGAGCTGCAAGGTGACAGAGTGGAGGTTTGACAGGAAGGCAAAGGGCTCATAGAGGGTATGTGGTCAGTTGGGTTTGAGGCAGGAGGTGAGCCGAACCTATTAATAAACATGTTCAGTTAATTCGCTTTGTCCAAGACCTCCATCAGTTTGATCTTCCTTCATCTTGAAGCCAGTGATCTTCTTCATTCTTGACCACACATCCCTCATGTTTTTTTGCTGAAACTGACTTTCTAACTTTATCCTGTAGTCATCTTTGCACTTCTTAGTTTTTTTTTATCTTGACCTCAATAACTCCCTATAACCATCTCTGAAGGCTTTCTTATTGATGTTAAGCAGCTTTGTCAGGTCATTAGTGATCCATGGTTTGTTATTGTTGAAGCACCTCACTGTTCTTGTTGGGATGATGCCGTCCACACAGAAGTTTATATAATCTGTCACAAACTCAGTCAAGCTGTTGATGTCATCTTCATGAGGATCACAGAGGAAATTCCAGTCTGTAGTCTTGAAGCAGCATCTCAGAGCATCTTCAGCATCATTAGATCAGGTCTTTCTAATGACAGGTTGTTGCTGAACGATGGGCTTGTAGGAGGAGGTGAGAAGAACCAGGTTATGTTCAGACCTTCCCCAAGGTGGCAGGGCAGAGGAGCTGTATGCATTTTAATATTAGCATAAAATAAGTCCAACATCTTATTTTCTCTGGTGGAGCAGCTGACACACTGTTGAAACATTAGTAGAATAGCAGAGAGTGAGATGTTGTTAAAATCTCCAGAGATCACCACAAATGCATTTGGATGTTGTGTTTGGAGCCTGGCCACTACAGAGGTAATGACGTCACAGGCTACATCTAGAGCGGTACCAGGTTT
>JBAMHV010000005.1:15689323-15701508 GCA_037177535.1 Pseudomugil gertrudae | reverse complement strand
GAACTAAGAGAGCCACATCCAGCTTTATTCCCACCTCAATCCGCCTCCTGAACGGCTGAGCGGGTCATGTTGATAGGTTCATTTGTATTGGGGAAGTGACGATTGATTGATGAGATGCTTTTATTTATTTATTTATTTATTTATCATGCATTTGATGAATGTGTTTTTTTAATGAATGTGTCTTGTACTGGCGCTCTGTCTGCAAATGAATTTCCTGATGGATAAATAAAGTTATTTGAATTTGAATTTGAATTCTTGACCATGCAGTATATCAAGTATAAGCTCCTTGAACCTGTGAAAAGCAAGCTTTTAACAGATTAATGGGCTGTTCCACCTCAGTAATGAGGGGCCTGGTGATTAACCTCCATGAACTCCTGAGGAGTAATTTTTCTTCTGAATTAGAAACCATTTACTCATGGTCACACATTTAGATAGATGGATGGATAGATAGATAGATTTTACACACACATATTTAACTACGCACATGAACACCAACACTAAGCCACTGAGTATTTCTAATCTTGCATGTCTAAAGAGTGTGACCATCTATTAGGACCACACAGGGTCCTCCCCCCCCCCAACAGTCACACTCAGTCATCCCAGATTTGAAGTAGCAAGGTTGACAACTCAGCCCGGTTGGTGGATTGAATGTCTGTGTTTCTGTCACTACTCATACATGAACAGGCACACAAATACTTAACAAATAGACATTAATATTTTCATGTTCTTGTATTCACGCATAGAGATTAACACATAGTGAACTGAACTGTCCTTTCCAACATTGAATACACCTTCTGTGGTTTGTTGTGTGCTACTGAATGACATTACCTCCTGTTTTTAATAATTAATGTCAGGTGTAAGGTTTAACAAGGATCAGATACCTGCATAAACAGTAATTCTTGCAAAGTGAAAGTAAAGTATAACCTTGTGAAAAGTCAGCTTCATAGAAACATTTTAAACCCTTGACTTCTCAAAGTAATGCAAATGTGCAGGCAAGCTAACAGAGCAGAATTCATAATATATCCAGAATACATAAGTCCTCACTCTGTTATCAAAACAACCAGAAGAAAGGCAATATGTGAATACAATATGTTCTTATTTAGATTCAGATTGTCTTTTTCATGGCCAAGTTTGGCAAGAAGATTGTTGTCTGCCATGAATTCCCCTGACTAAATGCTGAACAAGATACTGGCAAAACACTGAACCTCAAACATCCCAGATTAAAGTTGCTCTGAAGAAAAGTGTCTGCTAACTGCCTGTACTATCCTTTCAAATCAACTATCCTTTCCTGACTTTTTCTTGTCTAACATCATCCTCAATGTCAGTAAAGTACCTGGGACACTACATAACTGTTAACCTGTCTGATGAGAGAGACATTTACAGACAGTGCTGTGTGCAGTATGCTCAAGCAAACATGCTTGTCCATAAATTTGGTATGTGTTCAGTAGTGGTCAAGACTGCACTTTTTAAGGCCTTCTGTACCCCGATGTATACCGCCCACCTGTGGCGGCACTACAGAAAAAGGATGCTGCTTAAGGTCCCACGCAGGTGTAGTGCTAATGAGATGTTCATAAAAGCTGCTGTGCCCACCTGTGCTGCTGTATCTTATGCACAGATGCATGTGCAAGTTATCGGACTCCGGAAATGGCATCATTTACATCCTGACCAACCCCACACAAAGCTCAGTGAGACTGTGGAATCACTGGCGCAAAGTCTATATGTTAATAGATTAATGTTTTGTTAAATGTTTTTAATATTTATGTGTCTGCTTGTATTGTATTTTATTTTGTTTTTACGCTTATGGATCTGAATGGGTCTGAAATAAAGATTGATGATGATGTACACAATAGAATTTACCCATAGTGCAAAATCAGTGTCAGTCACTTCAGAGTTACGTGATGGGAAAGACCATAAACACAGCAGACAAAACTATATATTATTTGTATTTGTAATAGAAAGAAACTTTTCACAAACCCAGATATGGGAAGGCTGGTCAACAACTGACTGGGTTGATACCACACTGTCTCATCAGGAAACATCAATTCAATTCAGTTCAATTTTATTTATATTGCCGAGTATCACAACAAAGTTGTCTCAAATGACAGTTTTGTGTATTCCATGAGACCCTCGTCTCCAACCTGTTAATTCCTTAACATTTGTGGACACTTCCTGTGAGGTGGAAAACAGCCAGAGTCTTACTCTGAGTGAAGAACTGACTTGGGATCCTGCTACAGTACTTAGCAACAGTAGAGACTCGGTAGCTGCCACGTTTCTTTACACTGTCGTTAAAAGTCTTTGTCTTGTACATTGTAAAACATGTTGTTTTCAGTATGTCCATCCATCAATTTTCTTCCGCTTAATCCCAGAGCGGGGTCGCGGGGGGGCTGGAGCCAATCCCAGCACAACGGGCAAGAGGCAGGGTACACCCTGGACAGGTCGCCAGTCCATCACAGGGCCAACACAGATAGACAGACAGCCATGCACACACACACTCACTCCTATGGGCAATTTAGAGTCTCCAATCAGCCTATCCCCAAGGTGCATGTGTTTGGACTGTGGGAGGAAGCCGGAGTATCCAGAGAGAACCCACGCTAACACCAGGATTCGAACCGGCAACCTTCTTGCTGTGAGGCCACAGTGCTAACCAGCTGCGCCACCGTGAGCCCTGTTTTCAGTATGTTTTTTATTGTAAATAGAGTGTTCAGTTGTCAAACATCTGCACCGCTTCAGTTATAAAGCAGATCAGTTAGAAATATCTGTGTAGCAGCTATCACCATAGTAGTACACATGTTTAAAATGAGGAAATCCACAACCATATATTCAAACCTGTACATTTTAGACATTGTGTAAACAAGTATTACAATACACTTACATTTTCTTTTTATGTCCTTTCAATTAAAGAATTCCTAAATATGTTACATAATTTCTTATTTACAATACATGATCTGTTCAGACGTTACAGAAACTTGGCTTATAGAAGCTTTATCTGCTGGGGGTAGAAGAGTTTGAGTGGTTCTACCCTCCTGTGTTGTCCTCCAGATAAGGAGAGAATTCCCAAATGCAGGAGAACACTGGCTTCAGACCTGTCTAAACCTGGACATGTAACCAGAAATCACTTCAAACTGTGAAGTCATGTTATTTGGGACATGGATGGAAAGCAGCGTATGGTATTGGATCGGAGTAGACTTCCTCAAAAATCAGGTCCACCAGCTTACCAACATAGTCTGACAGAGAGAACACAACAAAAATATGGATCAAGATGATATAATTGTGTTGGCCCTGTGATGAACTGACGACCTGTCCAGGGTGTACCTCTCACCTGATATCAGCTTGGAGCTCCAGCCCCGCTCGGATAAATGATGTATTTTTCATTTAATTTATTTCATTTACATCAGATCAACAGATCAACTGTACATATGTAGTATGTATGAAATGCCATGTTTCTGTAAAAAAAAAACAAATATAGGAGAAATTGTTGTGAATCCATAGAAAAAAAATTGTTCAAGATGTGATTTAAAAGAGACCTTGTAGACTAGTCTGTATCAAAGACAGTTACACATTAGATATGAGAAAGAGAGAGAGAGAGAGAGAGAGAGAGAGAGAGAGAGAGAGAGAGAGAGAGAGACTGTCCTTGGTCACGTGTGTAACATTCACCTTTGACTTTAACTCATCCTAACTTATTATTCTAGCCATGCCCTTTATTTAAATCTGATTGGCTGTCTGAGGGAGCGTTTCTTCATACTCTGTTTTTATTGGTCGGAACACCCCGCTCCTGACATCATGTTTGTTTAACACATCAGCGTGTGTGACAGCAAGGTTTTAGCAGCAGATTTGGAATATGGCGAGTTGGTGTGTCCGGGCGGTGAGACAGGGCTACTCATTAGTAGCTTCACCAGCTTTAATAAGGTACGCAGCGGATTTATGGTGCTCTTAAAGAGACGCTTCAACCGCAGAGTCAGTTTAAACAGCTACCAGAGTTAGCTTAGCAATCTAACAAAGTCTTCATTGTCGACCTTTATATAATGAAAACATTACGTAGCAGTGTTTGTGTTGCTGTTTGGTTTGTTTTGAGATATTTAGCTAACATGTATTCCCGACGTTGTGGTGCGTAGCAGTGTAGGAATGTCATTAATGGAAGCAGGAGGGGAATGACATAACCTGATCATGAAGATGTAGAGGCTGCTTAAATAACCTTAATTAATCCTAAACTAACAGTTAAACTAACCTATCACAAAAGTGATCAATTGTAGTTACTACTGCGTGTTGTGGTGCCGCATGTTTTACTGTTAAATAGTCTAACTAAATGTTTTATGAATGAGTCCTTCCCTATTCGACGCTGAAGTTAGCTTCCGATTCGATCAATCTGTAAAGGGAGGGCGATTCCAGTTAATGTTCTAATGGAGTCATAAAAAAAATACCTAAACTCTTCAAACCTGGACTGAAATACTCCACATACAGTGTAGATTCAATAAAACACAGTTTATGATTTGTGAAATCTTTACCCGATTTGTGAAAATGCAAATTAGACTGGATTTAAGGACGTTTTTGACACCTTGACCACATTGGTCGAGTCCTGATAAATAAAAACTAATACCCAGACTCTTCAAACCTAGATGATAGACACTGCATAGTGTTCAGAATAATAAAAACACAGGTTGTGTCTTAATCAGCACACTAACACTACTTCGTGCACTATGTTTAAGTGTGTTTACATTGACATTTACGCACTACATTTCAGTGCACTAAGGTAATTAATTGAGTTTATTTTTACAAGAACATTTGTAGCGTACTGTACACAAAAATAATTACATTATTGTTCAATTTCATGCATAAAATATCTGCATCGATCTCTGTTATGGGGATATTTTACTTTGGTGTACTTGGTATCAGATACATAACCATATTTTAAGTATTGCTCAGATCTGGTATTCAATCAGCAGCTCTTCCTGCCGTCTTTTGGTAAGTAACCTACCATGTGTATTTACGTGTCGTTTAGATATGCTGCTCATATAATTGCTGCATTTTCAAAATGTATCCAGAATTTGAATGGTGTCATAAGGTAGTCGTACCTAATACACACCATAATATACCTTTATTTACCTTAATTCCACTGTATAAACCAAACAAAAAAGCTAAACATTCTCCACATTAAATGATATAATTTAGTTAGTCCAACAGTCTGAAATTAGGATTAGCTAATCTACACAGTATGTAGAGTATTTTAGCTCAGATTTGAAGAGTGTAGGCATTATATTTTTTTAATCAGGATCCAGTCTAATGTGGTCCAGGTGTCAAAAGCATCCTTAAATTCTGTCTAATCTGCATTTTCACAAATAGATTCAAGGTTTCACAAATCAGAAAGTGTGTTTAAATGAATCTACACAGTATGTAACATATTTCAGTCCAGGTTTGAAGAGCCTAGGTATTGTAGTTTTTATTATGACTGGATTTAATGTGACCTAGTACCAAAAAAAAAAAATCAGTGGAATCGCCCTTTACTGTGAATCGTAAGCTAACTTCATCACTGTCTTTCCTTCTCCATTGGCTAGTTAGAGAGAAGTGATGATGACATCATCTGTTCAAGGCTTTTCTACAACTTGGACTTGCACATCTTATTTAACAGTGATGAAAGGAGATGAACATAGGCTGAGCAAAGGAAATATATGCTTAAAGGGCACATATTAGTTTACTTGCCATTAATTTGAATAATGTGATTGTAAATCTTGTGGCTTTCACCACCCAGAGCATCTCCAAGACTGCTATGCACAGCCACCCAGCAGAAGAGTGGCCGGGGCTCAGAGGAGGAGGCAGACAAGCCTGAACAGAGCTCAGGGGAGAAAGTCCTGTTAGAGGAGAAGACCCACCTGGAGGATCAACTCAAGGATGTGACAGTAAGTCTGAGTTTGCTTAACTTCAGCATGACAATCCCACAGTTTCAGTCAAACTGGTAAACACTATTCCAGTTGCCTGAAAAATCGTGGATACTAATAGATGTGCAGTATTACATCATGCTTCATATTTTATAAGTGGATTTTGTAAAGGAAATACTTTGTTTACATGGATGTTGTTTAAATAAAGAGAAGCAAAGCAGGTGTACAGGCCAAAAAACAAGCTAAATATTTAAAAGTGGAACTCAATCTAAAAAAGTCTAAATATTTACAGGCTTTGTAAGTAATTCATCTTGATTAATTATATTTATATCACATGACATCTGCCCAAAAAGCAACATTTTTATTTAAATGGATTTTGGTGGATGACTAAATCAATATTATGCAGCTGCTAATGGAGAATAAGCTTTCACGTTACTCACCAAAAGTCTCCAATATCATCAGAAAAATCCCCAAACTTGTTAAAAGTCACGTTTTCTTGAAATGTATTCCCTGAAGGGGTCTGAAAAACTGCTAAATACTCTAATAAGAGTAGCTCTATCATGTACATCAGTATAACTGGTGTACCAGAAAATGGTGCACTGACAAATGTTCTATGATTAAATTATATATATGATTAAAAAAAATATATATGTGTATATATATATATTTTAGTGGGTATGTTATTCTGTCATTATTATTATCGTATTTAATGATCCAAAATCCCACCCCTTGTTATATTACCATCTCATCTGCCAAGATTTGGTCTTCTCATTGACTGGCTTTAGCTGTAATATATTAAAAATGTTTGTCTGTTTTACTACTTTTCCTCCAGGAAAAATATAAGAGGGCGTTAGCAGACACAGAAAACCTGAGGACAAGGAATCAAAAGATGGTGGAGGATGCTAAATTATATGGTAAAACTACATTTTCCCCTTATTTTCCTGCTTATCAATCGTATGCTAACAGTTTTAAAACGCATGAACAAAATCTATCAGAAGTGACTGAAATATTTTGCTTTCAGATGTCACAAACTTCAGCCATTGCTTTGTGTATTAGTCTAACTAAAACTTGTCCTTACTGTAAATCTAGTAAGGTTTCACTAATCTGGATCTTTTTTAGGCAGATTATGCCATTTGGCAGGGAAAATTTTTCATAACTGATTTAATCACCAGATTACATAAAAAATATATCCTGAATAATTAGCTTTTTTTATCCTTAACTGCTTACAACAAAGAAATGAATTGCAGACAGAACATTTTAGTGTTTTGGACAAGTTGGACCATCACAGCAGGATACAGCTGTACTTTACATTTAGACTGTAGGTGTGTGCGATGTGAGGTTACTGGTAAATGACACAGACTGTAACATGAATTATTTTCATTTCATGGCCCTGCTCTGAGTAAACCTCCTCCCTCTGCATTCACGTTGCTCCTCCTAAAATGCGCCTCAGCGCCGAGCTGACGGAGTGATGAATGATTGTTCTGTATTCTCAACTGGAGGATGTTTAAGTTGTCCACTAACATCATGCTAGCTTAGCACAACTACAGCAATGTTGTTGCAGACAGACGACGGTGTAAACCCTGTTTTGCTAACAGAGAGGAGTGTGTATAATAACAACAGAAGTTCTGTTTCACCCAGTGGTACAAATTGATCACTTATTGTGAAAAGTCATGCTTCATCTTACAGATCAAACTCACTCACTGCCTCACATACAGATCATACTTAGTGCTGTATACTATAGACGGGGAGTAACTAGCTAGGTTAGCAGCACAACCTTAGCAATAAATTAAAAGCATGACTGACACAACAAAGGACGCATCATGACAAAGGAAGTTAACTGAACTACAGTGCAGTCATTATTAACTTAACGACGTAATTATGAACACTGCTGTAGTGTTGCCTGACTGATGAGGGCTGAATAGAGATCCATCTAGTGGACAAACACCACAATGACTCCAACTCTTAACAGCATTTACTGTTCTGAGATATTATGAATAATTAGTATTTAATTTATCTTTTTATAAAGATAACAAAATAATTTATACATTTTTAATGGTATTCTTATACTTTTGTTCTAATTGTTTTTCAGATTATTTTATATGAAACGTTTTAATAGTTTTAACGCCAGTTTTCCTCATAGGGATCCTCCACACCACAAATCCTTCCTGCTTGATTTGATTTAAAAATGTGGTTGTTGATGTGGTTTGTGTTGTAAAGTCAGAGATAAAGCTGATCAAACATCCCTCCCTCACCAGGGATCCAGGGCTTTTGTAAGGACCTGCTGGAGGTTGCGGACATCTTGGAGAAGGCCACAGAGAGTGTGCCCAAAGAGGAAGTGACAAGCCAGAACCCTCACCTTAAAAACCTGTATGATGGCCTAGTGATGACCGAGATCCAGATCCAGAAAGTGTTCACCAAGCATGGCCTGGTCAAGCTCAACCCAGATGGCCAGAAGTTTGATCCCTATGAGCATGAGGCTCTCTTCCATGCTCCCATTGAAGGCAAAGAGCCTGGTACCGTCGCTGTAGTAACTAAAGTGGGCTACAAACTTCATGGTCGCACTCTTAGGCCGGCGTTGGTGGGTGTGGTGAAAGCCCCCTAGACCTGATGGTTTTGTGTAACAAGTCTGGGCTCTCATTACTCCAGCCTGAGGTGCTTGACTAGGGACAGAAACCACATGGAACTTTCCGTATAAACAGTGTAATAATTTTTAAGAATACTCTTTATTTTTTTTTTGTGACATTTCTGTTTTATCATCTGTAATATGAGTTGTCTGTTCAGAGAGAGGCAGATTACGGTAAATAAAGTCACCAGCTTACAGACTAAGGCCAGCACATCTTTTCCCAAAGGAGGTTTAAATCAGTAACCCAAGCAGTTGGGTAGAGGACTGGAACAACTTTAACCGAGACTATACGATGCAAAATCTATTCATGAAGTTGTCTTGCTGCTGGTTTCATTCCACACTGGTCTTTTGTTCTAAAAATGTCATTAACATGGAGAGATGAAGTAACTCTACTGAAGAATGGATGGAAAGGTTGAGACATACTGGTAGCTTTGCTAAATCATCATGCAGATGTGAGCCGGTCTTGTAAAGCCACTTACGCCTCACATAGTTATATCCCCAAAACCAGGGATATTATTTTGGTTTAGCAGTGATGAACAGTGTGATCTCTACACCAGAACAATGAATAGATCTTCATCTATCTGTCACTGATTCAGAATAAACTGTTGGAAATTCTTGCTGTATCAGTGTCGAGACATTTTACAGCCCACATGATCCCAGCACATCACTGAGTCTGCAGCAGGTTACAGATACCTGTGGTGGGTTCTGCAGGTGATGTAGGTAAAGCTAAAACTGGTTTTATTAGCTGAAGCTGTGCAGATCTTCATCCATTAGTTTGTACACCAGGCACGTCCAACTCTATTATCTGGCTGCTAGTTTAGGGCTTTTTTCTAATGGTTCTGACAAGTTCAGTTGAACTAAGATATTTACACGCATTTTAAAGTCACACTCCCAAACTTTGCAGATGTTGTCAGTAAAGAGCTTCCTAACTGCATCCTTAATGTTCTCTGAGCTCTCTCCAGCCAGCAAAGGTCAGTCTGATGTCAACTAATCTTACAAAGCTTAGGGAAAGCACATAATGTCAGTGTGTCTTGAAAATAAGTTGTAATACATATTTTAGAGGTCAGAAAATTGCACAGTCTGGCCTAGACTTTGAAGTCTGGCTAAATAATGTGTCAGAAAAACTGTTTCCCACAGGTGAAAGTTTTAAAGCACATCGCATGTAGGAGTAAATTCTAACATGCTCAGTATAGATTCACTATGATAACTTTAAAGGTTTAGGTCTGAGCAAAAATTTACTGTAACCAACAGGTTGCTTAAAACTTCGGCCACAACATTAAGGTGTAGAGTTTTCTGGAGCTTATGTCCCAGCACAGTGTGTGTCATTATGCAGGGCTCCATATTTCCACTGCAGCATACATGATTCACATTGATTTACCTGCTAATTAGCCATTCATTTGAGTCAGATGTGTTCAAGGTGGAGACATGCAGAACCAGTGGTACCTAAGGACCAGGATTGGAAAACGCTTCTAGAAGACTAAAGGCTTACATGGTTTAGTCCCAGTAAGGGTCATGGGAAAGCTGGAGCCTATCCCAGCATTTAGTAAGTGAGAGGCAGGTCCACCTTGGACGGGTGAGCAGTCCATCCCAGGACCCAAATCAATTTCAGAAAAAGGGATACTAGCACTAATGTTCTTGGTGGTAATCCTATTCGGGATGTTTTCAGCCATTTCACTTTGAAACCACACAGTACAATAGCTGGCTTACTGGGGCCTTTTGTAAGAAGGGGCCAGCAAGCCACACGAATCCCAGTCTGGACTGGCTCCAGGATGTTACACACAACCTGACACAGGTTGTGTGTAACATCCTAATCCAGATGAAATTACACATGTAGTTAAGCCCTTTAATCTAAAAATGAGTTCTGCTTGTTGCCATTGTGGGAAAAGATCTTGCAGACTCAGTCACAGTGACATGGCAGCATAAGGTTTATTGGAACAATATACAGACAGACAGAACCACGGCTCATGGTGGTGGGAAGGCCCAACGTGCATCTCTTACTTATATAGTGCTCTATAATGAGGGTTATTCTATTTCTGACTCCCCCAGTATACTCTCACATTTACCTTACATGGTACATCAAGGCTTCCTTACTAGTGATTACACAATGTCATGAGGCCTGCTGAAATGTCATGCTATATTCTTAGATCCAGCTGCTGCAGAGGGAACTCTGCAGAGAGGTTACAACCAGTTAATGCAGATGTATCAATTTGTACTCTACGTAGATATCTGAATTTCCCTACACCATTTAATGCTGTGGATGTTCTTTGTAAAGTTTTAGTGCACATCTTTGAGCTGAGAAAAAGTAAAGTGTGTTGGACAAAACTGCAGTAACAGAAATATCACCAGTCAGAATTACAACAGCCTTCAACACACACACACACACACACACACACACACACACATACACACACACATAGAGCAATGACGGAGCTGACGTCTTTAACATGTCGTATATGCATTAAGCCGTGTCCTCTGGCGCAAACAGGAAAAGTATTTTGATCAATCAAACTTTATTTATAAAGCCCTTTAACACCAAAGTGCTGTACAGGTAAATATAGAAATACACAAAATCATAACATAAAAAAACAAGGTAAAAACAATAGCGCAACTATTGCAACACTATACTATTAAAAATAATAAAATAAAATAAGAAAGAGAAGTTAAAAAGTTGGGGGGGGGGGTTAGCTGGTTAATATCTACTCTTCAGTATTAAAAGCAAATGTAAAAAGATGTATTTTTAATAAAGATTTAAAACCATCTAGTGTCCTGTCAGACCTCACAGAAAGAGGGAGACGGTTCCAAAGTTTGGGAGCCACTACTGAAAAGGCTCTGTCTCCCCGAGTTATCATTCGAGATCTGGGAACCATCAATAAAGTCTGATCTGCAGATCTCAGAGCTCTGATAGAATAGTTACCGATAAAAAATGAAAGTCCAGATTAAAAGAATACTAAACAGGTCAGTGGAATATTGTGTGTGAGGACATTTTAGCCCTGTTTTATATTAATTCATGCATAAGACAGTAAATAATAATAAAGCTTATTGGTGGGTTGCTATTCATTTTTATTTTGATTTAACAAGCTCAGCAAAACCTGAAGAAAGATGTTAATACAGCTAATAGTTGTATTATTGTTACTAGGCAAGGCAAGTTTATTTGTATAGCACCTTTCATGTACAAGACAACTCAAAGTACTACTACTGTACTGCTCCTTCGCAGGAGGTGGTATGATAGTTATTGCTGCATAGCTCCTCACAAACATGTAGATATTGATGTAGAGTATTATTCAAATTATAATATAATGCAATATATTATATATTTTTTAATGCTTTAAGTGAATGATTTTAGTATTGATACGGTTTTTACCGTTTAAAGCACATTGTTGCTTTGTGGTGTGCAGGGTCTTCTATGTCATTTATATGGTTTAATTTCTTTGCTGTTGTCTGTCATTTTAATAACCACTTAATCCATTTAATGTGGTGTAGCTGGAGTCGAGGTGGGATACACACTGGACAGCTTGATGAATGTCCCCATGATGTTTGGACCTCAGCTGATCCAGTCTGTGCTCCTGTCCTGACTGATGTGCCCTTACCCTCACTGATCCCCCCCTTCTCCCCCCCGTCTGGATGAAGACCACCTGCTGCAGGCTACAAACCTGAACTGTTATTAGAATGTAGATGAGCTAGGTGATAACAGT
>JBAMHV010000005.1:15669239-15682552 GCA_037177535.1 Pseudomugil gertrudae | reverse complement strand
CCAATCATCCATACAAGCCACACCACACTACCCTTCTCCTGACACACCCACACCCATACATCCATCTCCTCACCCCCCGTGTCTCTTCTCAAAGGACGTGACACCTGAAGAAGGACATTTTCTGTGTGACGTCATTCAGGCAGTCTGGTGACATGTTATATGTATGTACAGAGAAACCAGTTTAAAAATGGACAGCTAGGAACTGTACTAAGGATTGTTGTGTTTTATGTATAAGATAGGTTAAAAACATTTTAAAACATTCCCAAAATTCTTGTTATGTTAATAAATTAATGTTGCTGTTATTATGTAACGAGGGACTTTGAGATGAGATGATGCCAAAAGTGGCCATTTTAGAGATGACTCCTAAACTGTCTGTACTAAAACATCTCTGATTGTGTTCTGCTTCTTTTTATCCGAGTTTCTCTTTGCAGATGGTCAGATAGAGGTTTAGATGTACATATGCATAATTTTAAATTGATACTAATCTTCATCCAGTGGTTGTTTTATTTAGGCAAACCTGACTCTTTTCATGTTCTTCACCAGCATATACAGATATTTACACGGCTCAACAAATCTCACAAATTTTCCTTTACTATGAGTTGGATAGCCATTTCATCATGGCCCTGGAATTTTCCAGCAAAGGCCTTATTTATCCATTCTAGCAATATGACTCATATATAGTAACTTAGCTGCATCGCCATTCTTTCCGATGTCTCCCTACCATCCGCTGTAAATGTTAGGAAACTTAAGCTCGTGAGTCCATTACACCACACCACCCAGCCAAAAAAACCCCATACAATTAGCTGTCAGGGCAAACACATCCCTTCATGAAATAGCTTTGGGTTCCAGATTCTTTCACTCTTTGTCTTATCACTGGGTCAGTCCTCCATCTGGGTCCCTCTGGGTCAGCTGTCGGGAAACAGAGATCGTGAGCCCACAGAACCACACTGACCCAAACAAACACATAGCTGAAGGCTCTCCCTCTCCTCATTTTTTTAAAGACATTTATTCAAAATGCATCTTGAAAAGTCTGAAGCAGAGCCTTTTTTTCATCTGTATCTACAGGTGGAGAAAGAATGGCAAGCATTCATGTTGCTGAAGCAGGATACTGCTGTGAGAGTGCTAAGCCATCACCTGGGTAAAGAAGCAGCTCGGGCCAAAGTGAAGAGAGTCCTGAACGCAGAGCAGCTTCAGCAGGATGAACTGATCAAGATGCGCCTCAAACATTTCAAGCTGGCATTTAAGATCAGCAGGTTAGAAGCAGAGCTTCGCGCAGAGGAAGAGAATGGCCGTGACCCCCTGCACATTCAGTTTGAGCATCTGCAGGCTCAAAGACTGGAGCAGAAAAAAATGGCTGAAAAGAAAAGTGAAGAATCACTCAAGTTGCAGAAGAAGATCAACATCTGCTTGGAGGTGATTTATTAATCCACTGTGGAAGATTTTATTCAGAAATTACATCTCTGTATGTACAATTCACTTTATTAGTAACAGTCAACAGTGTGTTTTTTGCAACTATCAGGTTCTGTCACATGTAAAGGAGAAGTTCTACTGGAGCCAGATGGAGGTCCAGGTCAAGCAAGAGCAACTGGCCAAGGTAGACACCATGGTGGCCTGGAAGAAAGACGTACTAAGCCGGACTAAGCTAGTACAAAACAGCCTCCAGAGAAACAATGTTAAACTAAAGGAGCGTTGTGGACTCCTGGGAAACAGGGTCCTGCTGCGGGATTTTGAAGACAGTGTGGATCTTTCAAACCTCCTAGAAAAACACCTGGAAGATCTGAAGAGCCAGCAAGCTGAGATTATATTCAGCTGTGACAGATGGAGGAAGAAAATGAGACAGATTTTATGAATGATGAAAGCTATACTCCTCAGCTTCTCTTAAACATTAACAAGACTGTTTTAATTTTAAAATTTGATGTAACGTTATCCACACTTTTCTTAGTTTTTCTGAAGTAGTTTTAGATTTGACTCAAACATTTTTCATCAAGTTCTGAAATAAAAAAGTTTCTGTATTTCATTCATGTCATTCATGATATGACTTAGTATTATTTCTGTATACATTCACCGTTTCTAACAGGCTATGACTGTTTTTTTCCTGCATATTTAATAGTAATTAAATAATAATAATTAATAATAATAATAATAATAAATTGTTAGCTTCATGGTTTACAAGGTTCAAGATTTGTAAATGGCCTTATCAAGGACACCCAATGATTAGTTCATGCAATCATTTTATTGTTGGTTTTATTACATTTCTGTCAAACATTTTATATATATATATATATTGATTTTATGTTTTATCTTTTTGTTTGTTTGTTAAAGCAAAATTATAGATGCCTAAAATTGTAGAGACTTATTTTCCTCAAGCTTGAGCAGGTGGGCCAACAATCCCATGGTAATGACCTACTCCAAGACGCTTAGAATTATAAGTTAATTTACAAGTTAACACATCACATGTGAAGCCGAATGCAGATAATTATTCATTCCATGACTGCTAGAGGTCGATCTTACTGGAAACATACATTGTGTTTTGGTGCATGAACAATCAACCTTTCAGGTCGTAATTCTAAGGACAGTCTCACAACTTCACACTTTTACGACGCTCTTTGCCAAGTGAGAAAGCAGAGGATCAACAGGTGATCGGCATTCTCGACTCACATCAATTGACTTTTTGATAAAGGTGCCTCTTTCTGCCACAACATCAGTAACTCAGTATTACCCCCCCCCCCACCCCCACCCACCCCAAACCCTCAAAAGTTTCATGAGGCTTTATCAACTCATCTCACATTTCTTTGTACATCTGTTGGGTCCAGAGCACGAGCTGTGCGTTGAGGTGAGTCCAACTATGTCAAGTTGGAACCGCTCAACCTCACACACCAGCCCAGGCTCCTTCCCGAGCGCACCCTCCTTAAGATACAAAAACAATCTTATGGTCCTGAAGACCATTCAAAAAAAAAAAAAAAAAGAAAAACAAATTTATCTGAGAAAAAAAAAAAGTTTATCTGACAGTTCAAATTATGAAGATGAATAAAACTGCTAAGAACAAATATTGTTTTTCATGCTTCTCTCCTGTTTATTGTAATAGTACAATCTGTTTAGCCATTTATGCTGTATTCCCATTCATGTTTCAGTAGTTCTACAAACCTTTCCTGTTTTCCTAGTAATTAATAAGAGGGATGGATTATGACTTTTCCACCTCATGAATTAACAGTGCATTTCAGTAAAGACCTTTATGTTTTTTAGGAACATAAAGGTTTATTATGACCATTTCATTGTCAAAGTAAAAAGCAAAAATGTAACAAACAAGTAAAATAGCTTTTATTATAAGATCAAATTTAAAGAATAACTTCTTTTACATTTACAAATTCTGATGAGAAAAAGCAACATTTTAAACTGTTATATAGCAAAGTTTGTATAATAAAAGTAAAAAGCATCCAAGAGACAGGCATAAAAATAAGTAATGATTTCATTGTTTTGATGAAGAAGAGGTGTGCACGATGAGCAGGTCACCCGCTTAAAAGGAGTTCTCATCCAGAGATCTCATGATGTTTTCGGCCCACAACAAATTCGGATCCACGCAGATGTGACGACTTAACTTCTTTGTAACAAAGCTGAGACAAAGACGCAAATGTCATTATCGAACTTAAACATTTCATTTCATAATAACATTTTATTTTACAAACAATAAATATGTTAATAATTTGTTAATATGTTCATATTATGTTCATAATTTCCTTTTCTGAATAATACCAACCCACACTTTATAGTATTTATTAGACTTATTGAAAAAATGTGAGGTAAGCCAATCAAAACATCTTACATGACTGCAGACTTGGGGCAGCGGTGATCAGTCAGGTAATAATTTTTGATGAGGTTTTTGTTCAACCTTCTCGGGTAGAACTGGAAGCAACAATCATCCGGACCAATTGCATCTGAATTTAAGAGCATTGTTAGGACAGGTGTCTCCTTCATCAAAAATATAGAATCTGAGATTGTCTTACTGTTGCAGACGACTGCAGACAACAGCGCAGCTCCCAAAATGCAGAGCAGAAGGATGCGAGTGGTCCTCATGGTGACGTGATGTTTCCCTGGAGACAATGGTGGAGGAGAGATTCACCACAGCAGCTCTTGATATCAGGCTTCTAAACAAAAGAAGATATAGTGTCACGTTTATCAAGATTAAAACAGGTGTCAGTGGTGTGAAAGAGGGAGGGTAGTTGTGGTTGCAGCATAAACTTTCCACTCAGTCAGACTGCAGCGGTACATCACAGAGGAAATATGCAGTGGTTAGCCCACAGAGGATGCTCAAAGCTGATGGTGACATACAACAAACATTTCTAATGCGTTTAGAAGAACTTTGGGCAGTAAATAAAATGAACAGCATACAGAATATTCATGTCATTAGGTTTTTGTACTTGTTTTTTTTTTATGGTTTTCATCTTAAAACATTCACAGAAAAAACTCCATACACATGTTTTCCCTTTTTTAAATCCGCTGAACACTGAAGCACCACGTTTCTCAGCACTGTCAGCGGGCACGGCAGCTGGTTAGCTGACAGCAGAGGTAATTACAAGTAACCCCAGATCCTGTTGTTACCTCACAAGCCTCATTTTTATTGGTCTGTTTAGGACAAGAAATGGTGAAAAAAAACTATATATGTGTAGAGAACCTACCATTTATAATCTACTTCCACATGTCTTGTGAAACATTTAAATTAATGTTTCTTCTTTTTTTTTTAAAGAAAGAAAAGAAAAAGACATCTTGCACCTGATTCATTCACATTCACCTGCAGATTCAGGAGGTTCCTGCAGGTTTACCTCTTATGCAACAAAGGTAATATTTATTGTGTCATTTAATCGTGCTTATTAAATTTTATTTGATGATTCAGGATTCAAGGCAACTTTATTGATTGAGCCATTTGATCACTGGAATGCAGGAAACATTCAGATATTAGGAGGAAGATTTTTTTCAGTTAAACATTTATACTTAAACAGATTCAAGCATGAGAATCAGGATGAAAACATTTCTGAGTGGTTAGTGAACTGTGCACTGCAACGCAGCATCTGCTTCGCCCACAAAGACAAATGAGGATTTTTAAAATGGGATAAAACTTTGTTTATGAATCAATCCATGAAAAATTCTCATTAATGCATTAAATTTAACAGCCCTCACAATCATCCAAATATCTATTTGATAAATAAAGACTAGACATTTTTTTACTATGATCTGGTAATTCTATGAAACGATGCTGAAACCCCCATGGAGACAGAGAATGGTCTACAATAAATTCTGGTGTAAGTCTCATATCATCACAGCAATGCGTGTTCCCACATCTGCTCGGCTGCCTTTTACATTAATGTGCAACGTAAATGGTCTACATACGTTCAGAGAATTAGTGACACGATGCTTTCATCTCGAGCTCGCTCACCAGCATGACTAACCCTCCAGAGAGGCTTAGAATATTTCTCTTTTTTTTAGAGGAAAGGGAAGGGTCTGAAATTGTTTGTACTTTTTAAGATTTGGGATAATAAAACTAATAAATTTATTAAAATGATGTATTAAAAAGTTTCTGTCAGAAATAAGCTTTTAAGTTTAAATGCTAAGCCAGTGCTGCTGAAAGGCTGGTTTACAGGATGAGTGACACAAATGGCTAGGTGTGTGTGTGCGTGTGTGTGTGTGTGTGTGTGTGTGTGTGTGTGTGTGTGTACATGCTGTAGTGTGTACAGGTCTGTGCTTTTGCTCAGGGCGCAGAAAAAAAATATTTGCCCTAACACATATTACCTTAATGTTATACTCCTTACTGTCATGATCAGTCTGGGGATGATATTCAATCATTTTTTAAGTTTTTAACCACTTTGTTTGCTGCCATTAAAACCTAAATGCACTTTATTTCTACAAATATACACCACCTATCAAATTCTAACCTGCAGTTAACCCAGGCACATGCCATGAGCTGTAGGATTAGACAGGATCACAAATCTAACAAAACCAGGATCTAACGCACCATTTAACCTTGTTGACATGAACACTTAGTTAGCTGACCAACTAGGTGTTTAACTTGTATTCCAATATTTTGAACAAGTATTAATCAGATCTATAAAAATGAGTTGTCAGTTTTACAGGAACCAAACATTTGACCCACATTTTACAGGCGCACCATCAGATGTCTGTAAGCTCTCACAGAGATGGAAGATTGTGTCTCTACTAACAACTTATTCTGCAGAATTCTTTAACATTTCATTTTCCATAAACTGAGTTAACTTTATGAAGCTATGAAACCTGCATTGAGCTTGGTCACCTCTGTGCAGGAATTCCACAAACCCGACTGGTTCTTACGTGGCTGAATTGTATTTGTAGATGAGACGTTCACAATGATTCCATACATACTACGGTAGGTATGATCTGTACCTGGAAATGTTGCTGCACTACATGTGAAGTTAAAACACAGCTTGTGTCTCTGGTTCCAGTTCGCAAAGTAAAAATCACAACACTGTGACAGAGGTTAGATTTCATATTAAAATGTATTACTGTGATATCCCTTTAACTCTGACAAGTTTTAATAAAGACAATTATGTAAAATGAGATAAAGAGAGGAAAAGGAGATGAGCGGTTAACGTGGTTCAGCCTTAAAGTTGAACAATTGTATGTTGCAGCTCAGACTTGCTGCATTATGTTAATTAGCGTAACCACAACCAGTCTGGCCCTTACATATTAACACACAGACAAAAGCAGGCCCTGGTTCAATATGTACACTTTTTTTATTATAATAAAACCATTTATATACATTTCAAGTGTGATACATTTTTCTGTGGACCCTTTTGCTGTCTCTGTGTATGTCTATCATTCTACAGTAAATGGGTCTCTGTGAAAAAAGGACATTAAAGGCAAGACAACACTAAATAAAAGCAAAACATTCAGCAAACACAAATGATTGATACAGTTTCTTATTTAAATTTAGTTTCATTTTAGTTTTAAGTGCTGTGAATCAAGATTAGAGCGGGCACTATAGTTAAAGCAGACAATTACGCCAAGGCTCGATAATTTATGTAACTATTTATCTTCTGGGGAAATATCATTTTACTGCAGACATACAGAAATAAAAACACCATCACAGCAACTTTAGCATAGTAACATGAGGGTGGGGGAAAAATGTTAAAAAAAGGATGGAAGGGTGGTGATAGGCGGCACAGCTCAACTCAGGCTGACATGTTTGTGCAAAAAGCTTTATTGCAGATCTGCGGTGAGTGACCACAGCGGAGGAGTAGGGGGGAAGTGTGTGTGTGGGGGTGTGTTTAGAGGCTGTTGCACACTTTAGAATAAAACTCTACTTGCAACCACAAAGTGGTAGAGGTGACGGTGCAAAGGTCATGTTTTAACATCTAAACACACGTTGATGGCTGTGTCTGATGCAACAAACTCACCTGAATGCTAATATCAGCAAAATGTCAGAAATACAAGAGAACAGCAGGAGGACAGGAAGAAAGGAAGGAACTCAGCAGCTTCATAAGCAAAGAAACAATAAATAAAAGCCTTTTATTTTCATCACCTTAAGCAGGAAAATTAGACAAAAACATTTCCTTTATGGGACAATTTGCTATAAAAAAAAGGAATTTGTTATTTATGATGTAAAAAGCTATAGAAGCAGACCCTCACCCTTCTGGTCAGGTGCAGTGACCACAGTGTGGAAGATGCACCATCAGGCCCACAAAAGCCAGACTGATAATCGTTTACACTCCTCGACACGCTGCTCTTCTTTGATTTATTTTTACTCATTTAAGCCTCCAGTTGATGCTTTCTGTGTTTTCACACTGTGTTAACTCGTGCAACCACTAACAGGCGAGGTAGTGGTTTCGCCTTTAAATCGGATGATGCTTGTATTAAAGTGCGTTAATACAGTTAGCATTGAGTTTGCATTAAAACATATCTGCAAAAAAGTTGTTAATAAGTTTAAACTGCACAGGTAGTCTGAAAATCTGCTGGTTTTTTTTATAGTTTCTATTTAAGTGACTGCTTTTTATGATGTTTTCGATTAAAAAATCTAACAGGAAAATGTTTCCAGAATTTAAAACATTTTGTTTCCAGCAATGTGTCCGAACTTGCAGACAGTGTTTTATGTCGTCTTCCATAGTTTAAAGTGACCTTTTCTGCCATAAACTCAACATTAAAGCATAATAAAACAGTTCCTTCAGGTGGGAGACTCAACTCAAACTTTGCCATTCAATGGTCAACATGGAGCAAACTGTGCTTTAAATGGTTTTAAAACAAGTTTGCACACATTGGATTGAGAAAAGCTTTGTCTTCATTTAGCTGGTATGGAGTCTTGGTTATGTCTCAGCAGCATTTTCATAAATATTAAATAAGTAAACAAAAGAGATCATGCTACACATCATGATCACCAAGCTATAATGTCCGTCATAGCCATCAGGCATCACAGGGAAGCCACTTCAGGATAGTACATCCTGTTTCAACAACACCTCTCTTTTTAAACTTAAAAATGGTACATGAGAGAAAATGACTTCCAGGAATGACTGAACCTGATAAATTAAGCTCAGAGGACATAGGGAATGATAACAGTACAAACTAATATTCCAGCAACAAACCCAGTTTGTGGCTTTGATTTGAAAGCGTAATGTTGTTCCCTGACTTTTCTTCACCTAAAGACTGAGGAGTTCTATGTGTTACAGCAAGGAGTGTTGACAGCAGAGGCTGAGTGGAGAAGGTGATGAAGTAACTGGATGTCGGTGGCAGGCTGATCCTAACATGAAGGTGGGAGTTACATTCGTCACCTTTTCCCAGCTACAGTTTCCAGTTCGCTGCTGGGTTTTAGGGCTGAGAGGAGGTGGGGAGGGGAGTGAGAGTTAAATAAGGCCTCGTGTTTTTCCCACAGCTCTGCCTCATCAGGGACAGACCCTTCTTCAAGGTACTGGTTCTGGTCCAGCAACCACTGCTTTGGTTCCCTCTGATCTCAGCGCTTCAGCACTGGACTGCCGCCAGACTTCTTCTGCTCCGTCAACACCTGCAGGACCTGAGAGGCCGGCAGTGGTTTGCGGACAGGTGAAAAAAGTGAAGAAAAGAGGATTTGAATCATTAAAACATACAGGATGTATAAATTCTAATAGATGCGTGTGAGAACAGCAGCTAAAAACCCACCTGTGACCACTTCCTGTTGCGGCTGGTCATGTGAACAGCAGCGATGTGCTGGAAGAGCTGCTCGGGTGGGAGGAGATCAGGCAGGCGGGTGAGGAACTGAGCCATGTGGATAAAGTCCATGCAGGTCAGGACATCCTGGTAGAGACGCAGCAGGCCCAGCGCTGTGCGGAACAAGAACTCCTCGCCATCCCTGCAGAACACATCCCAAACCCGACAGGCCAGGTCCAGAGGCAGCGGCTTACTGTACAGAGTGAAGATCCTGGAGGGGGAGGAGGATGGACGATGAAGTCAAAAGGAAAACATCAATGAAATGGTAGAGCTGTCTGCTTATGGTGAGGAAGTGAATTCATTACAATCTCCTTCCCATATCAAATCAGCACAAACACGAATTATGGGTCTAAACACTTTTCCTATGTGATTATCAACAACCAGTGTGGATGATCAGGACTACACCGGTTCTATATAATTAGGTTAAATAAAACACTTTGGTCCAGTTGGATTCTAGCCATACCGGGCCATCTTCCTCTTCATTTCCAGTGGCTACATCAGTTATTTCACATTGGATTTGAGGTGTCTATGGTAGAAATGCAGCATCAGAAGACACACATCTGCATGCTGCACCATCAGAGTGGATGGAAGATGAGGTCTTTCAGGCTGAAATCTTATGTTTGAAACATTTACCAGCCTTTTGTTTAAGCTCCATCCATACACAATAGTTTAAGCATGATTTCTGCAAACTAAAACCAGTTTTAGCTTCTTCACAGCACATCCCCACTGTGAAAAACTGAAACTCACCATCTTCAGAGTGTAAATCTT
The DNA here is from genome assembly GCA_037177535.1 of Pseudomugil gertrudae. Classification (NCBI taxonomy): domain Eukaryota; kingdom Metazoa; phylum Chordata; class Actinopteri; order Atheriniformes; family Pseudomugilidae; genus Pseudomugil; species Pseudomugil gertrudae. Next base: position 15,672,586 of record JBAMHV010000005.1, on the reverse strand, counting down.
TTATTATTCTGCACACGGCTTTAGCTGGAGCATGATAGCCCAGTGCTCTCAGTTCTGGGGACTAATTCTTATTCTTAACAATTTCTGCTGATTCTTAAAATCTACAGTGCAGCTAATATATGTATATAATATATGTATATAATATATGTATGTATTCTGCTTATTTATTATATGTTTATTACAATGTTTTCACAGCATTTCAGTTCAACATTTTGCACAATTTCTTAGTTTATTCCTCAGTGAAAGTGTTAAAACACATAAATCTTCCCCAGAGAATAAAATGCAATGCCCACGTGCTAGCTTGAATTTTGATGGTCTAATGGTTAAATGAGAGGTGTGGTCCAGATTATCGTGGGTTCAAACATGGATGGAGCATCTTCCCAAGTCTCTTTCAGCACCTCTCTCCCACATCACATCCACTGACGTTTCCTAAGACATTATAGTTTAATTCACTAAATAATTCAGTTTTTTCTTCACTATCAGCTTTTGTGCTTTACACTAAAGTCATTTGGCATCATTTAAAATTCCCACATGAACACTTGCTTCTATGCAATAACCATATTTCTGTTAGGAGATTTTTCTCTGAGAAAAAAATGCTGCGCATCTTGTTAAAAGTTGAATGCAAGCCGCACTTCCCCCCAAAAAACTCTCCAGTGCACTACCATGGCAACAACTCGGTGCATTTAGTCATATTAAGAGAAAGTTCTTAGAAATAGACATTTCCAGAATAACTATGGAGCCCACTAACAAGCCAGTGTTCACATCAACTCTTCCTGTTTACTCAGAAACACACAGTTAATATGACACAAGGGCTTTTCAACAGGATGGAGTACAAAGTGCAATCTGCATGTAGGTGGCAAACAGATGCATCTTCATCTTTCCAGTGTCAGACGGCACAAGGCAACTAATTTAAAAGGTTTAGACTTATTTAAATAATCTGGAGAAATATTAGAGGCAAACTCACCAGTCGATTAAATAAATATCAGGGGTCAGGTTGTTTTTCTTAAAATGTGCAAAGAGCTTTGGTAGATTTTCTTCAAAGAACACTTCAAATGCTGCGAAATACGTCAACATCTGTGGAGTAGAGAGGAGGTGTTAGACAGACATGCACAACAACCACATGTATACATGCTGGTACAGAGGATGATAGGATGGAATAGCAGTTTATCATTATAAAGGTAATAAAATATCATAAAATGTCTATAGCTTCTAGATAATGATGATGGCTCGGAAACAAAGATGTTATTTTATAACAGTGCTAATCTGTGTTACAAACATGATATTGAATATATTTATTTAATATATTATTTATTTAGATATTTTTTTTTAGATTTCTACCATTTTTTTTATACATTTTTATATTTATACAAAAAACTAAATACAGAAAGAAGGAAATTAATATGAAATTTCAACTTAGAAGAGTTTTGTAATAACATTTTTTTTCATAAAGTTCCTAAATGGTTTCTAAATATCACCATATACATGTATATACATGTACATATATGACACTCTATGCTGTGACACAGAGCCATGAAATGGATCGAACCTGTTGTAGATGCACGCCTTTTCTCCAGTAGAGCTTTTAAATGCTCCTAATCCTGTAATCCTGATGTAAGAAAATCATTCAGGTGGTTGAGAGAAATGGTTGCAAAAAAAAAAAAAATCCTGAAGACTGATAAAAATAAATAAATAAATAAATGTAGAACTCAACTCTTTTTAGCAGTCTTCATCCAGACATTAATATTCGGCCTGAAATTTCAGACTATGAGGCTAAAACAATGCAAAATAAATGTATGAATAGATGCATAAAGACTAACCAGTACAACACAATGGGATTTAACTCCTGCTGTACATCAGATACATCATCTTGGTTTCAGCTATACAGGAGCACAGACAGGGTAACTTCCTGCTGCTGATTAGACAACATTCTTACTTTAAGCTCTCTGATTGATGGAAAGTTAGACAGAAAGTGACATCATTGTAATTTCAGGATCAAAATAAAGATCTTTTTCAAACATAGTAAACTTTCTTTATAAAGAAAATCAGATATTCTCATGGATCTGTGTGGATTTACCATGTAGTCTCTAGAAAAACACTGGACTGTAAATAAACATAGCGCTCGTCATCATGTTGACCACTCAAAATGTTTTAAACTAAACACAATAGCACATTCACCCATACACACACACACACACCCCCAGTAGGCAGTGTCTTGCCCAATGACACTTCAGCATGTAGTCAGAAGAAACCTGTAATTGATCTCTCAACCTTTCAGTTGATGTAAGATTCCTTTATTATCATTCAGCATGACATCACAGATGTAGTGCAGAATGAAATGTCATGTTGCACAGGTGCAAATAAAAACACAGATAAAAAGCTTTAAGAAATATAAAAAACACTGTTTTCATTTACTGTTTAGCTGTCTGATTGCAGCAGGATAAAAACTGTTCATGAACCTGACAGTGGAGCACTGGAAACTGCGATACCTCCTGCTCGTAGGTAGGAGGGAGAACAGTTCTGGATAGGAGGGGTCTTTCAGGATGCAGGATGCTCTGGACAGAAGATGTTTTTTCACAGCATCCTCTAACAAAGGCAAGGAATCCCCAATCATTTTCCCAGCCACTCTGTTTAGACCATTCCTGTCTGTTTGGTTAGTGTTCTCATACCAAAGAGAGATGTTGCTGGTTAGCACACTCTCAATAGTACCCCTATAAAAGGTCGTCAGGATGGAAGGATTGAGTTAAGCCCTCTTCAGCCGCCTCAGGAAATGTCTCTGATGTGCTTTCTTTGCAAGAGCAGAAGTATGTAGGGCCCGGGACAGATCATCAGCCACCTGAAACCCTAAGAACTTCATGTTCTGTACAGTCTCTACAGCAGATCCTTTCAGGTTAAACTGGCTCATATGTGGACTGCTTCTTGTTGAGAGACAACTGCTCTTTCTCCTGAGCTACAGTCCCTATATGTCATGGATGGAATATAAATCTCTGAAAAACAACTGCAGATCATCTAAAAAGTGCACTAACCCCATTTACCCCACAGAGTTCCACAGAACCGTTCCTGGTAAATCGTCTTTTACTTGTATAACACTTTTCTACACATCTGTGCCCTCAAAGTGCTTTGACACTATTCAACCATTCACCCATATGCTCACACACACACATTCACACATACGCTCACACAAACACACACACATTCACCCATACACTCACACAAACACACACCCATACACTCACACAAACACACACACATACGCTCACACAAACACACACACATACGCTCACACAAACACACACACATTCACCCATACGCTCACACAAACACACACACATTCACCCATACGCTCACAC
>JBAMHV010000005.1:15616343-15640698 GCA_037177535.1 Pseudomugil gertrudae | reverse complement strand
GCTCAACGCACCGCGCTGCCGCGCCGCTCGCCGCCACCTTTGCGCCCGCTCACCGCGGTACCGCGCGGTCGCCGCCGTGCAAACCGCGTTTGGTGTGTAGAGGCCTTAACGTCTGGCAGGTGATAGAGATCCTTGAGGAGCCGGAAAAATAGATGGAGGAACACATTCTACCAATAGGTGGTTTGGCTTCAAATGCTCAAACTTCTTAAACTTTTTATCCTTATTCTTTGGGAGGTCAGTGCCTCACCAATCTCACTGACCTTATTTGCACAATGATAAAATATAAAGATAAAATATAAAATTAAGCTTAACACAGTTGCTACAGATGTGTCTGCTGTAGCAACACAAATGTTCCATCACATCCCAAAGCTGCTCTACTGGACCAAGATGTGCTGACTGTGGAACCCATTAAACTTTATGTTCCCGTTTTCCATTTAAAGGTCTTATTTTATGCTATATTTGCTGTTTCACAATCTATCCTATGCACATTTATGATACTATGCATTTTGCAACTTGCATCACACTATAGTTTTATCATACCACTCATTATTGCTCAAAGGTCTCTGAACCTGCACGTTTGGCTCTTACCAGTAGTGACATAGGACCGGTTAGACTATTCTGCTGCACGCCAAAATGTGTCCACTACACAGCTAAAAACTGCTAACATTTACGTATGCCAACTGTACTGAATTGGTTACGGCAATCTTAAACAAATGATCAGATCCATGAGTTGATTACAGGATCCTTGGGGAGGTTTGTCCAGTGGCCTTTCTGTGTGGAGTTTGCATGTTCTCATGTTCTCCCCGTGTTGGCGTGGGTTCTCTCCGGGTTCCCCACTTTCCTCCCACCCTCAACACATGCATGTTAGGTTAACCGCTCTGGTTAAAATGACTGCTTATCATATGTAAGTCGCTTCAGATAAAGGTGTCTGCCAAATGACTGTAGAGTTATTATAAACACAAAATTAAATATGTGGCAAGCTGCGGTATACATTAGAACCTTAACTAAATAACTTCATACTCACATCTATACAAAATAGCCTTCGCTGCAGTATTGTTTGCTGCCATTATTTGGAAAGTCCAGCACTTCCTCTTCCGCTACATCAGTAAGATGGCGTTGGTTTAGTGTATGAAGTGTCCATCTTTTCAAACTAGATTATTGGCAAATTTCATCCGGGTACTTTCACTGCACTGACCCCCACATCTGCAGTTCCTGAACTCAACATTATGCGGGTCTGAAAGAAGAGCCAAAATACTCCAAAACACCGGCCGCAAGGGGTTCTCTGCTACAGCGGTGGCTGCAGCCAATGAGGTAATGTGGTGGCAGCAGAAATGATGCTGTTGTCAACCATGCTGCGCTCAATGTTGACAGTTGTGCAATATGCCTTGCATATTTGTCACACAAAACACTTATGCCTTGCATTAATAGCATAATAGTTTGGGTTGGGTGGGCGTGGGTTTACTTTTTGGCCCCACTGAGGGCAAAAATAATTCAGCAGAAGCTAATATGTACCCTACCTTCTGTATTTTCTTAGGGTCCTTGATGGGACCTTCCCGGGGTGGCACTTTTCCAAACAGCTTCCAGCCATGATCTCTGTGCTCTGCAGGTCGGCTGTCCTTTACCCTCCTAGCAAACAGACTCCTGAGGGAATGCAGGAATAGACAAGGATAAATAAATCAGGTCAGTAGAACGTATAACATTATACATAGAACAGAAAGTTTGAGAGTACCCTTCACTTTGGTGTAACTGTGTGCTTGGGTCCTAAATGCAGAACAACCAGAGAGCATGTGAACAACCTCTGAATCATCATATGAGCGGGTTCAGGTCATAGTAAAGATAACATGAAGCAGCTTGCATTATGAAGACACCAAAAAAATAAAATAAAATAAAGAGCATGAAATGAACAAAACTGCAGAAAAGCATGACTTCTAATTGCTCTTTGACATACCCATAGAAAGCTATGGTGGAAAAACAACCGTAAGCATGCCAACACTTCCAGCCGCGTTAGTCACAGAGATGTAGAGCAGCACACATTCTTGGGTCTAGCAAAAAAAATTAACTCAAATCAGAAGCCCTTTTAGTGCCTTTTACAAAAAAAAAAGCTAATTGAATAGATACTATAAAAATGTCACACATAAAAAAAAAACAACAACATGACCAATGTAATATGAAACCAGTAAAACCAGTTTTAAAGGAAGAAGAACAAGTTCTACAATATTTTGATTATAGCTTCCAGCACTAGTTAATTTTGAAAGGGACAGTAGCCTCTGCACCACAAATCCCTGATTACGTTAAGAGCGAGTGGTGCACATGGCTTACACAGTCATCCTTAGATCGTAAATCACACAAGTTGGCCATTAGGGTTTCATATAAGACATGGTTAATAAATCCAGTCAACATCAATGTACAACAGGTCAAAACTTTGCTTTGTTAACCACAAATAAACAAAGCTAAATCCAGTGAGGCTAATTTAATGCCATCTTTTGAACACATTTCCATTAACAGGAATGATGTAAATAAACCAGACGACCACTAGGAGCTCCAGAACCTACAGTTCACATCCTCATCCACTAGACGCTCTGAAACAGAGCAAATCTCTACGGAGGACATGCAGCTGATGTCACAGAGTCACTTGACTATTTTTCTGCTTTTTTGGACGGTAGGTAGTCCAGTCTCAGACCAGGTAAAAAGAGGACAGATTGTAGTGTGTGGAGTATTTTTCCTGGTCAAAATGGTGATTTCATGCTCCGTATTCGGGTGTAGCAGCCTAACAGGCAGAGCCAAAAGAACGGCTCATCGTTCTACAGATTCCCGGTGTTGTGCGGTGAGACAAATGGATTGCAGCTGTGAGATGAGAGGACTGGGAACCAGCGCTACCAGCAGATTATATGGTCAACACTTTATATCAAACTACTTATGTAAGGAATAATGCCAAACGAGGTATGCAAATGGATACATCGAAGGACATTATGCCGCTCCTACAAGAGACACAAGAGAAAACAATATAAAATATATATTAATATGTAAACGTTTTTTAAACAGTTAAAATCATTAGTTTTTCCACAATATCCAATTGTAATGCGTTGCCATGGTAACCAGCAGCTCAGTCGGCAGCTGCTGTTAACATATGTTCTGAGTTTATGTTTCTTTTGTGTTGTGGTTTCACAAATACTATAAAATAAAATATAATGTAACTGGGCACTGTGGGTTTATTTCTGGTCATAGATTTCACGTAAATACGACACATTCTGGCTGATACTAGAGACGGATGTGGAGCACTTAGTGATAGATTGACATAAACTTACCCTGAACATAATGAGATAGAGCTTTCTGTTGGGTACCATCCACAGATACTTGCTGTGTGAGTGTGTTTAGGCTTTATCCTGTGTGTATATGCTAGGCACTCAATGGTCATCACTGGACGCATGCCATCCAAACTGGCTAAGTTAACAACCAGAAACACGTGACTGCACATCCTCCATAGATGCCTTGCAAGTGACGTATATGAGTGATGTGTGCGCATTCGTGGTGCAAAACAGCTTTGTTTTACAGCTCAACAAATACAAAAACTCACGACCTTGAGGATGTTTTCTAAACTTAAAATGCATCTTGCTGTGCTGTGGGATGTACAAATCAGAGTAAAGACAATCCACATCTTTGCTTTTACTCTATACCAAGTGGCAAGCATGCATTTAAACAAATAGACGGGTTTATGGCTACGTGTCATCGACTGGGTTACTGGATGAAGGTCAAAATGAAAAAATGCAAGACTATGCAGTGCACATTTTATTTCAGGTAAATATATTTAAGTAGATCTATGACTATTAGGTTTTGTTGTGATATATGGATATGAACGGGACATAACTGTAGCTGCTTCAGTAAAAATGATAGCTAAACATAATAAAGTGAAACATGAGCGATAATAGTCTGATATTCCATACGTTAGTACAGCACTTCATGGATATGCCCACAAAGCACAAAATTAATGGCTTCTAGTAATTTGTAGACCTTCTAGGTACGTGTAAATGCCAGGCCCCTGCAAGCTAGGCCATGTTTCCATGTCTGTAAGCCAATCCTGTAATAAACACGGGTCAGGTAGGTGCGTACCTGTATTAAGTGCTAGCTTCTTTAAACAACAGGCACGATCAGAGGGTGAAAGGCTTTCCGTATAGTTGTTTTAAACAATAAAGTTTAACTTTGCCATTGAGAAAACACGAGCGTAAGAAGCTTTCTGCACCGAGGCGCATATCGCTGACTTTCCTAGTGTTTGTAAACATGGCAAGGGGTCTATAGTTAGCAGAGTTACTTCCATTCTGATTACTGATACAAAGATAATAAAAGCAGCAGAAAGCACTTCCTCTGTGCTTTGTTTGAAGTCTTTAATGAAAAAATAAATAAATAAAAGTAAGGTGGCAAAGGCCAGCCAGCAGGGCGACACAGCTCCACCTTTACAAAGCAAACCCTAACTTCTACTGTTTAATGACATTACACCAGAAGAGTTTTCCATACAGTTTAATAACACCGTGTCTGCAGCTTTTACAAATTCCCATCAAACATCAACAAAGTTTGCATCAAATGCAGCTAAATGTGCTTCAACGTGACAGCTGAATGGCTGTCATGCTCGAGTTCTCATTGAGAGAGTGCAACAGCAGCAGCCCAAGTGCTGATTGGTTCAGACTGAGCTGAGGCTACATGGTGCAGATTTCTACAAAAACATCACAAGAAATCTACCACTGTGTCCATGAGTAAGGTTTTAAGGTGCAAAATGCCAAAGTAGCCAAACAAGGAAGAGGACGTCAGAAAACAGCTTTCCCATCATAAAAAGGTTTAAGATTGAAGAGGTCAACGCTAAATCCCATCACATCTAAAATCTGGCAGGAGCACGGTCAATCACGTCCACATACAAAACTCCCCCGTTTACAACAACCTGAACAGCAAAAAATGAAAGTATACAATTAAAACACTCCAGAATCTGTTTTCTTACCTGTCAATGTACAGAATGAGTGATGGGGCTGCCATCCTGCTCGGCCAAGAGACTGAAAACTTCTAAACACAAATAAACAGAGAGGAAAACCTCCTAACAGAAGCCAAAGCTTTCCTTCAGGCTGGTTTCAGGTCTGGTTTCAGGTCTGGTTTCAGGTCTGGTGTGTTTAAATCAGAGAAAAGTCCAACACAGTTTTCTGTTTTAGCAAACTGAGTAGGAGATTAGTCCTCCACGGTGTCTCCGCCCCATCAAAGACCACGCCCCCTCAAAGACCACACCCCCTCCATTTTCACGCCTCCCCAGTGTCCACGCCTCCCCAGTGTCCACGCCTCCCCAGTGTCCACGCCTCCCCAGTGTCCACGCCTCCCCAGTGTCAATAATAGGTGCTTTTGACTGTAAGAAACTTTTTGAGGTGCCTACAACCTTTTCAGGACCCGCTCTTTCATGCATTCTGACAGACAGGAACTGGGGATCACAACTCCTACTCTGAAACAGGGTCTTTTCAGGGTTCCATAGGAAGGTGATACTGCCACCCTTTAGCACTATGGTGTCTGGTGTCTACTCATGGGACATGAATACGATAGGCAGATCTTGAATAAGTTAAACTTACACGTTGCGTCCTTTGACTGCAGTGCTGCGCAGCATTCGTCCTCTATTAAATAAAAGGAATATTGTCTGCTGCTGATGATTTTTCTCCTGGCTCTTAGCTCTTCCAGCCTTGTTTATAGCCGCCTGTTGTGATTGTCCCATCATGCATGATAAACAACACAGTGGCATCCTCGATCCCCATTGTTGCTCCTTTGTGGTGTTTTCTTCTCATTTTTTGCAGGACTCATGACTCATGGGAAGGCAGTTCTTAAAACAAAAATCATGGTAGAACTGCATTTTTAGAGCTTCTTATTCAGAAAGTTGTGAAATGGGAGGTCAGGGTCTAAATGAATAACATCCTTGTGAAGAACAGTAGGAGATCATGTAAGGAATTATCATGTTAGTTACATACTAATGACTTTTTACGAGCACAAGTCAAATAACGTACAGGACTAAAGAGTCACAACCTGGCTCTGAAAGGGGGGGTGGGAATACTCCGTCTGACCTGCTGTTGGCTAGGTTTGAGCATCATAGTAGGTAAACGTGTTTCTATAAATATGAGCTGTGTCCACTTTTTTTTTATGATGTTACACAATGAGCAGTTTGGATTATTTATTAATCCTTTTTATTATGAGTCCACAAAAAAGCAGATACACTGTGAAAAAGAAAAGGCTGTTACTGCATTTAATCTAATTTATTTTACAGAAACTTCTATAGGTTTGTTACGGAGAGGACCGCAGTGAAGAACACTGAGGGTTAAATGGAGTCAGAGCTCCATCTAGTGGAAAAACACTGCAAGGGCATTCTGTACAACTCCCAACATTTAACAGGCCATGTTCTATGAGACATGAAGAATAAAATTAAATCACCAAAACAGCAGATAATGGCTATATTGAAAACTGCCAATAATAGCCAATTTAATCATCTAGCCAATCAATTGTTCAGGCTCTCATCAGAACAGCCTCCTAATGCTGATGTTTGGATGGGAACAGCCTTCAACCCTCAGATTTTGCACGAGGATGTTCCAAACATCCTCAATAGTGTTACGTTTCTCTCCTTTTACGCCCAGCAGCCAGTGATGCAGAGCTTTGTCATTGTCATTAGAGCTGCACAATAAACCATTTGAAAAGCATGATCTTGATTCACATATACATGTGATCTCATTTGTACACACAGCAATTCTGAATGATTTTACGTCATTAGAATCGAATACTCACTCACAAACACATTTTCTTCCTCATGTTGTTTAAAAATGACGTTCTGCTTAATAATGTGGAACATTGCTCATTACATTAATACTATCACAGATGTCTGAAAAACAATACCATCTATGCCTTTAATTGAGAAAAAAATAATCTTTGATGCACTGACCTAAAGTAGCATTTAAACCATGTTTAAATCCGTCACACATGAAAGATGACAAGAATAAAAGTGACTAAGAATGGATTTTTTTTTAGCTGTGGGGATTCAAGTGTGAAACCTGGATGCTGTTTATCATGTACATCATTTTGTCTCCTTTGCTAATTTATAATTGCAACATCTACGTTTTCACTAAAGGAGATACATCTGGTATCTTTAACACATTTAAATAAAATCGACTGTGCTGAAGTTTAACGTTTAGCATTTCAAATGTTTCACACTGCTGGAAAAGTTTAGATTTTTCACTTCCTGAGAAACAAATGGATATTGGAAATACTAACTGGCTGGCAATCCATTCATGCAGAACACTACCACTATCCTAAGGTTTTATTGGTTCCTCAGTACAACTCATTAAATAAAAAGTGCCAACAGAGATGATGACATTTAAAATAAACCCACATATCTACTTCAAGTGAAAGTGACCCTGTAGAAATGTATTAATTATTCGTAGAACTAATGAAGAAAGCTGTTCCTCTACACTCCAGGAACTGTGGCTGCTTTTCCATTAGAACTGTGCAAAACCTAAATATCACATTGGAAATCTAGTAATGGAAACACCTACATTTAGAAATAAAACTCCTCCCATCCATCCATTCTTTACTGCTTATCCAAAGTCAGGTCACGAGGGCAGCTACCCAGGGAGGGTAAGCCCAGACTTCCCTCTCTCCAGCCACTCTCACTGCCTCCAAAAAATTTCTATAACATTTCAGTATAGAAATTTATTGCAACTGCGTAATGGAAACAGTTTCCACATTTACATGTTCCCAGAGGGGACGTAGTGTATCTGACCGGTTAGGATGGCGCGGTGTGGAGCAAACAACCATAAAATGCATTATTTTACAAGAAAGGGAAATGAGGGGGGGCGCATCAAAAAGCCATTGCAAATTTTCCACAGCAAGTACAAAGCTACAAAAAGCAACATTTTTAATTTTAAATTAATTTTAGGGGAGCACTGAATCAAATAACACAATTTATAGACAAAGTTTGTGAACTCAAGCTTTGTAGAATCTGAACAAAAAACATTTAAATACATTTTATTTCATGTTAAAAAAATCTTTTGAGGGCTCACTATGCGCAGAGGGGACCACAGAGGTCAGGTGCAACTTGAGCTGGGCACCGGTCAGAGCAAGGAACCAGGCAGTCTGTTATGTGGATCAGGAACATGGAAGGAGACGTTGAGCAGTTCCAACCAGACATAGCTGGACCAACATTGATGCACACACTGGGCTATAGAAGATGAGATGTAGATCAGCACCTCCAAATCTGAGACCATGATCCTCAGCCAGAAAAGTATCTGGGGGTCTTGTTCACAAGTGATGGAAGGATGGAGCGTGAGATCGACAGGCATATTGGCTACACTAAAGGTTACACGGGATTTTGAGCTACTCGTACACCTGCGCCTGTTCACACAATATTTCCACACATAACAGAAACTTAAACAGGATCATCAGGATTAATAATGTGTGTATATTATATTATATTATATATATATATATATATATATATATATATATGTGTGTGTGTGTGTGTGAGAGAGAATATATTAAGGCTGCACGATATTAAGCAAATTTGCAATATGCGATAACACTGTGGTTGCAATGACTATATGTTGTGTGACAAAAACCATATTTAGGCAATGTTTTTCAGTTATAGGCGTTGTGCAAGCTGACAACAAAAAGTTAGTATTTGAAAGTCCATTTACAGTGAATTATTATTATTGTAACTGCTGGGTTGTTGAAGTAATTCTAAAAAAAATCCAATAAAACACATAAAAATCTAAATATTAAAACCAACTTCTCTTGGCACAAGTTATTAAAATATAAACAGAAATGCAGCTGCTACATCTCTTTTACAAAATGTACAGCATTATAGAGCAAGTGTTGTGTGCATTAAAATAAACAGTTTATAAAGCTGTTTGCTGTACAAAGACTGCTTAAAATGTATTTTTTATGCTAAGCATCACCCTTACTTTAAAAATACATTACTTCTGCTTTATCCACCAATATTACTTTATTTTCCTTTATTTTCCTTATTCTGCCTTTTCATAATTAGAAAAGTGATGGTGCATTCAGGACAGTAAAAAATTGCTTTGACTGGTCATTGATACCCAGCACAAAAATGTACAGTTGAGATTGAAACACCACATCAGTTCCTTAAAATTCATGCAAGCGTAATCACATTTAGTGTTTGCGATACGTCACCACCTTTGTATTATATTGTGCAGCCCTAATTTTGAGCATATATGTTTATATAAATAAACACACACACAGATGAAAGTCCTTCTGACTCAGCCGCCATTGGCTGCCCCCATGTAAATATGTGATTGTATTAATTAATCCATCCCTCCTAGTGCCAGTTAGGGAACTGTAGGCTCTTCAAAGTCAAACAAAGTGAAATGGAAACAGATCTTATACAGCTTATAATGGATGGGAAAAATAGTTATTTATCAGGCCAAACTGGAAGCAGAAATGGCATCACCTTAGTGTGGGAACTGCATGTGAAGATGATTCTGTTACATGGTAAATATTATATAATCAATATAAATCTATTTTCTTTTTTTAATTTCATGAAATAAAAAAAATGAGAATAGTTTCTGAAAACACTTTAAAGCTATTTTGTTAAATCCAGTCTAATCATTCTGCATCTCTGTGGAATTTGCAGCAGTTTTGTAACAGGGACCAGTACAGATATGTGCAAGATGTGCAAACAGCTCTACACACCGTGCTTTCCCCACATGCTCTGCATCACCCACATTGTACAGAGATGTCCCTGTCACACAAACACCAGCAAAAAACAGAGCAATACACAGAATGTGCCTGTGGTGAGAGCTGACCCACGATGTGTGAGGTTTCAAAAGCTTTGCCAAAAAAAATAAACTTTTCTGAAAAACGCTAAACACACTTTCCAATATTCTTCCAGATGAAACATGTTGATATGTGGTTTTATACTCTCACAGTGAAAAAGGCTTCTTATGATGTGCTTTAATGGCAACAGGATCGCCATCACAAGGACACACCATACTCAGCAACATCTCTGCAGCAAACTAACCTGGTACATAACCTCCAGATAAGGTTATGTTGAGAGTCCGTTTCTATGGTTATTTACATACCCTGAAAGTTATCTCTACTTCCAAAAGTTGAGGTTATTAACTAATTTACGCCAAAACTGTCACAAAACCTGCTTTCTGAAACAGGGACCTGATGTTTCAAATATGTAAATAACTGTTTTTCAATCCATCCAACAATGGAGGAATGAATGGGTTTTAATGGGTGCATTGTCAAAAGGTGGTATATAATCCATCATCCCAAGGAGACAGAAATGTATGTCTGAATTAGCATTTTAAGGCTTGAAGTTCTGATAAAGAACAAAAAGCAAAACAAACACAAATATTTACCATCTCACAATATTCTGTTACAGATATTTAGGTAAAAATAAACTTACTTGCTGAACAAGTTTGCAAGAGATCCTAATTTCTTCTGCTGTCCATCCTCCTCTTGCAGTACTCCTGAACTCAGATGCAAGTGTGCAGAACTTCCTAGGTCTCTTGCATTTCCTCGTGAGGGGGACAAGCTCACTTCTGAGAAGTGAGACGTGCCACTGTTATCCGTCTCCAAGGTGACGATAGCGCTAGAGTCACAAGTGACGGTAAAATCCAAGATGTCTTCATTGGAGACGGACAAGTCTGTGCTCATACTGGACACGCTACACACCGAGATGTTGTCACTACGATTTAAGGCTCCGCCCCCAACACCTAGCCCAGCAGTGGTGGATAATCTCAGGGTGGGGCTAAAGAGGCGGACGCAGTCATAGCCACTGCGGGGGAAAGTAGAGGACTTGCGAATGACACTGCTGTCAGATGGATCAGGGTCCAGTGGTAATGTAGCTGGAGAGTCTTGACTGGAGTTCAGAGGGACTGGCTGTTGGTGGATGTGGACGATGGGGTCTGGAGGGTTGATCTCCAATGTGGGGATTCCTGAGTCCTGAGAGGTCAAACTGTGGCCATCTGCTTCCAAGCCTGATAAGCTCTTCTGAGGACTTCCATCATAAATTGGTGTGGAAGAGCAGGTGGGCTTGTAACTGGGCAGGATGAACTGGCTGGGTTGGTGGTTGCTGTGATCCTGGAGGCTGGAGGTAGTCTCTTCTTTGCCCACACAGCCATTCCCCACCACGACTCCTCCAGACAACCCTTCAAAGAACACAAAGTTCATTTTTACTCGTTCATGCCATAAACACCAATTCATCTATTTCATTATTTACCATTTATATACTTAATTTATTATTACTTTTAATTATTTACTATTATTGATGTATTTTTATTACTTATATATGCATTCATTTCCATCACTATTTTCTATTAAAACTGACTTATTCCATTTATCCTTACTTTTACATGAACAAATTCAGGTGTTAAGGGCTTAAATATGACAGTAAAAGATCGTCCTGCTTGCATTTCCTCATGTTTTTTAATCATCTTCCTTTGGGAGATTAATTACAAATTATTCTACTCCATTATCCCAACTTTATTAAAAGAACATATCTATTTTAACAACACAAAAAAATTTTAATTGTGTGACAGCAAACCTGTTTTATTTTTTATCTTGCCCTGTATAAATCCCAAAGTGATTATTAAAATCAAGTCTAAATCTAAACGAAGGACAAAAACGATGAAGCTGGCAGAAGGACAAGACGGCACCATAGATGTGAAAGAACTACTGAATATAAAGCTGAGTACCATTATACTCTGCTTCATAGTGAACATAAATTCTCCTTTAGTTAACGCATTACCTTTATAAACACTGAAGCACAATAACTGAATTCATCTATTGAACAATTGAGTTATTAGTTCCCCCCGGTGGACGAGAGGGTAGCCTCCCTCCGCCTTCGGGTGGGGGGGACGGGTCCTGACAGCGGTGCTGCTGCTGGAGCTTTAACTAGGACCAAGAGTTTCACACCAGTTTTAATATCTTTACACTGGTTTACATTTTAAAATCCAGCTGACTGGATTTTTAAAAAACACTGTTGATAGGATTTTAAACACTTTAAATTTCAGGTTAAACATATTTTTCTCATGCACCATAACTTTTTACTGATCTTGTTTTTAATAGTTTTTATTTATTTTAATCTGATTTTTACTACATGTTGCTTTTTTACAAATTCTGATTCATTCTTCTGAAGTCATCTGAATACTTTGTTTTACATAAAGCACAATGAACGTTGTTATCTGAAGAACTGATTTATATTTATATAATTTCCCATTCAGGAAAAAATATTTTTATGATAATGCTCCCTTGCATCTACATTTAATTAACTTTTAATACATTTCCAAATAATCTTAACTGTGTTTATGCAGATTTTCATAACAAAATACTTGAATTGGATAAAAAGAAAGCAATATGAAGGCTTGCAGAGAACACTCAGGTACATTGCCCATCGCTTATTTGACTTTTTTTGTAGCCATTTTTACTCAATTCAGTTCTTCTGGTTAATCTTTTATTCATTCCTTTTCTACCACTTTTTTCACTCAAGTGTCCTGCAGAAGCAGGCTGTCAGCCCTGACTGAGACCATGTCATCATATGAAACAATAACATAACAAATACAATGCAACACTGATGCTTGAATTCCTCCACCTCATCTGGACATTAGATACCTTAGCGTGAAGGTTTGGATGAGTGAAACAAAATCCCAGAGTATCCTGGGCTGTAACTGGAGTAGGAAATGTAATGTGAACTACATCATGCATTCAACACCAGCTGAGCTGCAAAGCTACACTAAGCACTGTATTTAAAGTGCGTTTACACTAACATTTAAGCAAAAAAGTGCACTGAAAGTACCCAGATACTGCCCTAAAATTCACCAATAATCTAGTGTGAAACGATGGACACACCGCGCACTGAATAGATGTCATCTTGCTGACGTAGCGGAAAAGGAAAACTTTCAAAATAATGGCGGCAAACAGTACTGCGGCAGAGGGTAATTTGTATAGATGTACGAAGGAGTATGAAGTTATTTCATTAAGGTTCTCATATATACCACAGCTTGCTACATATCTAATTTGTGCTTACGATAACTCATAGATCTGACTGTGGTAACTGATCCAGTACACTTAACACTCATGAATGTTAGCAGTTTTTTAGCCGTGTAGTGGACACAAAATAATATGTGACCTACCGTCACTACCAGTAAATGACCAACGTCCAGTATCCCATTTGAGACAGCACTTACAATAGAGAGCACTACAGAAAAAAGTGTGCAGTGTGTACTATGCACTGCATTCCAGTGCACTATGGAATTGGAAGACACAGCCGGTGTGTCTGCGCTTAAAACTACCAAAACACAAGCTGAGCAACTAAGTCAGTGGGTGTGTCAATCAGCCCACTGACACTACTTAGCAAACTTTGTTTAAGTGCGTTTACATTGACATTTACGTGAAAAAGTCAGTGTGCTAAATGTACCCCAAGCTAAGCTACAAGTTAGTGGCTGTGTCTCAATACCGCAGTACACTGGAATGTAGTGTGCACTATCGTGGGTAAGTGCCGTCTCAAATGAAACACTGGACTTTGGACACTTAGCAATAGTGACGTACGACCGGTTAAACCAGGGCTATTCAATTAGATCCTACAAGAGCCGCAGCTCTGCAGGTTTCCCATGTATTTCTGTTTCAACACAACCAACAGCCAATGAAGCTCGACGACTCATTAATGTGAGTCAGGTGTGTTGAAACAGGGATACATTGAAAACCTGCAGGGTTGAGGCCCACATAGGACCTAACTGAATAGTTCTGGGTTAAACTATTCTGCTGCATGCCAAAATGATTATTTTGTGTCCCCTACAAGATTAAAAACTGCTAACATTTGCGTATGCTAACTGTACTGGATTGTTACCGCAATCTCAAACAAATTATCAGATCCATGAGTTATTGTAAGCACAACATTAGATATGTAGCAAGCTGTGGTATATATGAGAACCATAACTAAATACCTTCATACTCACTTCTATAAAAATGAGCATCTGCTGCAGTATTGTTTGTCGCCACATTTCTTAAATCTAGCACTTCCTCTTCCTCTAACCCGAACACCAGCTGAGCCACTAACCTACAAGTCAGTGGCTGTGTCCTAATATGCACGCCCTAACCCCTTATTCCCTATATAGGGCTGCACCACATAGCACACTACAGTGTCCTCATTCTGCCCTGCAGGAAAAAAGTGAGCAGTGCACACTGCATTTTCGTGCACTACAGTATTGAGACACAACCAGTGTCTCTGAATTGAACACTAACTAAACACCAGCTGGGCCACTAAGCTACCAGTCAGTGCATCTGCACCATTGATTGTATAAAAAAAGGTCTGCACTGAAAACTACCTAAACAGGAGAAATCTGTTAAACAGAGGATGATGTATCTCAGAGAATTAAAATAATAAAGTAAAATAAAAAAGTAGAAAATGCGTACAGTGTATGAACCCCAACACGGGGTTTAGCATTTTCTAAACACATACACACAGAGCCATTCTTACCCCTCTCTAAAGCCTGACCTGCAGGATGTCATGTGAGACCAGCAGACTTTGACCCAAAACACAGAAACAGCATGTTCATGCACTACACTGGAAATAATTCACAACTACAGGTCACAAAAACGGGTTATTATTAACTCTGCCACCTATCCTACTAATGGCCCCATTCAAAACACAAACCATTTATCTTTAGAGTTCATAAAGAGAGGAATTAAAGCCACACAAAGAAGGGTTGCTTAGTGCTTAACCACCATTGTCTGCTTCACTGAACCTCCCATTTACTCTCCAAGTATAAAATCAGTATTTACAGGTTGCACAAGGAAATACATCCTTATTATATCGACAACTTGACAAAAGGTTAATTATAACAGAATTACTATGGGTGGTGCTGTCTATGTTTGAGTCTACAAAGACACAATCCAAATAAAATTATAGAAATAAAAATCCAAAGCTCCGGAAAGGCTACACAGATTTTACATAATTCCAGATAACTAATGAGCATTGAATTTTACTGTACATAAGCCAGATTTCAAACTGTTTACCTGAAAGTTAACTTGTGGTTAGTTTACCATGTTTTCTCTTTCCTAAAATAAAGACAGACTTTCATATGATACATAATATTCATTGTTAAGCCTTATTACATTTCTGATATTTACTTATTTAGCCTAAGCAGCTCAGACTAGAAGCATGTGAAGGTGGAGGTGTACAGATACGTACCAGAGCGATCACCCTGCTCACCGCGGGCTGTGTCCGCCATGCCGCCGCCGGTGGACGCTACAGGTGGGGGACAGCTAGCCGCCAGATGGAGGCTCCATGCTGCATTAACGCACACAGACAGCACCAGAGTCAGCTCGTTTAACACCACAAAACAAGGCAGGTAAACTCTAATACCACGTCACACCCGCTCGCGCTCACCAAGTGCACTTGTCATTATTACACCCCCCCCCCCTCCAAGTGGAGTAACATTTCAGTGTGAGCGCGCGCGAGTAATCTTTATTTACAGTTTGAAGGTTGAAATGATGCGGGAAACTTGTGTCTGCTGCTCATATCTACATCTAACACGTTTAGGAGTAAAAACTTAAACATTTCATACCTGTTTCGTCGCTTCCGCCATTTTAAAGTAGCAAATTTGTTCTGGGAGACGTAGTCGAGTGAAGAACGATGAAGCTCGATGGATTCACCTGTTTGCAGGAGCTGCAGGCATCATTAATCTACACAGAACAGTTGTATTGATACTCCTGATGAGCAACATATTTGTTTTGCTAGCTTAAATTTGAACACCTGTTTATTTATATTAAATGCATGAAACGATCCAACATCCTTTTCTATTTTAATCATGTCATAACACTGCATTTGTTTTAGTGTTGCATTAGTATCTTTCGTTTTGCTTTGTTTTTGTAAAACATATTTAAACAAGAGAAAATCAACCTCACCTGGACAAACAGGACTTGTAGTTCCTTTTCTAAAATAAGAGAGGAAGCGGTCAATGTTTTCAGATCTAAATTCATCCCTCAGTTCCGGGTTTCACAGTAACTTTGACATCCTGCTTTAGTCTTTAGTGAAAAGTTTAGTTAAACTTGAAGAGCAGATGTGACAGCTGCCAGCTTCTCACAGCATTTTACTCTCTAGTGTCCCCATCAGTTCACAGAGCTGTACCACATTGTGTCACTGTGCAAAATATTAAAGAAAACATCATATGGAGGTTTTGGTTTACTCCTTTATTAGATGTTAAGAAAATCCACAATGAAAGAAAATAATTTATTGAGGGGTGTACATTAAATTAGATGAGCGCTAATCGGGACCAGATTAGTCGTTAACAGAAAGGTAGAGGAGCATTGTCTGGGTGGGAATGAAAGGACGAGGAAACAAAGGTTTCAGTGCTGGATATGCTTTTCAGAACACAGTACAATCAAAATCAGCAACCCCATCAATGTCTTACCAAACACACACACACACACACTGAACACATTGCCCCGTCATCTTTCCGTTTTTAAACACGGCTTACCAAAATATTCCAGTTGAATAGACAAGTCCTTCCAAGTGCTTTTTCCTTTTACACACATTCACCAGCAAACATTCACAGATTCAGCCTTTTTAAAATCATAATGGGTTGTGTAATACAACTTAAAAATGGAGTGACGTTTGCATGCTTTTTTCTAACACATTCCATAGTTGTGTTTTCTCAGATGCCCCTCAATCAAAATGATCCACATGCAAGCTGAACTGCATGACTTCTGTCCTTATACTCGTGTTTACATGCGCCAGGGTATTGCATAGAACTCCCCCTTCGTGTTGCTTATGCAACATACGATGGCTTCATTTTTTTCCTTCCCTAAAACTAATAGGTCTAAATTAACAAGTAACCTCAACGGTTTGCTGGGAAGGAACTCCCGTCCACCATTTTCTCCTCTACAATCAAAAGGGTTTCACATAAATGCATCAATGCACCGCCACAGGTTTGAGCTTAGAGAATGTTCTAGTAAAAAATTCCTGAGTGTCCGACAGCTGTCAAAGAAAGGGCAACAAGACCTTGATGTTGAGTACATTTTTGGAGGAGGGGGGTACTTTTTCAGTTACAAGTGGCATTGTGGACAAACATTGAGTCTTCATCTTATTACAACAGAAGCAACTCACCTGCGACAGTGCATTACAGTGCACATTTAAATTCACTATGAAGGGAGGGCTTATTTTAGTTCCATATCAAAATGGGGTGAGTTTATTCTAGATTCAGCTTATTTTTCAGGATGAGTTCAGATTTTAGATTCAGTGGCTTTTTCAGATTTAGTGCACTGTACTGATGCATTTGCTGTCACGCTTCTCTGAGATTAAACTTCTTACACCCAGTGCCTTCACAAGTTTTGTCACCACACGCATGAACAGTGAGACATTAAATCAATATTTCAAAATAATATATTGTAAACCAAAAAGAAAACAAACAAAAATACACACCTCATATGGAAAAAGACATGTTTCCTAGTGTAGTTACAGCTTGTTTTTGGTTCGACATTTGGGGGCAGGAGGGCTGAATTATTAGATTGTAATGTAAAAAGGCCACATTAAGCTTGAACTGATCAGTGACTTAATTACAAACACAGACTGCCATCAGCGCCATGTTATGGGACTGCAACGTAAAGTTTGTGAACACATCTGTAGCACCAATCGTCTGTACCATAAAAATAACGAGGAGGAAAGATCAAAGTTTTATTCAGTTGCAACAGAAATGGCTCTAGTCATGTCTTTTCATGATGGGATTTAACCCCAAACATTTTTTATGCTTTTTTTCCTTTTTTTTATTGGTTTTCTTTTTCTTAAAATACAGCATTGCATGTTCAAGTAGAGTATTTGTATTTTTTGCCCCAAAAAAGAAAGAAAAACAAAAACAAAGAAAAACACTTTGATTTCTGGTTATCTTTTTGTTTAAAATATTTTTTGTCATTTTTAAGCCTCACAAACCACACTATGACTACTGCTAGCTTCTGAAAGACTATCACCATTCAAAACTTTTTCACACACAGGGAAACTTACGGATGTTTAGAAGCTGTGCACATTCTCTACTTTACATTCAGAAAGTCATCCAAATGTTCAACTCAAAACAAATCTCATCTTTTTTTTTTTAATGGTCTTTCTGAACTGGAGACGGAAAGTAGAGGATGTGATAGCAGTTGTTCACACAACATTAGGTTTAACGAGAGAAAGAGGAGTGAGACTGGCTGGACTAACATACATGCACAACCATTCGGACACCACCAACCACCGGTATCTTTGTTCAAACTCAAAATGGTGGGAACAAAAACCAACAAGGAAAGAACAAAAACTTGTCCCTACTAGCTAACTGCAAGACTCTGAATGAGGACCAGTGTACAGAAGAATCAAATGAAACAAATTAGAAAATGTATGTCTGCGTATGGCATCACTCAAAGACAACATCTTTTTTGAGTTTTCCTATTTTCACTCTTTGTTGAACTGATTGATGATTAAACTTTTTTTGTTTTTTTTCCTTTCCTTTTTTTTCCAAAGTAAGTAAATGAAAACCAACAGGGTTATGGGTTGGAGTTTTGGAGACGTGTCTCAGACAAGTAGCCTACATTAGGTTTTCCAGCTCTGAGATGACCCTGAATCTTTGCTGGTAGAGGTCCAGTCATGAGTGTAGGATTTTTCCTGCTCAGTGTGGCCGACAGGCATCCTCTTCAGGACTGGAGAACTCAAATGTTGCTGCTCCCTGGACAAAGAAGAGAACATGGTTTTAATGCTTGCACAACAAAGATAGACCTCGTCAGTGCACCAACAGATACAGCTGCTGGATGTGCAGTTGTGCTCATAAGGTTACATATCCTTGCAGAGTTTATGTTTTAGTATAATTTGAATAATACTAAAACTCTTTCACTTATGCTTAGTGCTTGGGTGAAGCCATTTATGATCAAACCGTGTTTACTTAAAAATTACCCTTGAGTCTTTGTCCTGCTAACATGCACACAAGTTGACACATTGATTTGACTGGCTAAAAAGGAAAGCATCCACACTGATCTGTGTGTGTAATCAGTGTTCAGTGAGACTCTGGGCTCCTGACAGACCCTTATACTGACTTCTCTGGATTCTGAGTCATGTTGGAAGCAAAAGAATTGAATTGATCTGTGGGAAGTCACGCTTACAACATGTCAAACAGTACAGAGACAAGCCTCAACACTTCCGGAACAAATCATGTGGAGTGATGAGACCAACATGGAACTTTTTGGACACAACCATGAATGTTACATTTGGAGAGGAGTCCACAAGACCTGTGATGAAAGCTGCACCATTCCTGCTGTGAAACATGCAGGTTCACTGATGTTTTGGGGATGTGTGAGCTACAAAGGCACAGGACACTTCATCAAAATTGAAAGCAAGATGAATACAGTGTATCATCAGAAAATACTGGAGCTCCACATGGGACATACTTGGATATTCTGACATGATTATAAACCCAAACAAAGCACAAATCAACCTGTCATTGGTTACAGCAGTATGTTTCAATGTAAAGCACTTTGAGTTGTCCTGTACATGAAAGGTGCTATATAAATAAACTCTGGCTCTGGAGAGTGACCATCTCAGT
Organism: Pseudomugil gertrudae; assembly: GCA_037177535.1. NCBI lineage: Eukaryota > Metazoa > Chordata > Actinopteri > Atheriniformes > Pseudomugilidae > Pseudomugil > Pseudomugil gertrudae. The sequence goes on along the minus strand of JBAMHV010000005.1, from coordinate 15,621,109 downwards.
CTCCTGACCTCAATATCATTGAGCTACTCAAGCGTGCAGTACAGTTTCTGTTGTCGTAACAATTTAAATAATGTAAACTTTGTTTGATCATACATGGCTCCCCAGAGCACTGACCATGAGAGTTTTTGTATCATCATTCATATTCTCTTAAAAATGGCCAAAAAAATCATAAATTCTGCAAGGATATGTAACCTAATGTGCACAACTTTACAAATAAATACCAAAATATGTGAAAGTATTCATGTACTACATTTTTACATTTAGTTTGGTCCCTGCTTAAACACACACACTTAATTCAAATTAAATGGATCCAACAGTGTATCAAGATCTGCACAATGATTGACTCATTTGACTCTGGTATGTTGAAGCAGAGACAACATGGAAAACCTTCAGTCTCATCTCAAAAACATTTACCCGTTCATAGGAGGAACTCATTAATTTTAAGTTGCAGTTCAAACAATACTGTGCTTTGTGTGCTATTCTAACTATAAAGATAATTGTCATTAAATTAATCTGATAAAAAACCAGAATAACTACTCCAGTAGATATAAAAAGTATGAAAAACTACCAGAAGTACCAAGAAGAACCAAAACTAATCTGGGGATGATTTTGTGATAAAACTATCACTTTGAATTAAATTGTTCTCCAAAATTAGTCATGTTTTAATGGCTTTTCTTACTTTATAGATTTGATTATTTTTGTTCTGTCTACCACTGATTAACCACTACAAGCATTATATTACTGCCAGGTACAATTAAATCATCTTAGACCTGTTTCAAGGCCATAACCTAGAAGGACAAACAAGTATGGTAAGTTTATTGAAAGATATCAAGTTGCAACTTTATTAATCACAACCTTAAAAAAAGGAACTATCTCAATAAGATACATTTTGCTCATTCATAGACTAATTCAGAGGCAACACTCAATGTGCACAAAAAAAAACGTTTTGTGCATAAAGAGAAAAGTTATGAATTATGAGATTACCTGTACACTGAGATCCAGGGAATAGGGGGGAACCAATTGTGTTTTGCCACCAGCATTCATCTTGCTGGTTGCCAGTTCCTCCCTGTTCACTTATATTTGACAGAGGAAACTAGACAGAACAAACAAGAAGTAGTTAGTGTGTTTTTAAAAAGCAGGCACCCGAGATACTGAGAGTGGAGCTAAGTGTCTATCTTAAGTTTACCAATTTAGACCACCAGTAGTCATTAAATTAAATTAAAAATAGTTTTACAGAGGCCCTTACCTCTGGAACTTCGCCAACAAAGTCGTAGGCAATTCCAAACTTGGGGAGGGGACCCTCTGGTAAACACAAACAAGGCTGTTTTTCTCCTGAAGATTCCTCTTTGTGAATCTTGCCGACCGAGATGTTAGTCTCTCCTCCTGTGCTTGATGCAGCTGCTCCCGTTTTGCAGTTTAAGCAAATCTCTTGCTCAGCGATTGGCAGGAGGCTACTAGATCCCTCCTGAGAATCCAGAGAGGTCTGGGCACTCTTCTCCATGCCAGACTTCTTTAATCTGGGTAAAAATTTACCAGATTCCAGTTCTGACTTCCCATAATAAGGGCCCTCACATTCTGCATCTTCCTCTAGGGGTTTGAGGTCTGCCTGAGGATCGTCGAAGACATCCACCGGAGCCAGGACGGGAAAACCTATTTCCTCTTTGTCCGTCTCAGCCTCTGAATCGCTCACTCCAGCAGGCGATAGCTCTGAGGCCGATATTGGTCGGAAATGAGTCCTGGGGGAAATACGAATGGCCCTATACTGTGTCCGATTGATGCCATATAGCCGAGAGTGGAAGGCTTCGTTCTCAGAGTCCGAGCAAAGAATAGATTTGGGCTTAAACCCTGGACTGAAAGAAGCCATTTCCTCTGGCTCAAAGGAACACTCCACATGGAGGACTTGAGAGAAAGGATTGTTCAGGTTAAAGGATGCAAACGGGTAATCTAAACCTTGCTCCTCACTATGCAAGCTTCCGTAAGATCCTAGCAAATCTTCATGGAAGATCAAAGAAAATCCCTTATTCAATCCATCTCCACCTCCTCTAATAGCCTGATCACTCTGCCCAAAGGACACAAGAGGCCTCCACAGGGGCCGGTGTCCGGGGGCAAAGCAGCTTGTTGTGTTCATAAACACATCTGTGCCAGTGATGGTAAGCATGTCTGAGCTAGAAGCAGCGGCACACTGTAGCAGGCTGTCCTGGGTGTCACCTGGTGGCATGACAGCCCAGTTCTTATCACCACTTAGTGTTTTTAACTCTCCATAAACCCCTCCAAGGATGAATGATGTACCCTCCTTGTCAGAGTTCAAGTCCCAGGGCTTGGACGGAGTCATGTAATCCCCAGCATTGTTGACCTTAGAGAGCTGGTTTTTGGCTAAGTCCTGTTCTTCCTTCTTGCCTTCCCAGAGGTGATATTCAGACCGCTGCACTGCTTTTTTCTGAGGTCCCTCAACAGGAACACTGTTCTTTTGGACCTCTAGACAGCTGCCACAGTAAGCATTTGGCTCATCTGAGAAGAGCCCCTTGCTTTCTGCTCCATGCCTAGACACTGCAGTTTTGCCATTGCCGACTGCAGTCCAAATGTCTTTTATTATCCCTGAGCTGTAGTCATTACTATGTTGGTTTGTGTTATCTGAAAACATGCCAGTGCTGTACGGTTTACTCTCGTCTTTCTCCAATGCAATTCCACAAATAGATTCTAATTTAGACTTTTTGGTGAATGTCTGATTGGTTGTTGTGCTAACACTGACTTCCTCACACTTTTTACCACAGTCCTTTTGCAAAAAATCCAAGATTTCATCCTCTAGATATGTACCAGAAATAGGAGGGATTCCACACCTGGTCTCTTCGTTAGCAATTTGAGTAGCATCCTCTGCCGGGGCATTTCCTTGCTCATTGTCTGATCGAGTCTCTTCTGAATGTGACCAGGGACTGCAAGTTCGCGTTGATAGATTAGAACAGTGTTCAGTTTCGTCAAAGGCACTATTTTTGGTCCATATTAGCAAACGAGACTGTTTATTAGAATGTGGGTCGAGACAGCTGCTAGAATCTGTGTTTTCGTGACCAACGGTGAGTGAGTCACGGGGGAAGGGAAAAGTCGGGCTGTCATACTGCAGCTCAAAGAGAGAGAAACAGGATGGTTCACCAATTGCTTCAGGAACAGGTGGCTCCTCCGGATTTCGTGACATCTTGCTCAATGTGAACGAAATGCTATCGAGAAGAGGAGAGAGGCGGATGGGAGAGTCTCCGGTGAAGCTTTCTCCATCTACGTCTTCTGATGTGGATGGCGAATAACATCCCCACACTTGAACCATGTTTTCAAGATCTTCCATTAAAAACCCAACAGATCCCAAAGCCTCCTGTGAGTCTGCCTGTATTGCACTTTTCCCTTGCTGCTCAAGACCATCTAACACTAAACATTCTGCCTCAATGTCTTCTTGCTCTTTGCTTTTTTGCCGAATCATATTTAAGATCCGACTCTCTTGTATAGAGTCTGAGGCACTACTATCCAATATGGATTGGTAAATATCGACTTCATAGAAGTGAGGGAATTCAGACAGATGCTTGTCATCTAAATCTCTACTATCCTGTGGCTGGCAGCAGCTTGAAATCCCAGTGAGGTCACTGTGAGTCTCATCAACTGCTTCCACAAAGTGCCCATCCACAAATGAGCCTGCTGCCAAATACGCTCTGTGGCAGTTCTCGTTGGCAATGCAGATTCCCTGGATTTCCTCCGGCAACCTCTCCACATCTGCTGACAAGTCAAAACCCTCCGGAGAGTCAACCCTGCTTCGGTATTTTGTTTCCAGCTTGCTTTGTCGGCTGACTGGTATAAAATACTCTGCAATGGGCTCGGTGTACCACAGCGGCTCCTCCATGTATTCTTTCTTGTGTCTGGCTTCGACTCCGAATTCTTTTGCTTCCAACCAGCCTGGATCCTTACGAATCTCTTTCAGCGGTCTCTTTCCCTTTTTGTAAAGCTGTGATTGTTTGGTAGCAATGCCGGTGGTGCTGCTACTGTTCCCTCCTGCGTTTCTTCGCTCCTCTTTGTCAATAACCTTCATCTGCAGCTTCACTTGCCCACTGTTGCGTGTTCTCTTATTTTTTGCAGCCTCCTTAGATTTGTGCCTAATCCGAACAGTCTTGCTTCTAGATGACTTAAAGTCCCCCTGGTTCCCGCTTGAGCTTGAGCCTGCCTCGCTGGAGCCAGAAGACCAGGATCTGGGTCTATACTTGCCCTCAGATCTGTGTCTAATCTGCCTCTTGGAATAGACTGTACATTTTTCCTCTGCCACTGCGCCACCATGGTATCGGTTCTCCTTCTCCTTCTTGCTTCGTCGCTGCTGCCCTCTCTCATTAGTTATAGTCGTGATAGTACTGCTTGCCTCTATGTTTCGCTCTTTTGCAGCTTCACCTTCGCTGTTGCAATCTTTAGGGGAAGAGGTGTCTGTGCTGGTTTGAGGGGCTGCAGAGGATGATGAGCTTGAGTATGCACAGGCCTTAGCTTTGTTCCACACCGTCATAATCTCTTGGAGACAAACAGGTTTCTCTGACAAAGGAGGAAAGGCTTCATAGTACCTGCAAACACAAAAAAGAAAAAGGGAATTTAAATGTAACCAAAGCATAACAGCTATAAGTGGCTATTAGTTCTTCTTCTTTAGATTTGGAAATCTCGCTTGGCTGGTGTTTCAGCAGTTTATCAGCTGCTCCACCAGAGAGGGCCCATCGTTCAGAGACAGCCTGTCATTGGAGAGACTGTTAAAACCT
>JBAMHV010000005.1:15555595-15567810 GCA_037177535.1 Pseudomugil gertrudae | reverse complement strand
GATCTATAATTTGACTAACTTAAATCTCATTTAGAAACTTGACACCACAAATCAAAAGTTTGGACACACTTACTCTTTAGATTTAGACTTTTGCATTTTCATGGTTGTCAGTAAACCGAACAACAAAGAAAACCTTAAAATGTTGCATCTTCTTAAAGACTGCACTGTTGGATGCATAATTAAGCTCATTTACATCCACTAATTCCACTTTAATGTAAATATACAATCAACTTTCCTCTACCGGTATGAAGTCACTATGTAATTGAGTATTTTGGTTGTGAATACACAACAAGCAGTATAAGATTTTGACTAAGTAAAAACTGTTGCAGTACTTGTTAAAGTTAAACTTTGTGGTGTTAAAGTATTTAGTGGAGAAGTGCTAAGTAAGGTCTCCTCCCCCATACTGGACCCAGGTTCAGTCCCATCAGTAAATTACTAACCTGCAGTCAAACATTCACGGGTCTTTATAAACATAAATCACGTTAACTTAATCTCAAATACACACGAACATTACTTAAAGTGTCTGACTAAAAGGTGTGTCTGTGTTTATCGACGTAGCACCAGGCTACGCTAACAAAGCGGCTGCGTTTGTTTTACGTTTGCGTCAAAAATCCAACAAACACCGCATACGAGCAGGTATGGTGCAAAATATCACTTCAAAACTCACCTTCTAAAAGCCGAGCGATCAACGAGTCCACGTCCAACTCCCCCTCCGCCATTTCTGTTGTGTCCGCCGCAGTGTGGAGCTGGAGCTGCTGGGAGGGAAGCGGAGTGAAGGCCCGCCTTACCGCGCGCACACGTCCCGCCCTACCGCGCGCACACGTCCCGCCTTACCGCGCGCACACGTCCCGCCTTACCGCGCGCACACGTCCCGCCTTACCGCGCGCACACGTCCCGCCTTACCGCGCGCACACGTCCCGCTGTCCCGCCTCAGCGCCATTTATACTCATTTACCATGCGATGTTTTAGCTTCATAACATATGCTATATCTTATCTCTACACAATAAATAGTAAAAGATAAAATCCTAACTTCACAGCTAATTATTGTTAGTTATCCAGGGTTTCAGTAAAAAGTTTAATCTGACTCTTAGAGTTATTAGATTTTATGATCCTACTAATTTTTTAATTTCAACTTTATTGCAGACACATTTGTTCATATCAAGTTAAGAAAAAAATGAGAGGACGGAAAAATATACAATAACAACAATAAAAATAAAAACTACGCATAAACAGACATTCATTCCAGTGTTTCTTCCTTTAGGTTCAGTCAGAGCCATTTTAATTAGATTAATCATAACTACTAATCATAAAAACATCAATTAAAAGTTTATATACATTATTTTAGAGTGAGAGTGGAACACATTGTGTTACATGTTAAAAAAATAAAGGATGATTTTTTTATCTCAGAAAGATATTTTTCTTTCACAGTGATTTTCAGCTGGTCCCAGTTAAAAAGATATATGCTAACATATAACATTGCTTAATTAGAAACAATGGATTTTAGAAGCTCTATTTAGGAAATGTGTGATTATTTCATCATCTTAAGTGAAAATGCTGTAACTAAGCCCACAGCGCCCCTTCCTGGTTAGGACACAATTTTATCTATGTTTTTTTTTTTTTAAGTTTTAATCATTTTAAACGTTAACTTTGTGATTAGAAACATTAAATGTCGAATAGACATTTTTGGACTATTTTTTTTATCCTTTAAAAAGTTATCAGCTGTTTGGAAAGTTAAAAAGATGCATGTGAGATGAGTTTCAACCAATTCAAAGCTTAACGGATGTGGTGTAATAATAAGAGAAAGGAGCATCTCTAACACAAATGCCTCTCCCACTCAAATCTGATTTTTCTCTTCCTTTAAAGTGCGTCATCTGGGTATTTCCGCACTGTGGGTGTGCAAGAAAAGGTGCAGCTGTGTGCGCTAACATGTAGCAAAACCGGAAGCACTCACGTTGTCTTTTCAAAATACAATACTTTTATTATTATACTTAGCAGCTCTTATAATAAAGTAATTTTGCACGAAGTTTTGTCAAATGATTATGTTAAATGATCACTGAAACTATAGAACTATTCCCTTTTCATATTAGTGTAAGTTAGGAGAAAGTTGACAAAATATTAAAGTTGTGAAAAGTTGTTAAAATGTTGAAATTAGAGATGTTTATACATCTAACTCCAGAAAATACAAGACAATGTATAGGTGTCTCTCCACCACTTCACAATGCTGTTATCTCATTACTGTAGTTATATTACAGAGACATGACAGATCAAACATATAATAATAATAATAAGAAGAAGAAGAATCACAATCACAAGGTGGAAATAGCTGCTACATCTAAAAATAAATGGATTGTTTTGTGGTGCAGTATGTGGTGCTTGATTTTCTCTCTGGTTTACTGCCTGGTGATGGTCATAGATTATGTGACAAACTCCACTATGAGAGATGTGGGGGCTGTTGACACTGGGACTTGTGTTTCCACCTGAGCTGTCCTTCTTCTTCACTAAAATGCAGGAAATATCTATCCATCTGTTGATTCTCATATATTTATATATAAATTAAGAATGAATACAAGTTACATGTTTCCACCTTTTTATAGCATGAGTCATTTTAAAGTCAAATGAAGCTGGGTCAAACTGAGGTGATACTCACTGAAAACTAAACATGACATATTTTCTCCACGTTTACTGAAAAAGGCAAGTTTAAATGTAGATAATCGTTCATGTACAAGACATTGCAACAAAGCTTCATGCTGGCATCACGTAGGTACTACATAAGTCGTTACTCGGGGACGAAATCTCTTCTAAAGATATGAAACAAAATGACAACATTTTTAAAGGATGACTAAATGAGGAAAGTATTAAACTGGTGTAGTGACACTGGTGCCTGGAAAGACATTTCAGCCAGGGGTGTCAAGCTCCAGTCCTCGAGGGCCGAAATCCAGCAGGTTTAGTTGTTTACCTGCATTAACACACCTGATGCAAATCAAATAGATCCAACAGCTTCTTCTCACCCTATTAAGTCATTTTAGTCAGCTGTGTTGGAGCATGGAGACAACAAAAACCTGCTGGATACCGGCCCTCGAAGACTTGAGTTTGACACCCCTGCATTAACCTGTCAATCACCCTGCTGTTTCAGGGGTGGTCTGTGGCCCCCTGGTCCCCCCTCTAGCTCTGCTTCTGTCCAGGGGTGTATTTCACTTCTGTAGTAACATGATTTTACTAACCTGTTGCCTTCCTAGATGGAATTGTTAAAGACCTGATGTGTTATTTTTCATTTTACACAACAACAAAAAATTAGCATCATCCAGTTTGAACAAATAAAGCGGATTTCTCATTTTTATCAGTTACTTTATTATGAATTATGTTTCTAAACTTTAACTCGGAACTTGATTAAATATTTATTTTTAATATTGCATATATGCATACAAATATGAACATTAACATTACCAAACGTATGTACGGCGCTTCAGCGACAAATAAAGACGCTATGTCCACTTTGGAAAGGAAAAGAAAGACAAACTTGCGGCATGTTGTCCTGCGCTCTAACAGGTGTTACAACAAATTCTGTGACCCATCAGAATCTGTGACCACAGGGGGCGCGTGCATACATTTCACTACAGATACGTCTTAAAAGACGAGCAAGGTCTTGAAAACACTTTAATAAAACTGATAAGGACAATAAAAATATATATTTAAAATCTGAGTTCATCACCACTCCTGAGTCTCAGCCAGTATTACAAAAGTCCCCATTTCTGATTCAACCTGTGTGTGACGTCACTGTGTCGTCATTTAATAAACTCAGATTACAATTTCCCTCATAATATCCTAATAAAGGCTTTCTCATTCATTTTATTATGTGTTTTCAAGCTTCACTCATCTTGTAATACATCTATAATGCAGCGAAATGTAGACTAGCGCCCCCTGTGGTCACAGATTCTGATGGGTCACATAATTTGTTGTAACACCGGAAGCGCTGTGAGCATCTGTAGCTAGCGAATGGACACCGCCGCTCTCAGCTGTAGGTGGAGCGAATTACGCGACAGAACGGGGCTCTGTCAGAAGTTTTCCGAGTCCACATTGTCGTTACTGCACTACTTTTATCCCCCAAAACACACAAATTACCGAGAGAAGACTGTGTACTCAGAGAGACGCGCGAGCCGGACTCGGATACAGCCATGGATGGTAAGTGGAGGGAGTTTAATTTAGCTCGTCTACGTGACCGGAGAAGAAAGTGTACAGGGAGTTGTTTTGCGCAGAGGGAAAGCCCCGCAGCTTTGCGCTAACAGGAGGAGTCTTCCCGGTTAGTTAGCCAAACCGACAATTAAGTTTAACTTTACGTAATGTCTTTAAAGGTAAATAAATAATAAACACTGGTGAGTAATAAAACTACGTGTTTAGTTGAAGTCCTCCATGTGGCGCAAACTCACCTGGCACGCGCTTATTAAAACGGACGCTGCGTCTGGAGGCCTATTGATTAGTCCAACTAGATTCAATCCTTACAACTTCACCTTTATTCGTCTGTGTGAGGAAATGTAAGTTAAGAAAAGGAGGCGCCATGTTACACACATCCCATAAACGACACTGGTAAACATCTGTTTGTTATTTATGCTGCTAACACCACGCACATCATTTTAGACGGAAATGATTAAAACCATACCCATTAGCAGTGTAACATCTGCAGTATTATTATGGCTCCTAAACACATAAAAAGCTGTTTCCTTTACAAAGTTCTCATCACATTGATGACATTTGTGTTGTTGGTAGGAAATGGGATAAACATCTGCAGACCCACAACACACACTGGTTTTCTTTCACTTTCACATCATATGAAATGAACCCCCCACAAAGGGAGCATTTCGCTTTATAAGCTGTTTATTACCATGTAATTCCCAGCCCCTCCTCGCGCGTCATTGTCAGCATGTAATGTGAATGTAGTCCCCACCCCCATAATGTGTCTTGGTTTAGTGTGAGCAGACATGTCCCAGCTTGGGAAGCATGGGACACAAACCTTTTTGAAGGGTGGAGCTTTGACCACCTGATTTTACCTTCCTTGTTTTCCCAGCCACCTGAAACTAAAGATCTGCTTTTTCCCTCTCAGAAAAATGCAACAAAGCTGGTAATCTGACACCCTGCCTGTCACTCTTTGCATTTCTCTCCACTTCTTCCTCTCAGGAGCTTGGGAGGCGGTCTGTGATGTGCAAACGTATCTGGCATGGAAGCTGTTTTCTACAGAGTCTTGTTACGTTCCACCCTGACCGCACAATAAATGACAAACTCTTCCTGAACCACAAATATGTGCTGAAGTTGTTCTTTGCATACTTTTTATTTACGACTTCAGAATGGCCAGTAGATAATAAACCAGCACCTAACGAGGAGCTAAAAGCGGTTTTCCTGTTTCTTTCCCTGCAGGTGTGTATGGATGGGGACTACCCCCACTCAACCCAGGTAAGAAGTTATATGTGTGTAAACATTTCTGCACTCTGTGTAACCCTGAAGCAGGGCCTTTGCACACAAAGCAGTGTTTAACTGTGTGAGTCTCACCGTTCCCTCCACTTTCTTTATCCCTCCTCCATCTGAACAGTCCAAACACAAAGCCCCTACATAGAGATCATCGAGCAACCAAAGCAGAGGGGCATGAGGTTTAGGTACAAGTGTGAGGGCCGCTCGGCTGGCAGCATCCCTGGAGAGAAGAGCAATGACACCACTAAAACCTATCCAGCCATCAAGGTTAGTAGTTTCACCCAACCACAGTGTGCTCATAAAAGCTGGAAACTCACACTGTAGCTGCTACACTTTGATTTAAATATGCACAGGATGACATATGGACGTAGGGACAAGTGTCTGATACACAAAGGAAGAAAAAAAGGGAACGCAACAATCAGTGCTTTTTAAAAAATATTATATTACACATCCTTATTTTCATTATGTAGGGAAGAGAGTGACACAATGTGTGAAACCTGGTATGTCTTCTACAGCACAGAGGACCTGATGCAAACAAAAGACTTTCTCACAGCATGGCGGGCAAAGCGCCATGATCTATTTTAAACAGTAAAAATCAATATTATGGTATGGCAGAAAAGAGTAAGAAGCAGCTCACTGATAATGTGGTGATCTGGTGGTAAAACATTTGCAGCATCTGTGCAGAATTTTACAGCTGTGCATCCAAAGAGCTACAAGCAGTAATCCATTATCAAACAATGAGAGCCTGAATGTTTGATGGAGACGTTTGTGATTAAAGGTGACTTTACCCAGCTTAGTTTGACGTCATGCTCTCTGACAGGTGCACAACTACAGCGGCTCCCTGCGTGTTCGCATCTCGCTGGTGACAAAGAACGCGCCGTACAAGCCTCATCCCCATGAGCTGGTCGGGAAAGACTGCAAACACGGCTACTACGAGGCCGATCTGCAGGAGAGACGAATACACAGGTGGGATTATTACCTGATATTCTTCTGAGATTGTTGTGGTTCAGGAGCACTTGATGTAGTGGAATCATGCATCTTTCGTCTAAACAATCAGAAAGATCCTGGCATGCAACCATATACCAATCAACAAGCAAAAATGTGCTTTATAGGTGGGTGATCAAACTATGACGTTGTAACCATGATTATCAGATCCGTGCTGGTGGCTTTGCAATAAAACTCTTGTTCTGTCGCAGCTTGTTGGCAGTTTTAGAGAAAACAGAGGAGATGATGCAGCTTTAGCTCCATTTTCACTCAGACGTTCAGCTTGGGACGAGATGCTTTGGTTCAGTAAATCCTGATCTGTTACATTTCCACAGCCAAACATACCTTAAACCTGGTAGGCAGGGTATGAGATGTGTCAGCTACATATTAGCATGATGTAATAGTGGCATGAAGGCTTTCTCTGAATCACGAGGAAGAAGGAGACACAGAAACAAAGAAAGTGGTAGAAGCAAGTCACACAAGAAGTGACTAGTCAGTGTGCCACCCATTAGGCAGGTGAGTGGGTACCTGACAGAAAGTTTCCAAGAAGGTAGGGCTGCTTGGATGTGATTTACCATGAAACAATGGGATGGGAGGGGCAGAAAACATCACTTCTAACAAGCAAAAACCATGAGAGAGTTCAGCTGTTTCCCACTATGTTCAAAGGATGAGAGGAATATTCATTTCTGTTGTCTGTCGCCACAGAAACGCAACAATGACTGTTTTCCTGTCTATCAAATACGGTACGGTCGCTGTGGAAACGCAGCCGGGATCAGAGTTTACCCAACCAAACTGTCGGGTCTGGTGCCGGAGGAGGGTTTGTGAATAAGCCGGCCCACACCGCGCAGCAGAAACTGGGCTTGATCAATGGCTTTAACAGCCGGCCTCATGTTTGCACAAATAAGTAAACCATTAACAGAACCAGTTGCGCTTGTACCTTCAGGCTTTGCTGCCTGATTAAAAGTCTCAGGAAGCAGCACAGTTTCAACTTCAGTAAAAAAAAAGGAATTAAAAGATGACGATGATCACATAATATCTCATCTTTTAAATGAGAGTAGAAGCGGTGATCCTGGCTGAAGGGAACCCCGTTTGTCTGGCTTCATCAGAGAAGTGATGAAATCCAAACAAACATGATGTTCTGCAGACGAGCGGTGGTGGTGACACACTGTGAGCAAGCTCTGAGATTTATTCCTCATTTGTTTTTCTGACGGCTTGGTTTGTTGCACAACACAATCAGTGTACATCAGATAATTCAGCCAGCCGTCAGAGAGAGAGCAGGATCTGATTTTACAGCATGAAGCTGCACAGCCTTCGTTCTGAATGCTTGTCTAATTATAAAGGCTGTTTCTGCTTACCGTCAGCTCTCCTGAAACGGTCCTGTGACCATGGATGTGGTCAGCAACCCACTGTGACAGTGTATCTCTTGATATGGCAGCATGGGTATTCAGAGCTGAGGCACAACAACAAAAACAGAGAGTAGAAGAATAAATGTTTTCCTTGTTTTCAGTTTTCAGAACCTGGGCATTCAGTGTGTGAAGAAGAAGGACGTGAACGAGGCCATCACCTGTCGGCTGCAGACCAATAACAACCCCTTTAACAGTGAGACACTCTGCCTCTGCTACACTTTCTCTGAAGCACACTGAGTCAGATATGTGATTTACAGGACAAAGCTAAGTGTCTGAACATGAAAAAAGAGAAAAACTATTCTCTTTAGTTTGATCCAACCTTGATTTGAACGTTAAAAAAAAGCTAATTAATGACTAATAGCACAAATATCCAAATGCTGGCCACAGATTGCCAGGATGCCTGTGCCGGGTTGCGTCTCCACACCCTTTCCTTTCTCTGTTGTGACCACAGTTCCTGATGCTAAAGTGTGGGAGGAGGAGTTTGACCTGAATTCAGTGCGGCTCTGCTTCCAGGCCTCCATCACTCTGGCCACAGGGGACCTGTTTCCTCTGAAGCCGGTGGTATCTCAGCCCATCTACGACAACAGTGAGTGGAAAAAAACAGTACAGAAACACTGGATGTGGTGAATATATTTGGTTTAGAGGCTGAGTGGAAAGATTTCCTGGTTTTAACCCCATCTGGTCAAACCTGCTCATCAACTGCCTCTATGTCTGATCATCAGGTGAATTTGGAGGCAGCTTTTTTTTAATTTACTTTTTATTGTATTTTCCAAAATAAAAACAATAAACTGGTACATTTATGGTACACAAAATGTAGGAAATTACAACCAGTACCAAGATACAAAATGTCTTCAGTTTTTCATCGTCCAGATTCAGTAATATTATAGTTTAGGTACCAAGAAAATAAAAACAAATTAAATGTATAAATAAAGAACATTAATAACATAGTAGCTTAGAACAAGGGTGTATATCCACTGTCTCACTTTCCATTAGGGATACATATACAATTAGAAATAAACTTAAAATTACACATACACACCATCCATCTGGTGGTAAGTAATACAGATCCTATATCAACTCCCCTCTTAGTTGTTCCACATATTGTAACCATCCTTCCCAAATGGCTTTGAGTTTGTCCAGTTCTAATCTAAGAGAAAAAGTTAGTTTCTCCATGTTATAAATGTTTATCGTTATTCCAACCCAGTCCTCTCCCTTAGGTGCTACTCCACTTCACCTCCTCCTGGTAATTGTCTTTTTACTGGCCACCAACATGATCCTAAACACTTTGTAACCCTCAGACCTCTTTAGGTTAAGCATGTCTGTCGGAGGCAGCTTTTAATGATAAGATAAGATCAGCTGCTTGGTAAAGGCTGCGTTCTGCATGGCTGTAATGACGAGTGGAAATAAAACACTTACATTAGAAAATAACTGAGTGTAAAAATAAATAATATGTAAAGATTTAATTCATAACCTCGCTATCAGGATGTTTTTCATAACTATTCAAGTGAAACTCAATGTAACTTCAATTTTTATTAAGATATAAATTTGACATCAGGGGTATTTAGCCAGATAAAGCTTTGATTAATTCAACTTAATGCCTGAATTTATTTACAGTTAATTAATAATAAATAATATTATTGAAGGAGAATAAAACTATGTGGAATAAAATAACATGACATAATAATGTATAATAATATTAAATAATAAATAAAGATGAAAGATAAGGCAAAAAATAAAAATGTATAAATAAGGGTGTTTAGAAGCTAATAAAATAATAAAAAGGAATCGTACACCTTAACATTGTTTTATTGATGTTTTTAATGAAAATACTAAACAATAAGAGTGTTTTCCAGCAAGGAGCAAAGCCACTTTTATTCTTAAACATTTGCATAATACCCCATAAAACAAACGGGATAGATCCCAGAGGGAAGCTGGAAAACAGTGAATGCATGACTGTTAGCACACAGCACACAGCACAAATAAAATAAAAAACCCTTTCAGAATAAAGTGAAGTTAGAGCACAGAGTTCTGCTGAGGTCTCCAAAAAGACACAGTTTATCACCGTCTTCTAAGAAACTAAGATCAGAAACGCCTCATCTCCTCCTGTCAGCTGCATTCTCCTCTACCTCCTCTCATTTCTTTGCACCGTACAACCATCACTACTTCTTTGTTTTCTACATGTCGCCATGTTTAAGTTTAGCTCTGCTTCAGGGAAATGACAGAGTCCACGCAGCCAAGAGAGGAAATAGTGTTGATTCCTTCCTCCAAGTGACATCAAGCTTTCATTTATCCCTGCAGATGTTCACCTGTAAAACACGCTTTATGGGATCGGAGCAGAGGTGTATAATCCAGGTGCCAGAAAGTAGAAATCCTGCCGTGTTTTTGGATCTACCTGTACATTTAGAACAGGTGTTTTCATTAACAGGCAGACTAACTGTGCACATTACATTCAGCTGCTTTGGGGACTGGTTGGAACAGCAGCTGGACATGATTTCTACTTTCTGGACCAGGATTATACAGCTCTGGATCGGAGTCGTGCTAATGGACAGGAAGGAGTTGATGAAGACAAATGCCCCTCACAAGGAACAAGCAGAGAGTTTAATGTGACTTGACCTAGAAGAGAAATGAGTTTCACTTTCCGTGGATGGTGCTTGTAGCCCTGAAAACATTTCCTTCTTCACTTCATCAGAACTCCTCAGGAATCACACCTTTTTTCTAGCAGTTCAGGTTATTGTTGGTGCATGGGGTCCTGTTTTATTGGTGAACCATCTGCATGTTGTACAGAGAGTAACTGGAAACCACTACTGGACTCGTTTCCAGTGGCTGCTGCTGTCTGGGTGGATGTTGGTGTATGTGTGGGGTGGATATGCGCAGGACTAAAGCTTTTATATTTATGGAAACAAAACGTCCTCTGTCAGTGCCAGCACACAACATTTATTTGCTCTTTGTGGGAAGATTTGGTCCGAATGGTTTGGGTGCAAAACGGGAGCCTGGAACAATCTTTTACTCTTAAAATAAAACCATCCTGTAATAAAATATCCTCCACAAAGTCCTGCCTTTCATGGAAGCTTCCACACCTCGTGAGGCTTCTCTCCTCTTTGCATAGGAACTTTTTCAGGAAGTTGTGAAGGTATTTGGAACAACCTGTGTTTATAATAACCACATCCCCTTTTTGCATTTGTATTCAGCAGCTGCTCGTGTTTTCTGTAGTAACTATTTACAAACATGTGCTTGTGTGACGTCCGTTAATACTTTTGGTGTCTTGCAGGAGCTCCAAACACGGCCGAGTTAAAGATCTGCAGAATCAACCGCAACACTGGAAGCTGCAGAGGAGGGGATGAAATCTTTCTGCTTTGTGACAAAGTGCAAAAAGGTCATTATGTTTTTATTGTGCACAACATGTGAATTATCTGTACATAAAACTCAGAAGCTCAGGAGCTTTCTGAGTACAACTCTAATTACAAACCTGATTCTCATAATGAAGTTAAGTACATGAGGCAGTCACCCTAAAGTTCAGGCAAGCTGTTTGTATTTCTCCTTTTTTCCTCACATGATGGCCTCTTTCATTACAACACCACTTTCAGAAACTAGTTTCCGTCTTTATAGCGTCAGTTCAGAGCCAGAAATAGGTGCAGAACAGGGGATTAATCATTAACTTGACATAAAAGGAAGCAAATACACATAAATCTGTGTGCTGTATAACAACATTGTGCACAGATATATGTTGGCAGGACATAGAAAGATATATTTTTGCCATTAATACCCCTTACTGCCTGAATTGATTTACAACAAAAACAAGAAAAAAATCAAGGAAAAAAAGTTTCCCAACATGCAATTTGTTGTGGCAATGAGTGTAAAGCGGAGGTTATGCAAACAGGAAACAAGACATCCAAACTGGCGTCAACCAGTGACCTCTTCATCACGTGGAAACGTTTTCTTTATTTCTGGGGGGGTTCAAATATGCATATATCCATAAAGGTTGATATGGGTGAGAAAGTTAAAAGTTTGACACGACTTATTAAGGATTTAGAAGAACTTAAAATGATTTAGGATTATTTATAATGATTTAGGATGATCTATAATGATCTATAATGATTTAGGATTATTTATAATGATTTAGGATGATTTAGGATTATTTATAATGATTTAGGATGATTTAGGATTATTTATAATGATTTAGGATTATTTATAATGATTTAGGATTATTTATAATGATTTAGGATGATTTAGGATTATTTATAATGATTTAGGATTATTTATAATGATTTAGGATTATTTATAATGATTTAGGATGATTTAGGATTATTTATAATGATTTAGGATGATTTAGGATTATTTATAATGATTTAGGATGATTTAGGATTATTT